>SSNS01000008.1:1044694-1067245 GCA_006937985.1 Aphyosemion australe | reverse complement strand
TGGGACATTTGTGAAGAAGCTCCAGGGAGCCACTAGGGGTCGCTAAAAGAGCCGCATGCGGCTACAGAGCCGCATGTTCCCGACCCCTGAGTTAAACAAAGACAAGACAGAAGTTATTGTCTTTGGGAATAAAAAACCGAGGATGGAAGTTATTGCTCAACTTGGCTCTAGAGGAATAAAGACTAAGACTCAGGTTAGAAACCTTGGTGTTACCATTGACTCAGACCTGAGCTTCACTGGTCACATTAAGGCTATAACCAGATCAGCGTTTTATCATCTCCATCAATTAGCAAGACTCAGAGGTCTCATGTCGAAACAAGACCTAGAGAAACTCATTCATGCGTTCATCTCCAGCAGACTAGATTATTGCAATGGTCTCCTGACTGGTCTTCCAAAAACAGCCGTAAAACAACTGCAGCTTATTCAGAATGCTGCTGCTAGGGTCCTAACGAGAACTAAGAGAACTGAGCACATCACCCCNATGTTTGGTGACTTTGACTCTTTTGAGTATCTTTGTTTTGAATTGAAAGGTACACCCAAGATCTTAGTTTTAGTAATATACAGACCTCCAGGTTCATGTACTCATTTTCTAGAGAACTTCACTGAACTTCTCTCTGTTATCACAATAGACTTTGATCACCTTCTGATAGCTGGAGACTTCAACATTCACATTGATGACGCTAATGATAAAACTGCTGTGCAATTCCTCGGAGTGCTTGATCTATTTGATATTATACAGCATATTCATGTTCCAACACATGCTCAAGGTCACACACTAGACTTGATCTTAACCAAAGATCTTGATGTATCAGACATTGTTGTTAAGGACGTTGGCCTCTCTGACCACTTCTGTATTTCTTTTGAGATGTCAGCTGCACCTGTAATCCATCACAACTCTGCTGTTCTCAAAAAAAGGTACCTAAGTGATCACACTGCATCAGTTTTTAGTGAACTAATGAATATGTCAACAAGTCTAACATCCAACTGTGCTGATTCCCTTCTAAATCATTTCAACCGCAAATCTCTAGAGATTCTTGACACCATTGCCCCAGAAAAGTCCAAGTTCATCTCTAGGAAACAAAAAGCTCCATGGAGGTTCACTAAATCTGTTACAAACCAAAAGCGAGAATGCCGCAAAGCTGAGCGTAAATGGAGGAAAAGTAGCCTGCCCGATCATTATGAGACCTACAGACTGCAGCTCCACACCTACAACTCTGAATTAAAAAAGGCGAGACAAGCCTTTTTCTCCAAAGTCATAAGTGATAATATCAACAATTCCCGTGTTCTGTTTGCCACTATTGAGAGGCTAACTAACCAACCAACACAGTTAGCCCCTGATTTCAAGTCCCAAACTAAATGTAATGAGTTTGCATCCTTTTTCGATGATAAAATACTAAACATCAGATCAGCCATTCACTCCTCCCTGTCAACCAACACACCAAGACCACCCCTACAACCACATAGCAACACTTTAGCTAGAATGCCAGTCTTTGACATGATTAATGCTAAAACACTGGAAAACATAGTTAATAGCTTAAACTCATCTACCTGTTGTCTTGATATACTGCCAACAAACTTCTTTAAAAAGGTTTTTAATTGCTTGAAAGATGATGTACTGAAAATTACTAATTACTCCTTAAAATCAGGTATTTTTCCTACTTCATTAAAAACTGCTGCTGTCAAGCCTCTTCTAAAGAAAAGCAAACTAGATCCCTTAGAGATGAATAATTATAGACCAATCTCTAGTCTGCCCTTCATTGGGAAAATTGTTGAAAAAGCAGTTATGATCCAGCTGAACAACTTCCTGGAGACAAACAACCTCCTGGATGGTTTTCAGTCAGGCTTTAGACAACACCACAGCACTGAGACAGCACTGATTAAGGTATTAAATGACATCCGTATGAATACAGATTCAGGCAAAACATCTGTTTTAGTGATGCTCGATCTCACTGCAGCTTTTGATACTGTGGATCACAACATCCTATTAGATAGGCTCATAAACTGGGTGGGACTATCAGGTACAGTCCTTAGTTGGTTCCAATCATACCTTGCTGACAGGGATTATGTGAACATAGATCAAAGCAGATCACTATGACATGTGGTGTCCCCCAAGGCTCCATTCTTGGGCCACTGCTCTTCAACCTCTACATGCTCCCCCTGGGTCAGATCATATACAACAACAACATTGCCTATCATAGTTATGTAGATGACACCCAGATCTATCTAGCTCTATCACCTAATGAATCCGGTCCCCTAGACTCACTCTGTCAGTGCCTAGAGCAAGTCAATGACTGGATGAAGTCAAGTTTCCTTCAGTTAAACCAGGGGTCGGCAACCCAAAATGTTCAAAGAGCCATATTGGACCAAAAAAATAAAAAACAAATCTGTCTGGAGCCGCAAAAAATGAAAAGCCTTCTATAAGCCTTATATGAAGGCAACACAGGTTGTAAGTGTATATTAGCTATATTAGCCTATTATCAAAATGACTAAGTAGGCTACAAATACTTAATGAGCATTCATGATTAAATGTTTTTTTTCCTGCAGCATCCTGGAGAGAATGACACACCACGTGACTCTGCTGTAGATATTTGGTGCTTTACGTTTAACTTCCATTACAATATTAATCAGTGGTATTAATTTGATCATTTCTTCTTGAGCCCATCACAGCTCACATACCTGCATAACAGCGCTGTCTGTTTGATATCGATCACATCACACGACTCATCACAGGTAGTTGAGGACGCTGGAGCTGAATTAATGTCTTTGATTTGCTGATTGGTGACGTCGCCTGTCATTTTAATGGTCCTTGTCTTTGTGGAGAGAGGAATGTCTTTAATTTTCTGGATTATCTCGGTTTTGTTTTTGAAGTCTGAAATAGGTGCTCTGATGAATGAATCCTTCATGTAATCACCATCCGTGAACAGTTTCCCCCGCTTTTATCTCTCAGGTTGCAACAAAACTTGCAGCAGTAGTGGAGTTTGGAGATGTAATCCACTTCTTAAATCTACTTTTATAACCTGACACACGGGAGGCGACATGCGGTAAAAGCCAGCGGTACCTCTGTTCCAGCAGGGTGAATAGCGAGTCTTCCGTTGTTTTGATTGGCTGTCAGATTGGAGGGAATTTTGGGTTATTAAAGCAGTTCAGAGTTGAAACAGCGGTAGATATGAAGTCTCACAAGGTTTTGCTGGAGTTAAGTGAAGTCTTGTAAAGCTCTGGGACGTCAGACACGGCAAATATTAACTTTTCCTCCATGTTTACCCGGAGATGTACTGAGAAGCATCCTGTCCCCTCATTGGTCAGTCAATGAAACCTCCGCTGATTGGTCCTTGTCCGAGCGACAGCGGTGAAAAGTTGAAGTTTTTCCAGGTAATCCTTCCGCGTCGACAATGAAAGCAAATAATTGGGTCCATTCTTCCTTGAATCCTCTGTTCTCATCAGCTATCTTTCTCTTTTTCCCTTTGGGATCCACGACCCTGACACACCCGCTGGTTTGTTTACATCCATCTGCCTGGCACTGCGCCGCCATATGAGCGCCGCACTGAAACGTGTGTCGCAGGCTATGACGCAAATTTTCGTTGACAGAAATGTTAAAATTTAATATTTATTATGTGCATTTTTACAGCATTGGAAAACGTTAAGAATGTTTGTCCTCCTACAGAAACGATAATAAAACAAAAAATATATCCCACATCCATTTTCATACTCTTGNTTAGCAAGACTCAGAGGTCTCATGTCGAAACAAGACCTAGAGAAACTCATTCATGCGTTCATCTCCAGCAGACTAGATTATTGCAATGGTCTCCTGACTGGTCTTCCAAAAACAGCCGTAAAACAACTGCAGCTTATTCAGAATGCTGCTGCTAGGGTCCTAACGAGAACTAAGAGAACTGAGCACATCACCCCCATTCTAAAAAATCTGCACTGGTTACCAGTAAACTAAAGAATCGATTTTAAAGTGCTTCTACTAGTCTATAAATCACTCAATGGTATGGGGCCTAAGTACACGTTGGATCTCCTTCCAGTATACACACCTAGCAGAGCTCTCAGATCCCTAGACAGCAGTCAGCTGGTAGAACCTCGGGTCAGAACCAAACAGGGTGAAGCTGCTTTTAGTCATTATGCTGCACATAGATAGAATCAGCTTCCTTATGACCTCAAACAGGCCCCAACTCTAGTAACTTTTAAATTAAAATTAAAAGCCTTCATGTATTCATTAGCCTATGATTGAATGTTTCTTATGCTGCTCCTTCTGCACTGTTTACTGCTAAATGTTTTTGACTATGCCTTCTATCTAATTGTCTGAATTATTTCTTTGTGTATTTTGATTAATGCTTTTGTTGCTCCTGCTCTGTAAAGCACATTGAATTGCCTCCATGTTTGAAATGTGCTATACAAATAAAGCTGCCTTGCCTTGCATACGGTATGTGTTACATGGTGAGTTTTACCGTAAAGCAGCTCTTTAGAGTTTTTAGCTCTTTAAACTTTTGCTTTCAAAATGATTTCAGTGGATCTAGAGCCAGAATGTTGAGCAGCTTCACATTTGACAGGACCCTGCAGCCCTCTGCTGACCAGAAACTGAGCTTAACAACTTTGGGGCTTGGGTCGACACAAGTGGGAGGTTGAGCAACAGTTAGGATGGAGTTTACTGTGTCTTTATCTCCAGCAGTTAGCTTTTTTAGTTGCTGACCATCAATAAAAAACAAAAACAGGAGAAGAATTTTGCTTCTTTTGTTGGCATCATGGTGGAGCCTGGAAGTAAAAGTAAGAGAGTAATGTATCTGGAGGTGAAGCAAAGAGCTAAAACCAGAGTGAACATCAGCGCGGCCTACACTTGTTGGAGGCTGTTGCAGGGTTGTAATTCAACTTTCAAGCATTAGGGGGAGCAGGAAACTTATGAAGTGTTACTTTAAGTGGGTGCGTGGTATACTGGGTAGGTGCTGTTAGGAAGAGAAGAGCATCAGTGACTATATGCTGCATGTAAGAACTACCTGGCAGATGCTGCTGTGTTTGCTCGTCTGTTTTTGTTTGACATAAAATTAAAATAACCCCCATTCTTAGGGGAAAAGAGCTTCATTAGACCTCAACCCCCACAGTGGGTCCTGCAGCAGACAGAAAAGGCAACAAAAACAAGCAAAACAACAAAATAAATAGTAATGAACACATAGTGTAGCTTCGTTATAGAAAATAATTAGTTGTATAACAAAATGAAAATGAATAGTACATGAATGATTTCCTCCTAAATGAATAAATGACTCTTATGTATTTTGGAACTAATCTACCTTGTGTAATTTGTCACTCCCCCAAATGAGAATGTTACCACAGTGACCCTAATGAGTCACTGGCAGAAGCTTTCACATTTCTTCTGATCCTGTTTGTTTTTAAATGTCCTGATTGTTCATGTGACCTTTAGCATTTTTGTCCTAAATTACCATCGTATATTTATGGAAGAAAGTTCATTTATGTTGGTATTGCGAGCAGTAGCTGCACTGCATCCTTCAAAACTTCCTCTGAGATCTTCAAGTAAAGTTTGTGTGGAATTCTGACTTGTGGCTAAATATTTCAGGTTTTTCTCCCGGTGTCATTTCAACTCTCTAACTAGGTTTAGGGCTAGATTCTGGGGGAAAAAAACAAACATTTAAACTCTAGTTATAGACACTGGGGATTTTTTCTTAGGAGTCACAAATCTTGTAGTCCATCATTATAAGTCCTTATCTCCCAGGAATCACCAGCAGATCACTTCCTGTGTGTCAGTCATGAAGCTAAGGGAGTACCCAGCTGATTCAAATGAGACGCCTAGCGTAGCACCAACTCTGTATGTGACAATTTGGGACTGAGTCTGTTTGGACAGCTCTTAAAATTCCTCCAGGCTGTCAGCTGTATCCTTCTAACTCAACTATGCTGCATATATAACTGCAGCGTGTGAGTTGGTATGAATCAATTTATGCAACCGTTAATACAATAAAGTAACCGTAACTGGTGCAATCAGTGCCAAACACATTCAAAACAAAAATCACTAAATTGAGGCAGCTCACCTGTAAAGTCTCCTGGGATTTTCTTGTCGTTGATGAAATTTGGGACAACTCAGATGGATGCTTTGTTTTAGACTGAAAAGTGGATTTCACTTGGTTGTCATAAATCATGCTGATTTGCTGCATAGCAAACTTTTTTTTTACACTTTGGCTCAATGTTTTATAATATAACTGCTGAACAACAGCTTTGGAACCAAACGTGTGACTTTCTCCAGCATGTTTTCTGTCCCTCTTCCTCTCTGATGCACTTCTGCTGTGATATTCAGAGGAGTGTTGTGCCAGCTGGCTAAAGACGACCTTCATATAAGTCCTGGGGGAGTGCAGTGGGCTCAGCATGCAGCAATCCAGTAGCAGTCCTGTCAGCCACGAGCTGCTAATAAAGTCACAAATCAGACAGGCTGAGCGTACCTGTTGGTGTGTGTGTGTGTGTGTGTGTGTGTGTGTGTGTGTGTGTGTGTGTGTGTGTGTGTGTGTGCGTGTGCGTGTGTGTGTTAAAGAGCAGTGTACACCCAAAGTAACACAACCTTGCCATAAGGCACAGGGAGAAATTAGCTGTTGGTTGGCCGACACGTACGCACGCACATTCTGTTTAGATCTGCTAGTCCTTATTCTGTTTGACCTCACTTTATAAGACCTGCTTACTTACTTACAGTCTCCACAACAATCTAATCATCACCTGTAAAACTGTGTGATGTCACTAGAACAAAAAAAAAAAACCTCGTTAACTGTAAAATAGGTAAAGCTTGATTCAATCAGAGGAAATTTGAGTAGGAATTATTTGTTGTTTCTGTTGTTTTAAGATCAATATTAATAGTTAACAGGGTCCAAATATTAAGATAAAAGGCATTATATTAAGACTGAAGTTGATAAAGACAAATTTTATTAGAAAAAAATCTAATTGTTTAAAAAAGTTGAAAAGACATGTTCTACACTAACGTTAAGCAATCATTTAAAATGCTTTGAACTCTATGTGTACGATCTGAATTAGTTTCACCTTCCCTGTTGAATTTAAGACAAAAATATCTGCTTCAAATTAATAAGAGGTCAACTTAGAGGAATAATCAGAGATCATTGTCTCATCCTCCTGAAGATTGTTTTTAAATGAGAACAGCAAAGATCTGCCGTTACAATTGTTGTTTCTCAATTTAAATCATAACTCCAGTCTGAAATACCTTTTATAAACATGGTCAGCTCCTTAAATACCACCAGTTGGTTTATCTTTGTTTAACCCCTGTTCACAAACAGACTGTTGATATGAAGACATCTGTTTGCAGGAAAAACTAGAGAAGCCCTGTGATCTGCGTTTGAACAAACTGTCTCCCTACACTGTGATCCTCTCCACATGCATTCATTTTATTAACTTTAATGTACTTGTGGTTAAAAAAGAGAGGTTAAATAATGCAAGTATCAGATTTAGACTCATCGGAGACAAAAGACATCTTGAAAAGGACATCCCTGGTTTGTATTTTTCTCATATTTTGTAACTGGAGCCTGGAGCGCAACACAGCCTGTAAACAACTTCTCCAAGTCCCCAGGCTGCAGTGTGAGTTTTACGAGAGAACAAGAATAATAAGCTTTTTTATGAGCTTCATATATTTTGTGAGTGTTTTTAAGTACATGTGTATGTTTGACTCTTATTGTGAAGGACTGAAGGGAGCCCTGCTACTAGAAAAAAGACCCGACCTCGGCCTCATTCCCTTGTGTTTTTGTTAGTTTACATAGTAAAAGCTCATCCATGACCTTCAGTTACAATAATAGAAATAGAACAAAGTCAGGTTGAGCACAGTGAGGTTTTCCTACAACATGCTTGACTTCATCCCTGAGATTTATTGTAATTTTGTTCAGCATTTCAGCCTTAATCTCAAAACTAAAACAAACAGCAACAAACATTCTTCCTCCATGTTGTTTTCTTTGAGTCGTTTCAATATGTTGTGTAGTTGCACCGCCCCCCTCGGGACACAAATTGTCTGTCAGAACTTCACATCTGAGCAGAGGACATCCTCTCTAAGACAAAACAGAAAGAAAATGAAGACCTATCAGGAAAACACTTTGAACCTGTGGATAACACAACTGGACCTCTGACAGTGGAGCTAGAAATTCTGAATAAAAACAAAAACCATCACAGCTTTGAGCAAAAAAGGAAAAGAAGACTAAAACCATGCTCACTCTATTTGTGAGAGATGCCCAGGATTTTCTCCAAACAAAATCTTCTGTGCACTTCAAAATAGTCTCAGAGAAAACCAGGTTGACAATGAGATTATTAACACAGATGACTTTTGCGTTGGTCTTTGGTGTGTGTCAAAATAACCTTTTAAATGACCAAACAGCGCTTTGTCTCATTCCAACTCTGCAGATTCTTTTTTATTTCATTTTTTGAATTCTGTAGGAAAGTGGCCCACATTGAAAATATTCTTTAGACCATGTGGTGCTTATGTGGAAAATCTTTGGAGTAAATGAGCATAAATGTATTTCCTTAGTTACCTCATAGACTTGTAGAGAGAAACACCCTGGTAACTTCCAAAACTGGACAGGAGAGACGAGGCAGGTCTGAGGTGGGAGAGCGGATGCTGTCTGAGCAGAGGAGGATAAAAGAGAAACAACAGCAGGTGGAAAAACCTGCTGTGGCTGCAGAGAAGAAGGAGAGGATTAGACGGTGTGTGTGTGTGTGTGTGTGTGTGTGTGTGCAGGAGAGAAAGACAGTGTTTGTTGCAACATAGAAGGGAGAAAAGATGAATGATGTCATTTGCGCTGAGTGCCTGGAGGCCAGACTGATGTAGCCACGCTGCTACAGACTTCTACAACACATGTTGATCAATTTGAAAAAGGTTTTGTGCCAGTCAGAGTGTTTATTCTGTCCATGAATGAAAATTTTGCCATTTTATTTCGTCTTTTATTTTTTTTACCCTGAATCAGTGTTACAGAAAGTCAAACTAAACCATCAACTCATTACTGACACACATATGACAAGACACGATGAGTGGAAACTACCATCAGTGTTATGCAGCTAGTGTATGTGATTGTCTAACAGGGAGCTGCATCCCAACATGGTCCAAGAGAGTCTGGGGTTCAGGATGTGGTGAGATTAGGGAGATACTACGTGGTAAGATCACTAGCAATGTGCTGAGAAATAACAGAGGAAAACGGGGACCACTAAGCATTATTACAGCCTGCACACTAAAGGTTTTTTCTAATGTGCAGCTCTCGGCTGTGGATGGAGCCGGCAGGAACCAGAAACCCGAGATACCAGAGGAAACAAGATAGCTCTAAACGCTGTTTTAGAGGTCCAAACGCCTTTTGTTGTCCGTGACTTCAAATGTTGTTTTTCTTTTTGAGACTCTGGTTTGTCCTAAAGTTGAAGTGGTAGCAGCCGGCTGTTTCTCCTTCTCTGATATTATTGAGCAGAGAACCTCTCACGCCAGTGGTGTTCTGTTGCTAAATGCAAGAGTGTGTCATGAATGGAGGACCCAGGGAAGTGCGACAGTTATTGGCAGACGTTTTTAGACAAATACGAGAGAATCACTTTATTCAGGTTTTTTTTGTTTATCTCCACAACACATTTATAGCTTTACTATGTTAGAACGTTGTTAAGAGGCATGAGAAAAATGTTACAGCTTTAAGTCTCCTTAATGAACTCTTTATATTAAAGACTTTAAATTAAATTTAAAGATAAAAGCAAATACGGTTCACTAATTAGAAATTCTGATCGTAATCTTCAGATCCATCCATTCTCTGATGATCTTTTAAAGTGTGTGGCTGACGTCGGTGACTGATTGAGTGTTTTATGTGTCAAATTGACCTGTAGCTTGCTTCAATCTATGAAAAATAACTAAGGTCCACTTCTGTCGTCTGCAGTTCCACACATCTCTCTATCCATGATTCAACTGTAGGTGATAAGATGCAGCAATAAATGTCTAAATCATGCAGCTAAACAACAGAAACAAGATCATAACACACACACACGCACGCACGCACTGTCTCCTAGCTCACTTGGCACATATCAGGCTACATGACATTCATCAGTGCCAAGGTGTGTGTTTAGCCGCTGCATTTAGTGTAGAAAGTGCTCCATCATATTGACTTTCTGTGACAGATGTGTGTTCACTGGCAGTGTGTTTATTGGAGAAGTGACGGGTGTGTGCAGACAGAGTGATGATGCTGCAGAGAAAGATGTCAAAAACAGAGATTTGATAAAGATATGCGGCTCGTCTCTCAGCTCTTCTGACAAACACGTCTTCTAGCTGCTGAAGGAAAGGTCAAGGTTCAGAGGACAGGGTTGACTTTCTTATCTTGTTGCATATATATACTGTAATAAACAGAGCAGCTTCTGGTCATTGAACGCCACATTTTACATCACGCAGCTGCTCTTGTCCTCCGAATGGATTAAATTATGCTGGACTTTGACAGAATAAAACTTTACTGTTACTGTGGATGGCGCTGATCAGTGACACTGCTGAAGCAGTCAAGATATGCTGACATCTGTACAAAGTCTTGTATGGAGACACAACAGCTGAGAGGACCGGGCCATCGCATCTCCCGGTCAATTTCCCCCTCCCAGAATTTACCCTGAAGTTTCCACAATGGAAACACACCTTTTGAAACATATTTCCTTGTCAGACGGCTGGGTGGATGCCAGTTTTTCTCCTTTTAAAAAGGCCAAAGAGGGACGTAGTCTGTTTTTCATAATCTGTCCTGCGTCCATACTTACTGGTTCCAGAGCAACCATATATGAGTCCGCAAAGTTGCTAAGTCTGCAGCACAAACACAGCGCTGGCATTTGTAATTCAACACTGGCTGGCAAAAAGCAGCAGTGTTGTGGACAGAATGGACACCAGTAAACCAGAACAACCCTGAAGTAAATTTTTCTGCCCCTATAAGCCATGGCATCCTTTTTGTTTGACTCACATATCAAGTAAAGAAGGCTAGTGGCTAACTCTGAGTGTGCTAATGGTGAATTGGAAAAAAATAGTCGGCTCTAAAAATATCTCGATCTACTTTATTCAACTACCAATGAAATGTGTTTATCTACTTATCAGTGTACTGTGTATGACTCATCTTTGCTCCTCATCCAGGATCTTCTGGTTATCACTTTTTCTTTCTTTTACACAATCAGGAGTTGTTTTTACCTTCTTTTTTCTGCTGACGTTTCGATCGCAACTGCGATCATCCTCAGAGCTACGTCACGGGGATGGACCCATTACATTCTCACTCTCACACTGAAAGACTTGTGTTTTTTGTTCAGTTTCAGGGGTTTAAAATAACACACTATCAGACTTTATCACACAGCTGTTCTACAGAACCATGACATTGTGGTATTTTTCTGATGCTCACCATCCCATCAGAATCTCATTCTATAGAGTCAAAGCTCTACTGTATCTGTTGGTTTTCTCATCTTTTGTTCAACCCTCTGTAGAATAGCATCACTATCTCGCAGTAATGTAGAGTTTAAATGTTTTCTTGCTTTGCAAGCTTCTGGTGTCCAAGTACATGTAAGTTTTCTTCGGTTGCAGCTGGTAACAGGTTACAAATGTAAAGTGTACAGTTTCCATGAAAAACGAATAATGTTGGCATCATCCACCAGCATAAACACATCTCACAAACACACGCACCCTCTCAGAAAAGCAGCTGTTACATTATTGATGGGAACTGAGGGAGGTGTGGTTAAGATCAGCTGCAGTTGTCAAACTCAGTAGATAAAGGTTTGATCACTTTACATGTTTAATGGTTCGTGAGGTAAAAAATGGAAGATAAGATAAAATGTAAACAAAGCAAAGTCACAGATGTTGAAGTAGTTTTTCCTATATTCATCATCTTATTTTGAGTATAAATCTTTTTAGTAATATTTCAGATAACCTGTTTCTCACTCACACCAGGGTTCAAATCAAGGGGGAGCTAGGAGGAGCCCAGCTCCCCCGAAAGGGTGATGAGCTCCCCTGGAAGCCCTCAACTAACACACTGAGGGGGAGCTCGAAAAATCCTACATTTCCTCCAAAAGCTAGGATTTTAACCTGCAGCCTTCTCACAGCAAGGCAACAGTGCTACCAACTGTACCACAATGCAGCTCTAGAACCTGTTTTTATAAACCCAACAAATTGATTTACTTTAAAACACATTTGCTTGATACAGATATGACTCCACCCCCTCAACCCAGGCCCGGTTCTGCTCCTCTCTTGTTAAGAGTCACTAAGCGAGCATTCAGCGTGGAAAAGTGCAAGGCTAATGTCAGCATGGTAATGCACTGACAAATGTCATTTTAGTCCATTTAGATTCTGATGTCGTCTCTGCTTGCTGCACACAGCAAGTTTGATGGAAATGAATTTTTTTTTGTGATAAACTCATCTACCCACAGTTAGACTGATGTTTATCTGTAACTAAAACAGCACCAGTTAAAGGTGGATCAGCTGTTGTAGATGTGCTTTTCATTATTAGACCAGTAATACTTGATTTAGAGTGGAATAAATGTCGGCAGACCTCATTTGCTTTTCAGCAACTTGTGCAAAAACATCCTGTTTGTGTAAAAAGAATCAACAAAAAATTAACTCTTTCATGCACAGTCGTCACTGAGTGCACAGCTGCTGTTTTCTCATTAATATGTGGGTGTGTATGGTATATTTGGCCTCGTGACACTGCAACTATTGCCACCTACTGGTGGTGTATAGAGTGACAATAAAATAACAATAATATAAAAGTATTTTTTAATTTGCTTCTCAAACACATCTTTCACAATCACAATTATACAAACAAAAAAGTACATGTTAAAAATGAGGCTACTTTTTATGGCTGAAGATGAATAATAACAGTTAAGCCAGTGTCTTTTTGAGCTGCTGAGTTGGAGACAGAATTATGAGGAAAATGTCCCTGTTTTCTGTCTGAATCACACCACATTTTACCTGTGGCCTGCTCACATGAAGCATATGAATAAGGGGGACCAGTGGTGCGATTCATTCACAAAGTGTTTTATTTATGCATTCATTTGTTTTCTACTCACACTCTATTTCAGTTTGCCAAGCCCTCTCTAAGTCACATTTCTTGCCATTTCTGACTAAAAAACGAAGTTAAGAAGAGGTGAACCCTTGCAAACATTGTGAGACATTTTGGAAAGTTCCCTCATGAATGTTGATCACAACTACTGTAGACACCAACAGTCCCAGCCCAGTGAGATACTGGCTTTAGGCAAGAAAATCCATCACAGCTGTCTTAATAAAGGGGTTAAAGGCTTATTAAAACCCATTTGCATGAAATTGGAGGGTACGGCAGATTATTAAATTATTAACAGACTAAAATGAACTTTCACATATCAAATCTCCATAACCTTTCATATATCAGACCACATTGAATGTGTAAAACACGCTGGCTGTGAACCAGAGCAGCTAAAAGTATTCATTTTCCACATGTTAAAGACTAACGAGCCGTTAGACAGCTGTCTTTACTTCTGATGGTTTTATTCTACTTAACAAAAGGAGCTGGATTATTTTATATTTGCTCTGAGTGCTGAAGGCTGAAATAGCCTAAATTAAGAAAGGCATAAACAGCTGAGTCAGTTTAGCATAAAGCTAATGAAGGCAGCAAAAACAAGAGATCAGTTCAGTTCATCATTTGTGTGGAAAGCAGCACAGTTATAAACTGTCACAGTTGTGTGTGTGTGCGCGCGCGCGTGTGTGTTTTCAGGTTTTATACTTTATTCTCTACATTTTATTTTTGGCAATCCCAAAGTTGACTGATTAATTAAATAAACCCAAATAAATAGTTTTATTCTAATTAAGAAGAAAATGAATAGTTTTGAGTGATGTAATAATTTGCAAATGAGTTGATTTGTTTAGCAGCAGACCTGGTTGAGTATTTCTTTGTGCTCTTGCCAGAAACTTTAGCTGCATTTGTTTAAATCTGGATTTCTTTAAGACAAAAATGAAGTTTCTTCATTATTCTGCAGGAGTCTTTTAGGCCTTTGATGTTTATAATAGCCCAGCGGGGGGGGGGTCTGTGCTCTCCCTCGATGCTTTTCACCTCACGCCAGGGATGAATCAAATACCACCATGAGTCACTGATGAGTCACTGCATTTCCATATTGATGGTTGCCTTTAATCTTGGGACAAACAGATTATTGCATGCTATATGTTTCCATAAATTTACATGGTAACACACTTTTGGTTGTGTTACGTGTATAGTTGGAGTTGTGTGTTACTCTTTGATTACTGTCACACCAGCACCACAGTCAGGGAGTCTCAGAGTAATAGAGACTATTTTAGTCAACGAGACGTTCCGCTGTGTGCAGGAGGCGGTCACACTTTTGACAAGGACGGGCATAAAGCAGCATAATGAAATCAAATATTGTTTCTGTTTCCTCAGATTTGTGTTTCTCACGCACACACACACACACACACACACACACACACACACACACACACACTCTCTCTCTAATGTAGATTCTTGTCTCTTCTTATTTCAGTCACCAGAGCTCCTTCTGTCATTTAAATTAATGTGATTTGTGTCACTTGTGGTCTCCTTTAAACAAACTCAATTTATCAGATGCTGTTATGAACAGAATGTTGAGGCTCGAGCCAGAGGAGGTACCAGGTTTTAGTGGGACACAACTTTTAATGTTTGTTCACTTGTTTCAGGGGGAATAAAATACTAATAAATCCCAAAGAAACACTGCGAAAATATTACTCAGAAATCACAAAATCTCTAACATCTGTAGAAGCATGACTTAGATTTACAGTTCAGTATTTTTAAAGTGGTGTTTTGTGTAAAAATATTAATTATTAACATTTTCGCTGTTTTGCAGAGAGCTCTTTGAACAAACTCAGTTTGGAGAAACACAGATGATTTCTGACTGGTTTGACAAACTAACGTCTAGTCACAGCAGGGTCAGGTTCAAAGTGAATTATTGTCATCCTCAAACAACTTGAACCTAACATTTTTCTCTACAGTTCATGCAAGCACTGTTTTCTAAATCTTTATACCACCTTCAGTTTTACATTACAGACAAGTTCTATTGAAGCAGAAACAAGCAGCAAAGCTGTCTTTCTTCTGTACTTCCAGCTTGTCGAGTATCACTTGTAGGATCTCAAACAGTGTCTGCCAAGCCCTGTACTGCAGAACCAAACCAGAACCAAAGGATCCGAGCTCTAAAATACAATCCCTTGAACACACTTGTATTTTTTTGCCATTTATGATGGAGCTGCATCCTGAAGCTGATGCTGGAGAGACCTAAATAAACACCTCTATAAACTAGAAGTGTTTGAAGTTTCTGCAGCATCAACACAAACGTTGAGTCTTCAAGCTTCCAGTTGTTGTAAGAAGGCTGGTTATAAACATGATTCCAAATATGTGTTGTATTTTTTTCCCTGTATTTTAGTGTGACCTTGTACAATCTGGTCAACCCTCACGACAACAAAACACCTTTAATCAATAAGAAGTTAGTTAAACCGATTATCCTCCCTTGCCCCGGGGCTCGGCGTAGATCCACTGCTCTCCACATTGGGAGGAGCCAGTTGAGGTGGCTCGTGCATCTGGTCAGGATGCCTCCTGGACCGGTTAGGTTTTTCAGGCATGTCCAACTGGGAGGAGACCTAAAGGAAGACCCAGGACATGCTGGACGGACTATGTCTCTTGGCTGGCCAGGGGACGCCTTGGGATTCCCCCAGAGGAGCTGGCCCAAGTGGCTGGGGAGAGGAAAGTCTGGTTCTCTCTGCTTAAGCTACTGCCCCCGCAACCCGACCCCGGATATGAGGAGGAAAATGGATGGATCCTCCCCCGCCCATCCATGAAGAAAACTTGGGTAAACACCACCTTGTTTACAACAACAACAAAATCCAGTGCATTGTGAAGCAAATGAATAGTTATGCCAAGCCTGCAGGTGGCAGTAGTTCCCAATTCCTTGGCGTATCTTCTGAAAAACATTCCTTGGTGGACAATAACCATCCTTAAAGCTGCAATATGGAGTTTTCCCTTTTCAGGAATTCTGTATGATTTTGTAGAAATCCGTAAAAGTGATTGTCTTATCATGTACCGTGATATAATGTAGGCAATACGTGTTTTTTTTTTTTTTTGCTAAGCCCGCCCCCTGTCTCGTGGAGCTCCATGCAATATGAACTGAGCGCCGGTCAGCATTAACCAATAGCATTAGACTACCGCTTACGTACAGACGTCAATCACAGAGCGTGCTCAAGTGTTTAAGGACGTAACTTGGCTGATGCAGTGTTGGCAACCTTTCTCATTTACAATTAAGTCTTTAAAATATAAATGTATGAATGCACAACATAACATGAGCATAATAATTGTAAAACAATGTGTTTTAGCTTTGTTTGTCGGCTACAGGAGCGTGTTCATGAACAGCCGTAAATACGGAAGTGGAAACCACGGCTTAGTGCGATACATTTGTCATCCACTAGATGGTGCTGTCAGATAAAAAAATAACAATCCAGAGTTCAACTTTAACGTCATTCTTCACCTGTTGTCTTCTAGAGCAGTTATTGAGATTGTAAAAACAAGCAAGCGAGTGTAAACACTTGATGTCAGAACATTTTTGTCATGGGCAGTGAAGTTGCAGAACCTAACCCCGGTTATTTACGTCCACAAGCAAATAGATAGATAAATCCTTTATTCATCTCCAAGGAGAAATTTCTGAAATGCTGAAAACGGAGAATTTGCAAATCTCCACCTTGGTCGTAGTTTTTAGTGACGTATATCTTCACTTTTGTTGACCAAACCATAGAAAAATATCTTCGTTTTGTGGGATACCCAGTTACGTGTGTACAGGGTCTTATTCAGATCACTGAACGTTCATTTCAAACTGCTTTCTTGGTTTCTGTCTCTTGTGCTTTATACGTAATGTTTGAGTTGTCAGTTTTATAAGCAACACAGATCTCCTCTGTGCATGACTGTATTTGAATACACATCTAATCATTGTGATGTAGCTCATCAGCAAGGCCTTTGACATTTCTAGTTTTTGTTTCATCATTGCCTTGAGTAGAAAACTGTCAGCCATGTGATCCTAATTAACTCACCCGGATGCAGCGAATGATCCATCTGCAGGCCTTCACACGTCTGCACTCCAGTTTAGCTCCTATCAGATGCTTGACAGCAGCGTTCTTTCTATCCATATAAAGTTTTCAGAAGAAGTCGGTGAAACGATGTGGGCGGGTGAACAGGAGGTGCATCCTGTCATCTGTTACCTTCGTCTTCTTTCTTCTTCCTGTCCTTCACCTTCACCCATTTTCAGCTGTGTTACATCACCACTGCCTTGCCTCCATCTCGGTTGTTTAACACAATGAAACTGGAATAAAATAAAACGTGCTGAATTTAAAGCTTAATTACACATCTGTACATGAATGCATCATCTCTATGACAGCCCTCTCAGTTGGGAAGTTCAGAGTATCAATTAAAGCAAAATGCACTGCAAAAAAAATCTTCTATAACACATAAAACAGATCAAGATTCAAGAGTAGACAAAAAATGACAATTTCAACATTTTACATGTTTTCTGTGTTCTTTGTTGCAGCACCTTCAGCATGGGTTAAAAAGAATCCCTTTGGAGAATGTTTGCTGCTTTTTATTCAAATAATATATTTAAAGGTGCAATATGTAAGAAATATACTGTGAA
This sequence comes from Aphyosemion australe, assembly GCA_006937985.1. NCBI lineage: Eukaryota > Metazoa > Chordata > Actinopteri > Cyprinodontiformes > Nothobranchiidae > Aphyosemion > Aphyosemion australe. The sequence goes on along the minus strand of SSNS01000008.1, from coordinate 1,049,611 downwards.
ATAATTACAAAACAGTGTAATGTCTCAATCATTTTGGAATAAGGCCTATCTGAAACCGATTTCCTTCTCAGCCAGCTGGTTGGTTGTCCGTATTTCTCCTTAAAAAAAAAAGTGGGACGTAGGAACTGTTTACACTTTGTGAGGTTGCCAAATCTGCAGCAAGCAAACACGGGAGCACAGATATTTGTAATTCAACACCGGAAGACAAAAAGCTCCAGAGTTATTTGGAGAACTGAAGCCAGTAAACAGGAGCGACCCAGAAGTTATTTCTTGTATCCCACACGGCATTTTTTTGTTTTAATCTAATATCGGGTGAAGCAGGTTAGAGGCTAGTGTTGAGCTAACAATGCTAACGGTGAATTAGAAGCAAAGAGTCTGCTCTAAAAATATCTGAAGCTACTTTTTCAATGACCAACAACTCATTATTACAGTGACATGTGTGTGTGAAGTGAATAATGAGTCAATCGTTGCTTTTACTTCCATTAATGAGTCGTTCAGAACTATAACAGCAAGACGGCAAAATGGTAAATGGCCTGTATTTGTATAGCGCCTTCTTGGGGTTCTACAACCCCCAAAGGTGCTTCACAACACAATCAGTCATCCACACATTCACATGCTGGTGGGGATGAGCTACAATGTAGCCACAGCTGCCCTGGGGTGCACTGACGGAGGCAAGGCCTGCTGTACACAGGCACCACCGGTCCCTCTGACCACCAACCAGCAGGCAAGGCAGGTTAAGTGTCTTGCCCAAGGACACAACAGCAGCGTTCTCTGGCGGGAGCCAGGATCGAACCTGCAACCCTCTGATTACTGGACAACCCGCTGTACCTCCTGAGCTACTGAAAAAAACAACACTTTCTGAAATACCAGAGAAAAACTACCGTAATAAGTGTAGTAAGTGCTCTCTACAGTAAAACATGAAGAAGAGTGCTAACACCAGATATGAAAATGTATTTATCTACTTATCAACTTACTGTGTATGACTCATTTTTGCACGTCATCTTTTCTTCTGGTGCTGATCCGTAACTGGCAACAACCATGAAACTCACGGAACTGGAATGAGAGAGTACTATGGGAGTTTGAGATAATCTAAGCTGCAACAAAATGCCTATGCCTTAATGTTTAAACTGTATAACAAGTGTAATAAGAACCAATATCAACTGAAAAGTCAAAGCAGCAGCCAGTGGCTCATTAGAGTCACCATGGTAACCACACAAACGTGAGAGACTTCACGGACACCCATTAACAGAGGCTTCTTATGAATAGAAACTGACCCTCAAACACACTGTTGATTTTTGATTAAATTTACTTCAAAATATCTTGAACTGTGAGCAGCAGATGGGTTTAGAGTTTACACTTTTACATTTTTCTGTGTCCACTGGGTTTTTGTATAGATATGACAAGTTAGAAAGACCCTTGAGGTCCAGTTTTGAATAGAAATGATCTGACAGAATGAGACTCTATGTGAGCTTGAGTTTAGTCCTCTAGCAGTGAGAGACACTCCGGGTGTCAGGAGAAGAAAACGTCTCTGTTTTGACGTTGTAGGAGTAAGAATAGTCTGTCTGAAGGTATTTTGGACAATTTAAACAGCATCAGGATTCACTGACGCTTACCTGCAACGTCTGAAATGTACTCCTCTTCCCTTCTAAGCCCAAAGATGTGATGTATTTGTTTACACAGGATAAAGTATTATAAGGTGGTTCTCTGAAACCATGGCCTTTCAACTCCTCTGATCCACAATAATATTACCCTCAGATCAGATTTCAAACAGCCGGCCAGACACCAGAGACACAAAGGGAGGTGTCGGGTTCTCCTACGTGCTGTCAGTGTGAAAACAACTACTCCTGTTCTGTGAGAAAACAACATTTATTAGATTATTTTACAGCATCTCTTTAAAACTACCGTTCTTTATAGAACACTGTGATGTGTGTGCTTGGTAAATAATGAAAATGTGCTCAGGCCTTCTGCTTTTGTTCCTCCAGCAGAGCAGAAGGTGAAGAGAAGAAACAGATTGTTAGTGAACCTCACGGACCACTCTACGTGACAAACATGTTCTTGTAAATTGCACAAACACCACTAGGTATTTTGTCCTCTCTTTTTACTTCATATTTTTATCTTATTTACTTCTATTATTTTTATCCTGCATCAGGGACATGTAGGAACACCAGCTCAGTTCTGTGAATGTTGCACATGTGTAAGTCTTGTTCAATTGAATACATAACTAAATAATTGCTCCTGAGTTGTTTTATTAATGAATTGGAGCCTCATTTATGAAGCTTGCTTAGGCACAAACTGGTGTCTGAAAATTAAGTAAATAATTTTTGATGCAAACTTTGTGACTTACAAAGAAAAACCAGAAGGGAAAATGTGTGTTTCTATGAAGATCTTATATCATGCAAATTCCACTTTTGGAGCTTTTGACCATGTTTTGTTATTTCCTTATGAAAAACACCCCTAAAGGGTTTTATGGGTGCACACATGCGCTTTGGAGTCCTCTGACTCTGAAAGGCGCTGTACAAGTGCGGGTCATTATCATTTATTGCCTTTGCAACCTATTTAAATCTTGATTTGTTTGTGTCAACTAGAGAATTTACAGGATCTAATGAGAATTGTTTACTTTGTCATCGTATCAGGATGCAACCATAGATCAACCTCTGAAATCTGAACTTGTCTTTTACAAAAGTCAAACTTGAATTTAACTTTAAACAGACCAATAGGTCTGCAAACTTCGAAATGAATGCCTGAAAATATGACATTCAAACAATGTCTTTGGTCCAATTAACTTTTTAAAAAGGTCAGTGGAAAATGTTTTAACCTGCGGGCTTCTCTCTGAGTGCCATTTGTGTGATCTGACTAATGACATGGTTTCTTTGCAGTCACTGGTGCCATGATCTGAGCTGTTGCTCCTTAGTGTTGTCAGTATAGAGAACAGCACATGGTTATAGCTGTGGAACTGTTCAGCATCATGGAAGTGGGTTTTAATTCAAATGCTGCTCCTCCAAACTGCACATTGAGGCAAACGCTACAGGAATGTGGACAATGGGATTTTATTTTTTGTGTTTTAAATTTAAGCAAACCAAGAATGTAACCACCATTATTTATTAACATAATTCCAGTTCTGTTTGGTTTCTGAGCCAAATAACAACAAAAGAAGAAAACAAACATTTTAAGTTTTATGGCTTTATTTATCAGAACATAACAATAATTCGATCCTCACCTAGTTCTAAAATTGTTCAAAATCAATCAACAGATTACATCATGCACTTGCTGGTCTGGAGCATACAGGTGTGTGTTAACACAATGCCAAGGAACGACATCAGCAGTGACCTCAGAGACACAACTATTGCTGTCCATCAATCTGGGAAGGATTAAAGGTCATTTCCAAACAATTTGGAGTTTATTGTTTGTGTTACAGCAAATTAATCCCAATATCAGACCAACATCTGATATTTGAAAACCTTCAGCTTCCCTTGATTACACCATTAAGATCAGAAGCACCAATTAAAGGATAAAAGCATCCAAAACTATGATTTTCAGTAAACTTTACAGATTTATTGATGCTCACTTGTTTAACATTTTTCTCAGCTTCTAACACCAACATAAAAGAAATAAAGACACACACACACACACACACACACACACACACACACACAAAGTGCCACTTCTGGCTCAAACCCAGGCAACAAATTGAAACTCTGAATAGATGAATGGAGGTCTGTTCTTTTAACATTTCATGAACAATTATTTTCATTTTGGCTTGAAATGCTTTTGATGATGTTATTGGTTCGTCTGCCATTACTGTTGCAGCGATTCAACATCATTTCATTCACACTGTTGTCCTCACAGACGTTTTAAGGTTTTTTTTCTATTAGGTATACATTTTCTGGAGCGAGTTTGGGATTATAATGTGTCCATTCTCCCTATAGCCAGGCTGTTGATATTTGGGGATAGTTGGAAACTCAAAATGTGTGAAAAGAAACAGATTTTCCATCAAAATCACATCAAATTGCTACAGATGAGTCTTATGAGACAAGTTTTGTATTTTGCTGTGGTGAACACAGGTATTGGCAAATAAAACAAATTGAAGAACATTTCTTTTTTCTTGACTTTCCCCTCACCCCGCCACCTCTGGTTGGTTTGTTTTTCTGTCTCTTCTCCTGGGAAACTTATTGTCTGAATAAAAAAAATAATCATACCAAAGCCCTGAACCCTGACCCTAAAGCAGGTGAAGCATGATTTATATGAACTACTACCTAGCCTACACTAAATGTGATAAAAATGGTGAACAAAACTGAGCATTTTGGATGCCCGAAAGAAGTCACTGTGGACGTTATTGTTTTTTGTTATTCTTATTTCACTCCTGAGACCTGAGCTTTTGTTTAGGTGCATTTTGAATTTCTCCCTAAATATTTGGAATCATAATCATTAAAAACAAACGGAAAAAAATTCAAAAAGTAATTTTTTTAAATAAATAAAAGACAAAAATAATTTAAAGTTAAAATTTCACATTGGCGTTTAAAAAGCAGGTTTTAAGACAAGTTGAACTAGATCAATTGCATTTCTTGCAGAAATGCGTTTGAATGCTGCGTCGCTGAAATTGATTGCCAAAGCTGCCGAATAACTGAATTGAAGCTGAAACTGAGCTTAATATTCAAAAATAGCTGAATGTAGTTGAAGAAAGAAGTTTGAAATAGTTTAAAGAAAAGAATGATGAAATTGCAACAGGTGGGTTTGAACCCGTGTCTGCCGTTTGCAAACCCTCCAGCTATCCCACTGAGCTAACACTCTGGCTGAAAAATACAGGTGGATGTCCTTATGTAAGATTGAATAAAGAAGAGCATTTAGGCTGCAGTATAAAATGAGAGTTATTAGGTGTAGTTTAGCTTTAAAAGTTGGATGTAAGTTGAAATGTTTGAC
>SSNS01000008.1:1007032-1025342 GCA_006937985.1 Aphyosemion australe | reverse complement strand
TTCTGAAAGACTGCGTCTGTATCTGTCTTCAACACATTCTTGGTGTACTTTCAGCTGCTCAGGGCTCTCCACTTGTGACTAGATAATCCTGATTGTCCTTGGGACTTGAATGGAATGTGTGGGGACTTTTCTTTCCACCTTCTTGCAGACATTTCCACCTCTTATTTAAAAACATATTCAGTTGTCAAAAACTGAAGATTAAAGTTATGGTAAAATATATAATTGCATTTCTAACATTTCATAAATAATGTCCAGATATCATAAAATGCAGTAAGCCAATCAAAATGTACCATACAACATTAACATAAGCCAAAATGAAAAAATACTCTAAATCATCAGGAATGGGTTAAAGTTTTGATTTCAATAAGTGATGATCATCAGTGTGACCACTTCTAAAAAGTGGGAGTGTTATTGGTCTGGAGCAATAACACAGCCAAGGAGGAAAGACATCAACAATGAGGTTAGAGGGCCATCAATCTGTAAAGTGGTATGGGTCATTTTTTCTAGAAAGTTTGGAGTCCATTATTCTAAAAAGATCTACATCTCACCCCTACTTCACACTGGAAGCATCAGCGGCGTGGAACGGCAGCGGAACGTCACTGCTTCAAATAGAATCCATTGTAGTCTATGGGAGTGAATCAGAACAACCGCAACGCAGCAATTTTCAGACGCGTCCCAGAAGCGGCATGCTGCGCCGTGCCACTAAAGATAGGATCGGGTTCTATTTTTGCCGTGAGCCGCTTCTGGGATGCATAAGTTTCCGCAGTTAACATAGAGCTGGCACGCAGTGAAACTCACGAGTAAACCGTTCCGCTGCCGTTCCGCGATGCTGATGCTTCCAGTGTGAAGTAGGGTCAGACTCTCCAGACCTCATCCAGCACTTTAGGCAATTAGAAAAATTCTGAAAAAGTCTTGGTATATGGAGGGTAGCAAGAAAAAGCCTCTTCTCTCTAAATGCAAGACCAAACATTGTTTTCTTTTCTTTTGTTTTATTTAAGTCTGTATCTTTTTTGTTAATTTCCCTAGCTTGTTCTTCAACTTCCCACCGCTGTTCCCCAAAAATAATAGCAGAAAAAAGATCCTTACTGAATCAGGCCTTATCAGAGTGTTTTGCCCTTTGTTTAATATTTAAATCTTTTTTTTGACACTTTCTGACTCACGCTTTACTGTTGAGTGGAGGCCCAGAGGCAGTGAGGAGGACCCATGCTGGCTGTAAATAATTCAGATAAAAAGCTATTGAAAATATGACACAGCTGCATAAAACTCTGACATGTTTCCAATACTTATCATCAGACCTTTTCTCTGATAGTGTGTGTTTAACCTACATGAGAAGAGCCTGCCGTGTGTGTGTGTGTGTGCATGCGTGTGTGTGTGTGTGTGTGCTGCATTCATTGCTTGGCTTAGCAGGGCAGTGGGGCGGTGCAAATGTCACGCCGTCTGAAAAAGCTAAACCAAATGACTGTGGAAAGTCTCATGAGGACGGCGTGGAGGATATGAAAGTGAAAGGTGGAAAACATCACAGATCTTCTCATACAACGATCGCTCACTCAGACGTTCTCTTTTATTTAGATGCACACACACCATCTTTTGCCTGTGATCACATTCCAGAGCGTTACTTCTGCTAAATTGAATTGTAATGGGCAACAACAGGCGTGACATCTCAATTCACTGCTGGCTCTTATAGAAGCTGCCTGTCTAAATTGATCCAAAAGTGGGCCATGCGTACTGATGAGCCCACAGCGTTAATGAAAGAATACAGACTTGGAAACATATAAAAAACATGGAGTCAGAGAGGTGGGGGGATGGGGGTGTCTATCTCTGAAAATTAATTGCCCTTTTGGACCAGTGCCACTGGTAATTATTGCATGTCACACCAGCAGCAGAATGTTTACCTCCTCGCTGACATACCTGAGTGATACAGCTTTTATTAGAAGAAAATAATGTAAAATGTGTTTGGATTAGCAGAGCGACCCTGTCAAGTCATTTACGACGGCGTGTTTTTGAATGGAAGCATGTTTTCTGTGACCAGATTATGTTTTTCAATCAACCTTGTTTTGGAATGTTGGAAATTTTACTTATTTAGCAAAACTGAAAGGATTTTCTGCCAAAAATATCCCATCTTGAAGCTCAATATCCACTTCTTGTTATTGCAGAATTAAAACATGTTTCCATGGATTCAGCTAGTTAGTTTTTGTGCTCTCACTCAGTGACATGGACCAAATGTCTTCCATTGGTCAAAGAGGAAGTCATTGAGTCTTGTTTATAAAGGCTGTCAGAACCTTTCCCTGCAAAAAAGCCAAGCTGAATAAAATTAAATTTACAAAATTCTATGTACATATTTATATTTCTAGAATTAATTTAATCTTTGCTGGATCCCTTTTCAGATGAACAAAATTACATTGTGATGTTGTTTACTTCTCATACTCAAAATCCTACAATTACTGGTTAACTCAACCAAGATGGCACCCATAGCTTATCACCATTAAACAGGCACTAGAATGTAAAGCCACGTTCACCTTGTTGTTGTTGGTATAGGCCGTTTTAGGTGTCTAATGTAGGATACAAAAAGCCTGTGCAGTCTCCTGCTTTCTATGTAAATGAATGATGTTGTAAAGGCTGTTTGTTCTGAGTAAAGCTGGTTTAACGCATCATAAGTTTAGACACACCACCTTAAATCTGCAGGTCCCAACCCACTTCAGCATTGGCAATGTATAAAGACTGGGCGATTGGACGATTTAATCACCATTGGTGATAGTTGAGCCCTTCGTCGATCTTTTTTTATGAGTGATATTATACTTCATGCCTATGAATTAAGCCTAATTTATGCTTCTTCGTCGGCTCCGCGAGGGAAAGACGCACATGTATTGATGGAGACGTTTTGCCTTCGGACTTCTCCGTCACCTGGGGAGTGTCGCAAAGCAATTCCACGCCAAGACAACAGAGGGCGTAGCGCTTTCTTGTCATGTATTCGGTCCAAGATAGTAGGGATGTGTATTGGTAAAATTCTGGCGATACGATCCGTATCACAATACAGGGGAGACGGTACAATATATCACGATATATTGCGATGCATTCAGCCAGATGATTTTAGTGATTTTTTAGACTGAATTTATTGTAGGAAAATTCAATAAACAGTCCAAACTGATATGTAACATGCGCTGCAGACTTTACAGACTGCATGGCTCTTGTCATAGTCTTTACTGCCTTCCTTTGTCTTGAATCCAAAATAACTCCATACATCAGCCTTGAAAGTTGAAGGGGCTGGATGAATCTTCTTCTTCTCAGCCATTGGTGACCTAATGTGAGTCGGCCATATACAGTCTGGTATGGTTGGAGAGTGAGAGCTTCTTCCATCAGAGTGAAGGCGGCAACACTGCTGCCAACTAGCAGTCGGCGTTTGAATTGCACCAAAAGAAAAGAAAATACACAAATGTTTGCATGTAAATTTGATAAACAGCTTTTGAATATTGATATAATATCGCAGGAAAAAAATCACAATATATTGCCATATCGATATTTTCTTACATCCCTAAAAGATAGTGCATTTACTATTGTGTTTATATTGTGTTTTTTGTATTTCAGAGACATTTTAACATCAGCAAATTTGTCCCTCATTCTCCTCCACCTCTTCATGCGCTCTCCACCTCTAAATCCACGTTTCCCGTCATTTCTGTCCATGAATAAAATGCTTGCTGCGTATCTTTATACTCCTCCCGTCACAGGTGAATAAATATTTTCAGAGTTTTTCAGTGAGGTATTCTTTAAGCTGCTCCGTGTCTGCCGCTAAACATGTTCAGCACTCTTTATTTTTTTGAGGGGGCAATAATAGTGCTGTTGATGAATTTAAAGGAAGCTGTGTCCTGGCCAATCACAAGCTTGCACTCTCCGTCTTGTTTGACGGATGTTTAGAGAAGTGGGCTTGACTCTGTCCATCCTTGCGAGCCTGTTGGAGAGTCCTCTCAATGACGGATAATGGCGTTGTGACGCAGACAGAGAAGCATAAATTAGGCTTATGGATGGGAAATTACACATTTGCACGTCAAATCAGCGTCTTTTTGCAACACTCAATCTATGTACATATACACATCATTAGAAAGCTATGAATCTTGAGATTCTAATGATATATGACAATCAAGGATTCAACCGTAACTGTAGACCCAGTAAACACTTGTCAAACCTCTCAGATGTCTAACTCATAGGTGGAAGCTTCATATTATTGACAGAACAGCGCCATATTGAACAAAAATGGTCTTTTTACATCCACAAGGGTTCAATCAAATAGGTAGTCCATAACATTTGAACATAGTTTGCCGCTGAAAACATTCAGAATTTCCTTCAGATTCGTTATCTTCAAACCTTCCATCGACATCTCCCTTAACAAATCCATGAAGTGTTTTTTCCCATTTCTGCTGAGGCAAAAGCACGAAGGACAGTGAGTCATCCACATTTTTTAAAATTTTTATATTTGTACTTGGGTTTCTTCTTTCATTCAATGTGATTGGAACATCAACTGTTTAATTACCTTGAAAAATATTTTTTTTTTATTTCTTTTTCTCCCCCCCACTCTGGTGCTTATTTGGTCTAAATGTCACTGTCTATGAGGACAGTATGCTACACCATATGTCAAACTATAAAGAGATCCTTTAGTCTGCTGGAGCTACAGCAGAAAATCCTCGCAGTGAGGACCACAAACTTAATGTGGAGATAAAAAGTGCTTTCAGGGAAAGGGCACAACTCTGATAAACACACAGAGGAAGGAAGGCCTGTGATGACACAAAGGAGCAAAGAGCTTATCAGACGTTTGGCTGATCTGATGAGAATCATGACGAATAAAATCAGCTTTTGATATATCTCAAACAGAACAGACTTCAAATAGAAGTTTTTACAGTTTTTAAGGCAATTCAGACTCCATTGCTTTTCATCCAGTGGCTGTCGGAGCTGCAATTTAGAAGGTTTTTTAGAATACTGCAGGAATAAAGAGAAAAAATGCATGAAGTAAAAAACAACATCAAGTGTTAAAAGGAGGAAAGCGTTTGTAAAACAAAGCTTGAGCCATGTCCAGGCTGATTTCTCTAAGCCTCACACTATTTATTCACACCATTTTCCAATTAAATCTCCAAAAAGCGTGTGATCTTGGCTGATCTATTCATGCAAGGCACAGATGTAGCTTATGGTTATAATTTTGGTGGTAATTCTTAGAATGAGTGTGTGTGTGTGTGTGTGTGTGTGTGTGTGTGTGTGTGTGTGTGTGTGTGTGTGTGTGTGTGTGTGTGTGTGTGTGTGTGTGTGTGTGTGTGTGTGTGCTTCATTACAAAGGAACAAAAGCAGCCTTTTTTCTCTCCAATGGCTCAATTACATGATGCTCAGGTAAATTACATGAAAAGCAAAGATATTTAAAGATTTAGAAACCCAAATCCTGACCTTTGTCATAAAATGTGTTCACATCGATTTCTCTGTTGTGTGTTAAACAGGTAATTACTTTTACTGGATTAGTCTAAATGGTTACAAAAGCTGTAAACAAAAAAACTGTTACCAAAAGATGGAAAGTACATAAATGTACATTAAATGCCCTCAGGGAGAATAACAAAGTCTAGATTAGGTTGATCAACAAAAGCTTTGAAGACCAAAGGTATGACAAATTCCAGCCTGAATGCTCTTGGCTGCTTTGCTGGGAATAATGACAATCTGAACGTGATCCGGCTGGATTTGAGACTGAGTGGGTCTAATTAGCTCTGTAGGAAATCATTAGGACCGTGTTCTCTCTTTGCCCTGATTCACTGAGCAGTATGAGCATGCACAATGCTCTCCTCCAAGTAATCACTGGTCTCTTTGCTGCACCGTCTGCCTCCCCTCATGTCCTCCACCACTCCTCATCTCTCCCTGGATGATTTGGGTCTAATTAAGACTACGCACCACTGAGGGAGAAGGAGAGAGGAGGGGGAGCTTTGATCCCTCTTGCTGTTCGGGATGGAGGTGTAAATGTAAAAGATATAGGGAGAAGTCATAAAAACTCATTTTGACTCATTGGAATTGAAGCGATTTTTTAACGACATGGTTGTTCAGATGTTCCCTTCGTACAAAAAGACCATTTATAGCAGTGAATATAACCACAGCTGTAAACTTTTCACATGCACATAACATGTATAAAATATCCCTCAGAAATGTGTAGACTCATCAGAATATGGCTGTAATGGTACACACACGTCATGGTTTGGTATATAACTCAGTTTTAGGCTAAGGGTTTGGTACAACTATGGAAAACATATAGTTTTTCCCAGTTATTTTCAACATGCAATAGGAGGATCTTTTGTGACATCAATATTTATGTTTTTTGCATTGCATCACAAGATTTTATGGCAAGAAACGGTGTACTTTGCCTATAATTCGATTGTTTTGCACGTTCTTGCTGTGTGGTTGATCGTTCGGCCTGTGGGAGGCTTGATAAAAAGTTTTTTGTAAGAATTTCCTCCATAAAGGACTGCGAAATACAAAAGATATGATTGACATGAAGGGTCCAGGGCTTTTTCTATTAAACAGGAAAGAGCCTAATGTCTCCCCAGTAGATTTGTGGAGAAAACAGGCAAATTAGACCAACGTTTTTTGTCGTCCCAGAGCTCATACGGGCTTTAAATAACTTTATTTTTGTCTTCATGACAGATTTTAAGCTTCTCTCTAACCTTCCTCCTGTCTTTAGACATTGGGGACTTCACCCATTAACTCGCGTGAAAGTGTACGTCGCGTATTGCTAGCAGGCCATATTGTTTTTTATTGTTGCCACACAGCTACTCGCGCATGCACACAACGATAAAATAAATATGTCAACAGAGATCCTCCTATAGCCCTTCCAAACTCAGAAACGTTAAAGCATCCTTTACTAGTAGGAAAGATTTAAAGGAGCAGACCGTGTACAAAAGTTGTCCAATGTCAATTAAAATATAGGAAGCAGTACATAACAGAGCCCAGTACTTACAGGGGTACGTACCTCATAACCAGTGTCTTACAGTTCATGCGTTAGACAAAAACTTTAATAAACTAACAGACTTAAAGCAGTCTGTCTTTTGTTGAGAAAATAATTCATAAAACAGAGTTTGCGCCAATGAAAATGTCCTAAACTTGGTGCAAAACAACCCATAAAAGTGAATAAATGTTAACTAACGACACTAATCTGGTTTCTCAAGTGTCAGTGTGCTGCTCATTCACAGCTGAGATGCTAATTCAATCCCTGTGGGTGTGTTTAACTGTGCGTTTTAACTGTGTGAGGGCATTTAGAGTTTTGACCCATTTGGTGTTCCATACCTTCACTGATATTTGGTACTCTAAACCAGAAATGATAACGAGGTGGATCATTTGGTTTAGTGTGAAGTGATTTAGATTCTACTCCACGCTGCTCATGGCAGTTAGCAACAAGCTATTAAAGACCATGAGTGCCCTCATCTAGATGAGAATGGCAATCACCTGTGACTAATGTGTTCTTCTTATGGTAGCCTTCACCCACTCCTGATGTCTGCTGTGACAGTTTGGTACAGATATAATGTACCGTTAAACCATGAATAAACAATAATGTTGCTGCTGGACATTGATGCTGTTAGTGGTTATTGTTTCATTTTATGTTTGTTTCTGTTTGTGAAGCACTTTGTGACTTCTGTCTGCAGAAAATGCTATATAAACTTCTTCTTCTTCTACTTTGCAATAAAATGAAATTAAAAATAATCTGACAAAACATCTCACTAAAAGCTTTTATTCGGCTTCCACTAACAAGTTCAGGCTATAAAGATTTTGTTTTCTAATTTATGAATTCATTGTTTTCATTGACACCTCTTTACTCTGCAGTATGAAAACACTTCACACTGTTTTCAACATTTATTCAGGTTAAACGCTGACATTAAAAACATGATTGTTCTTTTGGTCTGAAGCAATGTTTTAAGCTGCTGCAAAGCAGGAAATCTCTTGATGTGATTGCCAACCAGTTTCCTTTAGCATCCAACCAGAAACAAAGGTTTCAAAAAGAATAAACAACTCTTGTTTTTGCCAGTTACAAGAGTGAAATGGAGAAATCCCACAAGTAATTATTTGATATGGAATGCATGACATTTGTAATACCAGTGGGTATGGGACACGTTTATTCTTAAACAATCAGAGCCAACTTTTTGTGTTTTTATATGATTTGAATAACATTTTCAAAAGCTAATTCTTCTGATTATTTTTGTTTACTACAAAATATGAATAGAATAAGAAAGCCTTGTCAGCAGAGTGGAAAATCATTTCTAAGACAATTTAGACTGATCTAATGTTCTGATGAGGGGAAAATGTTCAAAATGTTCAGGAAAATTGTTTAATTCTGAGGAGGAAAAAGTTAATGGAGCTCTAAAATCTGACTGTGATGCTCTGAGATCGTGTTCCACAACCAGTCTGATGATCAAATGATCTTTGAGATCAGCTGAACAGAAGTGTGAGCAACCTTCTTTGTGATGAACAGGATACAAACGCACGCACGCACGTGCACACGAGCCATCGCACTGATGCTCCTTCATTCAGTCCTGACAGCTTTCACAGTTTTCCCTGATCACAGATATTGCTGGACTCAAGCGTTACAATCCAAGCCTGACCTGAGTAAACCTGATGGGTCTGGTCAGTTTGGGCCGTCTAATTACATTTATTAGAGGGGGGGGGGGAGAACGAACAGCCAGCTGTGGGGCGTCTCCGTTTGCACTACAAAAAGTGGGGGTTACTGTAGCATTTCACCAACCAATCTAAATGGGCATCAAAAAAACCTCATTTTCACGCTGGTTGTGTCAAAATAAAAGTCTACACAATATGTCCGCAAGTATTTCTCGTTTTTACACAATTACATTAACCCTTTAAGCACCAAAGTCAGAATATTGCGACAAGCATCATTGCTGAGTTTAACGAGCCACAACTGCAAATATCTGAAATGTTCGAAGTTGAGTTTGAAAACTGCCTCCCACCGGGACGCTGCGAGAGGATGGGGACAAGCGGAGCACACAGAGGGCAAATATTAGAGAGGAAAAACTTGCAATGCTGACAGGTCTGTTCATTGTTGACAAAGCTCTTTGTCTGGTAATGGTTGACTCTGATTCTGAAGAGGAGTATTCGCCCTCTGATGACAATATTCACTCGTCCAGTGAGAGAGAAAGTGACGCTGCTGCAGCGCATCACAGAGTCTGTGCTTCACGAGAGTAAACAAGCTACACATGATCCGAAGTTTATTCCACCGTGTTCAGGACACGCTGGGTGTAGAAAGGTTGGTAAAACACCGCTAATGGTGACAGATGTAGCGGGAATGTAAAAAAAAAACGCAAATACAAGCACACATGGTAGTTATAAAACTGAAAGTAAGCGTCACATAATCGATATGAATATTCCAAACATCTATGGTCCACAAGGAACTTTCCTTGGAGCTTTTGTCTTGAGCGAGGCTGTTGAAAACTCTACTTGAGCCAAGAATGACAAGTATAAATAAATATTATTGACATGTTTTCAATTTAATGTCATTTAAATGAAAACACATTAGACTGATGTTCTGACATCTTAACAATATGTCTGAAAAACAGTTTTCATTTTCAACAGCCTTACAGCCTTCTACAGCCTTAAAGATGGGGCATTGAGTGTGTGTGTGTGTGCGCGCGCGCGTGTGTGTGTGTGCGTGCGTGCATGCGTGAATTCGAGGTCGACCGATATTGTTTTTTCTGTTGCCGATACTGATCAACGTGGTCAGCCGATGGCTGATATGTACTGCCGATTTTTATGGGCCAATTTCTAGACGTTTTCCACCTTATTTTCATGCTAAAATGTCACTAATAACATCAGTTGATGCACAAAATTTCTGAAGCTGAATCAAATTTTGAACTCTGAATTTAACTGTTAAATCTAAACTTTGTGCACTGCTCCATGCTCACCTAAATAAAGTTCATTTAGAGTATTTATTACGCAGATGTTAATAGTGAATGTAAAAATACATTTATATTAAATTCTGCGACAGTACTGGGCTGCCCGGAGATGTGCCTGACTTTAAATTTTTAAGTTTTTAATTTTGTACCTGAAGAGAAAAAACAAAGAAAGAAGTCTGAACTTTCTTGTGTTGTTTAAAAACAGGACGTGCACATGAAGCAGCACACGTCCTGGTTGAACATATCGATACAAACAGCTCTTCGTACTTGCCCCACTCTCTTTTGCAGCAGATAGACTTGGTCTGCTTTGGTCAAAGGTCACCGAAGCAATCAGACTATCACCCATCCTGCTGTAGGAACTCACACAGAAATCCAGAGGTGGCCCAGTGAGTGACAGCCTAATTACCCCGTGTTAGAGCAGCAGCCCCTCTGCTGTGCTGCAGCAAACAGGATCAGACGTATACTTGTCCTTCTCCCTTTCCCACCACCCCTTGTGCATATTTTCTTTCAAGTGCTGATACATGAGGGTGTGTGTGGTACAGAGGGAGGTGGACTGTTCCAAAGATGGCGGCTGATAGAGTTTTCACGTACATTAAAGCATCAGGGGAATAACTCAAGGTCTGCTTTTGAAGATAAATTTGAGCGGCGAGAAGAAAAAGGGAATTGCTTTCAGTCACTTAGGACCCAGAGGCTGTGTGCCGAGGTTAACCTGGATCACTTGAGTGTGACTGAGTGAATGTTTTAAATTTAGATCTCTGTGTCAAGGTCTCAGGTTGACATCCCAATCCGCTCATTCTCACCAGACCTAAAATACACTTTGAGGAAAACAACACTGGTGCTACACGTGTTTGTGCCTGAGACGGTTATTGTGTTTCCTGGAAGTCGATGGAGTAAATGTTGAGGATTAACAGCTGCGGTAAGGATGGTTAAAGCTCTTTTAAGAGATTTTAAAAAGAAAACAGGAAAATCAAGTAAGCTGCTTGTCTTCTGAGACCTCCAGAATCCCATTCCAAAGGAAAGTTAGAAAGAAAATCTCCTGTTCCATCACTCAACTATCAGAATATCTTTGTTTTGTTCCAGTGACCCTGAACAAACACCCAATCTACACAAGTTCAATTCCAACACTGTATGTTCGGATTATTATTTATCTACAAAACCATTACATTACCATGCAGTAGAGACGAGGGACATTAAAGGGAAATGGAAACCAGACATGAATATAATGATCATGAATGAGGAATGGGAACGGATGTTTAGAGATGGAAGCAGAATATATAGTAGCCCAACTCTGAAAACAAAAGTTAGCTTTTTTAGAACCCCCCTTGATCTCATCTAAGTTTGGTTAAACTCTGGAGATATGTTGGAGAAATTGTGGACTTGTAGGTGATCACACTCAATTGTTGTGGGATTGCCCAAAATTGCTTAACTACTGGAAAGACAAACAGAGAAATGACCACCTTTAAATATCACAATTCCAATGGATCCAGCCTTCATTATACTAGGAATATTTTTAATATTCTGATTCATCACCGCTTCCATCTCCTGAAGGTTCTTCTTGTACTTTCAAAGAAAGTGAATATGTTGTCTTGGTTAAAACCTCAACCCCCCACAGTCTCTTAATGAAAAAATAAAGTAGAAGTGTATTTTATGGAGCAAATTACAGCAAAATTACAAATGAATATGGAACTTTTCTTGGATAAATGGTTTCCAGTTCATGCATAAAACTGAGGCATCTGAGTGTGTGGGTGATCAATACTTCTAGATTTTGGACGTGTGATGGATGAAACGTCGAATATCTTTCCTTTTTTTAATTAGACTACTTGTACCAACGGACGTGTCTACCTTCATTTTCTTCCTCACAGTTTGGACAGATATAAAAAATAAGGGAAATAAATAAGGGATGTTTGTCTTCTCAAACCCCAGTGAGTCCGGCGGATGGCTGCTCATACTGAGCCAGGTTCGGTTGGAGGTTTCTTCTGTTAATGGGGAGTTTTCCTCTCCGCTGTCGCTACATGCTTGCTTAGTATGGGGATTGTTGTAAAGTCTCTGACACAACAAGTCAGTGACCTGATGCAATCTGCTGGGTTTTCTTACAAAGGAGACTTAACTAACTGGAATAATGAACTGAATTCAATTTCATGTTCAACTTTATTTATATAGTGCCTTCACATGGCCGAAGGGCCAAACAAAGCGCTGTACACCATCGTAGAAGGGCAGTTTATACATAAAAACATAAAAAATACATAGAATAAAACAAACAACTATCAAACCCAATTAAAAACAGTAAAAAATCAACAAGTTGGGACAGAGAAACAAACAGCAGCCACCCACTAGCACAGTCCATTGTGACTAAAAGCCACGGAGTATAAGTGTGTATTTAGACGGCTCTTACAGGTGCTGAGCGAAGGCGCCTTACTCACGTCCAGCAGATCCTTCCAGAGCCTTGGTCCCAACACCGAGAAGGTGCGACTCCCTTGTGATTTGAGTCTATGCTTGGACACTATCATCAGTCTCTGCTCAGTTGACTGAAGGGGGCGCGATAGGGTGTACAGGTGAATCAGATCAGACAAATAATGAGGAACCACCCCATTTAAAGACTTAAAAACAAACAAGAGTCATTTAAAGGTGATTCGATAAGAAACCGGAAGCCATAGGCCGCTAGTACTAGCCTTTCATTTCATTTACTAGCTTTATTTACCTGTTGCTCAGGTGAAATTCCCTCTCCGTCTGTCCCTTGTGCTGTTTCTCTGATGAACCTGGTCCTCATCAGTCTGGGTGGTTCGCTGCTGTAGTTGAACTCCAGCATTTTTGTGTCTATGAGCTTTTATTGTTTTGATCCATCATTTTTTAACAGACTTTTATTTTCTAATGAGTTTTTCCACCTTCCTCCTTTGTTTGTTAGTGCTGCAGATATGACAACTGATTCATTCTTGGTTGTTTTTGACATGTTATTACATTTTGCCATGCCTGCCCCCCCTTCTGTTGTTGCTCTTATAAAGTGTCAGATGTGACATTCTGGTAAACGAACAGGCAGACCCATCATAAGAGGCTGACGGCTGCTGTTCTGGACTTTTCCAGAGTCCATCCCTGTCAGAGATCAATGAAAGTGTTTAAAAACCCTGACTGTTGGCTAAAAAACCTGTGATGTTTGCAGGAATAATGATGAGATAAACGCTGAGATCTGTGTGGGTAAACTATGATTATGCAGAAATGCATTGATTTTAGAATCTTTATTGATGGTATGTAGAGTATAAATCGGTGCTTCCTTGTTATATTTCCTATGAAATAGAAATTACACTTAATTTGAATTCATATAAATCTTGTTTGAGATCAAATGTAACTTCTCCACTCAGTTGTGTCCATTATAAAGTAAATATGATTCATGCATGCAGAGCTCGTCTTTGCAGGGAAACGGTTTGTCTCAGATCTGTCGGTAATAGAATAAAACTGTGATCTCTCAGCTCCTGATGCCACAGATGACCCTGAGTGGTTGAATACTCTCAGATACTCACACATACGGCGTAAAAACACTCACTTCTGTGGCCGTGATGAACAAGAATTTTGAGTCAAGCAGAAGCTTTAAAGAATATAAAACCTTGAATGCACCTCCATGGCTCTACAGCGTGTGTTTCTGTGGGTCTGTGTGGGAGAGTCCACAGCTGGCCGTGTAACATCTTTATTGGTCCCCATGGAAACGGTGGTTTATAGCCACTCCAACTCAATTATTGCATCTTAGTTAGTGTCCCAGTGAATCTGTGATAAATATTCATGCAGATTAACGGGGAGAGGCAGCACGTTTTGTGTCTGAGTCAATGAACAGGAGAAGTTGGATAAAGTAAGTTCATACACTGATGCATTCATTCTATCACATTGATCCTGTATGAATATAGCATTCATCTTTGTGAAATATCAGTTTAGTGCCTTTTATTTGCAGATTGCATCACTGCCTGATATTTACAGTTAAAACTCAAAAAAATTAGAATATGGTACAAAAGTTCATTTATGTCAGTAATTCAACTTAAAATATGAAACTAATATATGAGACAGACTCATTCCATGCAAAGCTAGATATTTCAGCCTTTATTTGTTATAATTGTGATGATTATGGCTACAGCTGATGAAAACCCATCCATCCATTTTCTTCTGCTTATCCGGAGTCGGGTCGTGGGGGCAGCAGCTTAAGGAGGGAGGCCTAGACCTCCCTCTCCCCAGCCACTTGGGCCAACTCCTCCAGGGGAATCCCAAGGCGTTCCCAGGCCAACCGAGAGACATAATCCCTCCAGCGTGTCCTGGGTCTTCCTTTGGGTCTCCTCCTGGTTGGACGTGCCCGGAAAACCTCAGGGAGGCGTCCAGGAGCCATCCTAACCAGATACCTGAGCCACCTCAACTGGCTCCTCTTGATGTGGAGGAGCAGCAGGTCTACTCCAAGCCCCTCCTGGATGACCGAGCTTCTCACCCTATCTCTAAGGGAGAGCCCAGACACCCTGTGAAGAAAACTCATTTCGGCCGCTTGTATCCGCGATCTCGTTCTTTCAGTCACTACCCAAAGCTCGTGACCATAGGTGAGGGTAGGAACGTAGATCGACCGTTAAATTGAGAGCTTTGCCTTCTGGCTCAGCTCTCTCTTCACCACGACAGACCGGTACAACGCCCCCATCACTGCAGACGCAGCACCGATCCGCCTATTGAGCTTACTGAGGGAAGGGTCGAGCGTGTGATGAAAACCCCACATTCAAAATCTCCGACAATTAGAATATTGTGAAAAGGTTCAATATTCTAGACTCAAAGTGTCACACTCTAATCAGCTAATGAATCCAGAACACCTGAAAAGGGTTACTGAGTCTTTAGACGGTCTTGCAGTCTAAGCTGAATTACTGAAATAAATTAACTTTTGCTCCATATTCTAATTTTTGGAGTTTCACCTGCAAGTTGATCTATGAGGTAAATCTGGACCTGTGTTCAAACAGCTTCATTTAAAAAAATAACACAATCCTTTTTCTTTTTGCTTGAAGCATGTAAAGTATTATTTGTTGCATCTACTGTCTGCTCTGCAGAATGGGATCCATCTCAATGGAGTGTAGGGCTGATGAATTATAGACAAAATCATAATTGCTATTAGTTAATAAGCTGGCCTATTTAGTATCCAGAGTTCACCTTTTAAGAAGACTTACCGCTTTATATCAGCAGGTGTTGGTGGTTAAAATGATAAATTATAAAATAAAAGACCAAAGTTAATTCCATCCCACTAGAATAGATATAAACAACTTTAAGAATAACTAACATTGGGTCCATGTGTTATAGTGTTTGTTTTTTACATTCTAATAGTTTAACATGAGTAGACACCAGCTAAACAGCACTAATCAATGCAACCAGTCATGCAAAAAATAAAAATACTTTAATTTTTTAGGAATGCTTGCTTGTGATGCTTGGAAATTTAACTGTGTGGAAAACTATAACTGAACACCACACAGTATGTGGGGATTTAAATTTTTTTAAAAATGTAGACATATTTTTTGGTGCTCATCATACTCTGCCAATATGTTTCCTTTACTTGCATTAGTAAAACTTCACCACAAGCACATGTGGGTTTGTCTATAAGAAGGGGCACTAAAGGTGAAAATCTAACTGCAGTTACCTGAAACTTTGAGGATTTCTGTCTCCTATATATATATATATATATATATATATATATATATATATATATATATATATATATATATATATATTTTAACTCAAGTGTGTGTTTTTATGAAAAACACAATCTTTACCACCAGCACACTTTGACATTTTCTACACCTTTAGGTCAAACTCACAATGGCTTCAGCAGCTCCTAGTGGGTTGTATTTTTCCAATTTGCTTTAATCCATTAAATCTACAAAGAGGCATCATTGTAGAGCAGACTGCTGTTTTAATGACTCCCCGAGACCTTCTCATACACTTAAATAATGATCTCAGTGTGTGAGCTTTACATCACACAGCAGGTTGTTACATCACCTGCTGAGGACAAAATGGGGTATTGACGGAGCAAAATGAAACAGCTATTACTCAGGGATACCAAGAGCATGCCAGCTTCTCTTTAAACCAGCTGTTCAACAAACAGTCATTCATCTTGTTTTTCAAGCTAGGTGGTTTATATTTTTAGAATTAAGTTTAGATTTTCAATTTGGAAACAAGAACTTGTTGTTAGAGAAGGTGGTTTGGTCAAAAGCTCCAAGACAAGTCCCCGTTGATTTGATCCAACTTGAGTCCTGCAAGAACCTTGTCTAGTGTTCTTTGTCTTCTCGTCTTCTTATTTGTTTACGTAAGCATCCTGAAACTTTGTTAAAATTAGGACGTATATCTCTAGGTCA
The DNA here is from genome assembly GCA_006937985.1 of Aphyosemion australe. Classification (NCBI taxonomy): domain Eukaryota; kingdom Metazoa; phylum Chordata; class Actinopteri; order Cyprinodontiformes; family Nothobranchiidae; genus Aphyosemion; species Aphyosemion australe. The sequence continues at coordinate 1,009,084 of SSNS01000008.1, read as the reverse complement.
GGCTGATGCCAGGATCTCACTGGGCTCTAACTGTTGAGGACAAATTGCAAATGGCGTTCACGAGGCAGTTTCTACAATCTGCACAGTTTCAAAGTCAAGACACGTTTGGGAGGGGTTGGAAACTAAAGTAGGTAAATTGCAAACCAGCTGAGACGTCAGTTGAGAATAGTTGAAAAAAATTACAACATTGTTATAGTTTGTTGTCAGTTCCATCATATAGTCTATGTCACCTGGACATACGTCTTGTTACAATGTGAAACTTTGCAAGATTTCCTGCAACGTTGTGTCTAATTGGTCACCAACCCATCTAAAACCCATCCAAGTGTGGTTTTCAGATATGTAAAAAAGTCAGATCATGATTGTATTTGATTTATTTATGTGTAATCAAGTGTTTTTCAACCATCAGGATCAATTAAAACTAGAACATAGCCTAGAAAAATAAAAAATAAGAAAGCAAAGTGCCTCCTAGTAGCTATACCTGCAGTTTAAATGTTAACACTCCACCAATTCCTCTAAAAGGATCCCCTAACTAAAAAATCTAAATACATAATTTTTTGTTTTGTTAATTAATTAATTAATTGTGAGTTTTACTTCAGATGAAAATCTTGTTTCTCTGGTCAAGCTTGATGTTAATAAAGGGACTCTTATTGTAAAGTGTTACCGAAATGTCCTGACACTGTTCAGGAATTAATTATTACAGCAGTGATTCCTGCCCCACAGTGTGATAGGAGTTAAATAGTTTGACCCACTGGTGCAAAGTTGCAATTCTTTGGTGTTTCTTTTTTTTTTTGTTTTGTAATAAGAATTTAGACAAAAGAGAGAAAAATATAAAAGCAGAACTCTCCTGTTGTTTGCCAATTAGCATTTTCAGAAAGCGTTCAGTTGTGAGATTCTCATTCTCGCCTGTTTGATGAAATCTCAGAGAAGAAATGGTTTTGTTGGTCAAAGGAGAGTTAAACACATTTAAAGGGTTTGATAGGGTAGGTTTAGAACAGCCTAATTATAGGTGGATTTATTTGCAGGACGAAGCTATCTGGCAATAATTACCAGTATACATTGTGTGTTGACTTTGATTTGAGAACATCTTAAAAGTCTAGCTTGTTTTTTCTGATTTTAATGCAGTCATGTTAATGTGACACTTTCAATATAACTTCTGTCAATAAAAAAACTGGAAATGAAAAACCAGAATCATCTAAAATGCATCCAGTGAACAGCAGCTTAAATGTGATGCTCCTCCCTGAACACTCTAATATACATTGATTTATTGTAATCTGAGGGCTTATCTTCCTCCTCTTCCTTCATTTCATTTTTTAAACTGTTGAAGCTTTTCATTCAGGAGCAAAGCGGTGAAAGAAATGAGGTTATCTCCAGTTTGATTCCTGATAGAATGAGAGTAAAGGTCTCATCTGAGCATTTTCAGGCAGATTCCCTGATTTCCAAAGACATCAATCTCCATCATGTCTGGGTTTTGTGCACCTCTCTCTTTCGTGCTCGTGCTCTCTCTCTCTCTGCCGCCACTTGTGCTGCCATCTGTTCTCGATTAATGTGAGTTACGAGCGGTAATTGAAGCATCTGTTCATCCAGTGAGCACCCTTTGCTCTGAATCACCGGGACATCAAAACCTTTCAGTGTTGTTTACTCTGTGTTTTGCTTTTCTTTATGTGTTTCTTCCCTTAATACACAGCTTTTATTGACACCAACAAAGTTGGGGAGATTCAGACTTCAGCACGTCACTATCAAATGGTCCAAGTTTGTTTAGTGCATGCGTGCGTGTCTAACCAGAGAAACAAGCGTGTTTTGCAGTAGTGTTTTAGCCTTCAGAGGTTGAGTTACATCATGTAACCATTGTGGATGAGGCCTGTAAGCCTGGGTTATTCAAATGGCGGCCCGCGGGCCCTCACCAGGTGGCCCACCTGACCCTATCCCCCAACCACCAACAGAAAAAACCCAGTTAAAAACCGTTTTTGAGTGCGAGTTTCAACATTCCCACACTGATATTGCACTTGAACGCAACACCATCTTAGCAATCACAGACATATATACGTAGACACC
>SSNS01000008.1:991156-1002455 GCA_006937985.1 Aphyosemion australe | reverse complement strand
CTGTTCAGGAATTAATTATTACAGCAGTGATTCCTGCCCCACAGTGTGATAGGAGTTAAATAGTTTGACCCACTGGTGCAAAGTTGCAATTCTTTGGTGTTTCTTTTTTTTTTTGTTTTGTAATAAGAATTTAGACAAAAGAGAGAAAAATATAAAAGCAGAACTCTCCTGTTGTTTGCCAATTAGCATTTTCAGAAAGCGTTCAGTTGTGAGATTCTCATTCTCGCCTGTTTGATGAAATCTCAGAGAAGAAATGGTTTTGTTGGTCAAAGGAGAGTTAAACACATTTAAAGGGTTTGATAGGGTAGGTTTAGAACAGCCTAATTATAGGTGGATTTATTTGCAGGACGAAGCTATCTGGCAATAATTACCAGTATACATTGTGTGTTGACTTTGATTTGAGAACATCTTAAAAGTCTAGCTTGTTTTTTCTGATTTTAATGCAGTCATGTTAATGTGACACTTTCAATATAACTTCTGTCAATAAAAAAACTGGAAATGAAAAACCAGAATCATCTAAAATGCATCCAGTGAACAGCAGCTTAAATGTGATGCTCCTCCCTGAACACTCTAATATACATTGATTTATTGTAATCTGAGGGCTTATCTTCCTCCTCTTCCTTCATTTCATTTTTTAAACTGTTGAAGCTTTTCATTCAGGAGCAAAGCGGTGAAAGAAATGAGGTTATCTCCAGTTTGATTCCTGATAGAATGAGAGTAAAGGTCTCATCTGAGCATTTTCAGGCAGATTCCCTGATTTCCAAAGACATCAATCTCCATCATGTCTGGGTTTTGTGCACCTCTCTCTTTCGTGCTCGTGCTCTCTCTCTCTCTGCCGCCACTTGTGCTGCCATCTGTTCTCGATTAATGTGAGTTACGAGCGGTAATTGAAGCATCTGTTCATCCAGTGAGCACCCTTTGCTCTGAATCACCGGGACATCAAAACCTTTCAGTGTTGTTTACTCTGTGTTTTGCTTTTCTTTATGTGTTTCTTCCCTTAATACACAGCTTTTATTGACACCAACAAAGTTGGGGAGATTCAGACTTCAGCACGTCACTATCAAATGGTCCAAGTTTGTTTAGTGCATGCGTGCGTGTCTAACCAGAGAAACAAGCGTGTTTTGCAGTAGTGTTTTAGCCTTCAGAGGTTGAGTTACATCATGTAACCATTGTGGATGAGGCCTGTAAGCCTGGGTTATTCAAATGGCGGCCCGCGGGCCCTCACCAGGTGGCCCACCTGACCCTATCCCCCAACCACCAACAGAAAAAACCCAGTTAAAAACCGTTTTTGAGTGCGAGTTTCAACATTCCCACACTGATATTGCACTTGAACGCAACACCATCTTAGCAATCACAGACATATATACGTAGACACCTCATGGACTGGCACTGCCTATTGGAGCTGCCCATCTACGTATTCATGTCTATGTCTGCAGTTGACCAATGAAAACACCTTTGGGACGCCGCAGCAGCAAGACTCTGGTTTCAACTTATGCTTAAAATGCGGATTATAAACTACACACCCGTTTTATTTTTGTTAACAGACCAAATAAAACCGGAGTTATACTAAAATAATTAAACTAAGAATGGGTTCAGTAGCGTTTTGTTGCTGAGGGAGAGGATGGCTGCTGCGCGATCTGACAGCAGGTGTCAAAAGGTGCGCTGAGGCCTTGTCACGGAGCGGAGAAAACACTGAGACAGACATTGACGGCAAAACTTTAGATATTGGAGCGATCTGTGACAGATAGATAGTTACTTCTCTGTAGTTTAGTGGTTTTATGTATAAAGGAGGGTGAGAAGGATGGATGTCCAGCAGACAGATCAGTTGTTTAGCTGGGAAAAGGAGACCCGCATCTGGAGTCTGAGGCCAAAGCAGCAAGCGTTTTATTCGTGGACGGAAATGACGGGAAACGTGGGTTTACAGCAAAGACTGTATATATAAGAGGTGGCGAGCGAATGAAGAGGTGGAGAATGAGGGACAAATGTGTCCTTTTTAAAAAGTCTCTGAAATACAAAAAAAGCACAAAATAAACTGTAAACACACACTATTGGACCGCATACATGACAATTTACCCCATAACTCACTGTTGCTGCATCTTCTTTTGTTTTCTGGAGGCTTCCCAAAAAAATCTAAAATCCACTTTTAATCCAGCTTGGATGGAAAAATATGTGTGACAGTGAGCATCCTGTCACCGGATCCCGATTGATCATGCACCTGGGCTGCTTGGTCACAGGGATATTCGTTTGGCTGACTGGTTAACGTGTGTGACTCTCACCTGGGGAGTCTGAGGTTTGAGTCCCACCCGGTCCCTTGTTTGTCCACCTTGCCACATATGTTTATTTTGCATAGCTGCTATGCTATTATTGTTCATTTTCATCTAGTAGCTGCGATCGAGTTAATGCAGGTTAAAAACCATAAAAATGTTTGTATTACCAGCTCTGCAACTGTTGAATTGATGCAGATCATTAAAACAATAAGAAGACGTGCATTGCTGTTATTTTTAGTTGTAGTAGTGGTGGAGGTAATAATATCAGTCAAAATATTAAAATGTAATATTTAAATATTGTCAGTAAAATACATAATAAAGATTTGGGTATCCGGCCCTAAGCTGATCCACGATTTAGAAATCTGGCCCAGTAGAGAAAGTAATTGAATAGGCCTGCTGTAAGCTTTACTGTATGCCAACACTTGCTGATGGCATTGTGCTGGATCCTGTAGGCTGTTTTTCACCATAAGCACAACTTTCTGACATTGTCACAATAGGTTATTGTTTTTGTTAGAGCCCAGTTGTTGGCCACACTGCGAGACCCATCATCAGGGTCAGAAACAGTTCATGTACAAGCAGCGTGTCACCCTAGAAAGGTATGAAGAAAAATGAATGGAAGGTCTTATGCTTCAGTTTCTACTTTAGTGCTAAAATGATATAATAGGGAAAATGTCCTTCATTAATATAGCAATACATGACATGGTTTGACATGAGGGACGCTAAATTAAGTTTAAAGGCTGAACGTAGTCGCAGTGCTGCTTGATAACAGGGTGTGTACCACACTGAACATGGACCACAGAAACCTGGGGACAGAGTTGTCTCAGAAGATTGGAAAAACAATTATTGACCAGCATGCAAGCAACAAAATAAAGGCTTCATGTGATACTGGTCTACATGACTTTATAACTCCCTGGATGTGGACAGAAGACTAAACATAGAAGATACAGATGAAAAGAACGTTAACAAGAGTCCAAAGCAACTTTCAAAGAGATTAGAGGTCAACTCCAAGGTCAAGGTTCATCATTGTCAGATCAAGCACTGTTTCAGCCAAAGTGGACCTAATGGAAGACAAGTGAGAAGGACACCACTGTTGAAAGGAAATCATAAATTAAACACATCTGGAGTTTGCCTAAATACACTTTCAGAAGCACAAAAGCTTCTCAATAAGAATGATAGAAATCCTTTATGTATGTATGTACATGTATGTATGCATGTATATATGTATGCGTGTATATATACACTGCCCGGCCAAAAATCAATCACCACCTGTATTTAACTAGGCAAATAGATACGAGCCTCTTGGATAAAGAGCAGTAAACGCAGGAGTAATATGGTCACATTTCCTCGTCCCGGTCAGAAGGCGAGCAGCTGCATTCTGAACATTTTGCAAGCGATTCATAGAAGACTGGTTTCAGTTTATAGGAGTAGTTTTGGACATCTTCAGTGCAATTTTAAAATGCTGTGATAACTTTCTCTACAATAATCATGAATTTTCTCATACCATTTCACTCCTAATAGTCTAAAGTGAATGCACTTTGGGTTGCCCATCAGCTCCAGAGGAGAGTCTCTGCTCTCTAGTTTCTAAATGCTCCACTATGTTTAATTGCTGTTTTCCAGCTGTGTTTGTCTTCAGTTTAATGCTGAATAAGTGAAGTTTAGGGTTTGTTTAATGTTTTTAAAAGCATCTTCCTGCTGTGGCTGGAGGAACTTTAACCTAAGCAGCAAACATCTGAAGCTGTGTAACCCTCAGAGGACCTCTGTGTTTTCATCACAGTGGCTGACCTTAGTCACGCTGTCATTGGACTGATTATTAAGCACAGCAGCAAGAGCTCCCATGTGAACATGGAGAAATAAATACACATGACTTCTGCATACACACTCGTGTAGTGTTCATACCAGCTAAATGAGTCCTGTCCCTTATATTGATCCCATGACTTTACCTGACAAGCACCTGTCAGCTTATGATGAAGGGTCCGCCTGAGCGGGAATCAGGAGGAGATTCCTGCAATTCAGAGATGCTCCAGAACACTACTGAGACACACACAAAACAAATAAGATATAGGGTGTGTTTACTGGTGTTTAAGAGGCAGCAGCAGTATGAATGTGTTTGTCACCCCCCACCCCTTCACCCAGCCCCCGTGATCACACACCTGCACAAAACCAAACTCATGCCAACACACACGCCCACACAACCCCACCTTACCTATTGTGCTGCTCATCAGCTTGTGAGCAGCAGTAATTACCGTCGATCTCTGATTATAACATTCCTCTTTGCATATAGTTGTCCCTGTTTGACAGAAATCGTCCTCCCCGAAGCTCAAGAAAAGACACAAGGGCCTTCATGTGAATCTCTACATCCTGTTTACAGCAGCCAAGTCAGCGTGATGAAGACAGATTTGAGGGCTAGAGCTAAGTACAGTTCGGCAGACAGTTGGAGTGTCCTTATGCTACCGTGAATTTCAGCCCAGGTCATAATCCCAATCCAACACTGATGCTCTCCTCTCCAGCCTGTCTGAGGGTCAGAGGTCAAGCTAATGTCTCCCTCTTCTCAGCTTGGACACTTAGCATCAGTTGGCATTGTTGTGGCCGATGACCTTTTACTCATGATCTTTGTATGTATGACATTCACAATTTTATATCGGACCATAGCCAGACCATAAGTGTGGAAGCATTCCATTGGTTGCTTCGGATTGTTATGTGGTCCAGCAACCCGGGAAGGCGTCAGAGCACTGCTTTGTCCATGTTTGACTTCAGGTTAAATATTTACCGTAGCAGGAATTTGTTATCCTCTGTTTTCTATGTGACCAGATATCAATCGATTAGCATCTGGGTCATAACGACCATGGATCATAATGACCATAGCAATAGCCAAAAAAACACATCTCTGAGTTTGGAAAAGCCATCCGGCTTCAAGTGTTATCATGCATGTACCTATAAAAGGGCTGAACTGACTGTCGGAATTTGGGACTCTGCTGACCGTCCTGATTGAAGTATGATGTCTAAATAAAATCCCCCATGAGCTGAAAATGATCTCCGGCCTCAGACTCTATTTATTTAAGCTTCAACAGCATCAGTGTTGTGAGCTCCAACAAAGTCACTGCTCTGCCTTTAAGGCTGTTTTTAACAAAATCTCTGATGCTGCTATTTTGCCTTCACTGAAAAATAGTGTTTGAGCTCTTTGTTGTATGATTATTTTTAAAAATCTGTGAACAAATATTACTTTAGTCTGCTTCATAAGCCTGTCGGGGAGTTTAATCATATTTTGTTGTGATCTCGTTATCCAGGTCTACAGTTTTAAAACTTCTGAGTGACATGGAACCAACATATGGTGGTGCTTTCAGGGGAAGCTCAGAAAAAAGCTCCTCTGCAGTAAAAAGAGTCAGCTAGGGTGACTAGTCATCTTCTTCTGGACAACATCACACTGGGATGAGACCCAGGGAGAACCCAGAACTCAGTAGAGGGATTGAATAGCCACTCTGGACTGGGAACAACTTGGGATCCACTGGGCTTTCCTCGTGGAACGGTGGCCTCCATGTCTCCAACTTGGATGAGAGGAAGTGGATGGATGGATGGTGGGTGGGTGGAAGGAAGGAAGGAAGGAAGGAAGGAAGGAAGGAAGGAAGGAAGGAAGGAAGGAAGGAAGGAACCCATTGACAGAATTCCTGATGCATTGCTGTTGACATTTTACATTTTCAACCAATAATTGAGCTGCTTGTATTTAATCAGATGCTTGTTGTAGAAAGAAGCATTTAACTGTTTTATGTTTTGTTTCATGATTTGTTGGACTGCTCAGACCTGGCTAACCAGCACTAAAATACCCCCTTTTAACTAAATGAAAAACGTCCTGCAGGTTAACTTCACTATAGCTGAAATCTTTACAAATGTCTGCACAATCATCTCTTATATATTCTGATTTGCTTTAAATTTTAGCCTAAAACCATTTTAACTCCATCTCAACTAAAGATGATCTTAGTTTAAAATACTGACATGAAAGGTGGTGGGTGATGTATATTCCTTCAACTATTGACAGTCTTTTGTTCAGTCTTTTCATGTTTAAATGTTAAAAGTCAATGCACCAAACATCCCTCATCAGGAGGAGGTATTAACCTATCAGAGGCTCTTGAAGGTTGATGGGAAGGTTTTTTCAGCACTGAACAGTTCTGATTGACTTTTCTCAGTAATTCATCCACTGCAGTATTTCTCCACAAAGAGTTGTTGTCACAGTTTGTAAAGGAAACATCCTTGACTGTATAGTGAAACACAATAAAATGGCTGTTTTCAAAAACAAATAGAAACAGCCGCTCAGGATCCTGTTGTACGGGCCAATTTTGTTAGTGTGTGTAGTGACAGCATCAGACATGAAGCTGTGGTGTATTGTTTGCTGTGACCCTGAGCAGTGAGGGCTTTTTTTTTCTTCATGACACGTGTCTTTGCAAGACTTTAAATTGAAATGGAAACAGACAATGCATTCTTAAAACTACGTTATTCCCCCCAAAAACTCTGAATAAAAAATAAATAAAAAAACTGGACCTTCTGAGGAGGTTTGAGGTTTGTTCAGGTTCAACATTTCATAAAACATCACAGGAAAGAAAGTAATCTGTTTGGATTGGGCAGGCTTTCTCCTTATAAAACTGTAACTTCTGGCTTTGGTAGTAAAAACAATGATGGTGTCAATAAATGTCATGTCTTCTGAGACTAGAGCTCTCAGGTCTCAGCTGTCAGTCCCACCTATTTATCCCACTTTATGTCAATCAGCAGTGAAACGACGCAGTGACCTGTTCACATTCTGCACAGACACAAACACACCGAGGACTCCTGCATTAGATTAGTCTTGACCCCTGACTCCATTCATTTCAATGAACCTGTCTGAAGATGGGGACTGGGGACAAAGACGGTGCATGTGGACAAAGTAACAGGCAGGGATAGGGGTAAACATGTAATCTAATTACTCCCTTTGTCTTCATTCAGTGACTGTCATGACAGGTTTCATGTGGGAAGGGAGGGGGGGGAGTAAGGTGATAAATGGGAGGGAGGGAGATAGAGGGGGAATTAATGTGAACATGGAGGGAGACGAGACACTAAAGTTACAGTGAGGTCAGCAGTGGGAGCAGAGTGTGTTTGTGTCTCTCTGGGCCTCATGAATGTGATGTATTGAGTCATTGAATTTAATCTGACTGAGAAATGCATAGGGGCTACTAATGAAGTGTAAGTGTGTGTGTGTGTGTGTGTGTGTGTGTGTGTGTGTGTGCGTGTGCGTGTGCGTGTGCATGTGCGTGTGTGTGTGTGTGTCCAGTGCTGCACAAAAGAAGTATGTTTTGAACCCCAGACAATTTGTATTGTTTCAGGTGTGATTATTTAAAGTAATTGACTTTTTGTGGACCTGAAATGAAATTATATTACCAAATAGCAAAAGTGCATGTACTGTATGTACTAAGGATGTTCCAAATCAATTAGAAGTTTTGAAATCGACAACATGTTTATACCTGTGGAGATACACAGGCCTTTGGTTCTTGTGCAGCTCTGATCTGCTGGTACTGATTTCAAAGATTCTGCTCTGATTTGACCCAGACAAGTAAACCCTGGAAGTTAAAACTTTCACATGTAGGATGTTTTTTTATTCCTAGTTTTCTCTATCCACTTGCCTCCACTAGGGATCCACTTCCAGGAATATGACATCCAAATCCATCTCTATGCTGACGACTCCCAAGTCTTTCTGCCAATTCAGCATGGGTCCCCATTGGACTGCCTTGATGAAGTGTGTCTCTGGTTAGCATCCAATTTCCTGAGTCTGAATGGACACAAAACTAAGGTCATAGTTTGATCGTCTGTCTGCAGCTGCATGGTTTGGACCTCTTTGCTAGCGGTCGCTAGCCACCAATGAAAAATCTGTGGTTACTGATCTAGGTGTCAGGCTAGATTCTGTGTAAAAGCTTCAGATGAACGCTGTGGCTGGATTTCGTTTTTTCAGCTTTGTCGCCTTGCCAGGATCAAACCAAAGCTGTCAAGGAACAAGTTGGAAATTGTCACGCACTCCTTTGTTATTTCACGACTGGACTACTGCAATTCTCTGTGTGCCGGATTTAGCAAGTCTTCACCCTCTAGGCTACAAATGGTCCAGAATGCCACCGCTAGATTCATCTCAGGAAACAAAAAATGGAAACATATCTCGCTGATCCTTGACACATTGGACTGGCAGCCTATACAGTACCACATTTATGTTCAAATTCAGGTTTTTGTTTTTCATTCGCTGACAGGTGCAGAGTTATAAACGACACCTGGAGTTATGCTTTAAGGGATCTCTGCTGGAGTTTGTAATGGTTTTTGTATTTTACTGGTGTAATTTTTATTGTTTGTATTTTTTAATATTTACTCTAATTTGCTCCCTTTATTTGTTACTGTTATCCCTGGCTTGTTGTCATTTAACTTTGTGGTGGGCAGCGCCTTGGGCTTCCTTGTCTAAATTGAATTTAATTGAATCAGTGCTCAACAGTTATCATAAACCAGAGAAACTGACTTTTTTATTGCTGCTTGGTAATTTTGCATTCATGGATAAGAAGAGTTTTATATTTGCCATTATCTTGTCACATTGCACTTTTCAAACCTGCTTAGAAATCTGCTGTCCCACACTTTTAATTCAGCCATGTAGGCATCTTCAGTGTTCAAGACAGCAGGTTTTAAGTTCATTTACCTCGCCAGTGATTTTAAGGGACAGTTCAACAGAAAGAGAAATATTCATGACAAAGCCAAGTCTGTGTTTTGAGGAAAATAAATGCAGCGTTTCCAACTCAGTGGGTTTCAATGTTGACCAAAATATTCTTGATCATGCTTTTTTTTTTTTTGAACTCAAGATTATTTTAGTCATCCTTAATTGCCTAATCTTGGTCCCATGATGCAGCACCAGCTTATGTGCTGTGGCTCAGACCCAGACAGCCCCGGCGCCGTTTAACCCCTTATTGTCATTATCAGCATTAAAGATGTTGAATACAAGATCACACAATGTATTAGAACATTTTATTTTTATTTTACTCTGGGCCAATTTCAAATATTTTTACTTTTTTTTAACCAAAGTGAAGAAATCTAGAAATAGTTTACCGGTACACAACTGTAATATCTGAACACATTTCCTTCAATTTCCTTTTGTTCTTGTCCAAATGATTCCCGACAGATCTACAAACCTTTAGACTGCTGATGTATTTTCTGATGCCAAAATATTGAGTATGATGATTTTTTTCCTCCTCTCTCTTCAGGCTTACTTTCGTCAGGGGGTTGCCCTGCAGTATCTGGGTCGTCATGCCGACGCCCTGGCAGCTTTTGCCTCCGGCCTCTCTCAAGACCCCAAGAGTCTCCAGCTGCTTGTCGGCATGGTGGAAGCTGCAATGAAATCCCCGCTCAGAGGTAAGCTCAGACAGCTGACCTCACCCTGCTCTTCTCTTCTGTTGGTCCACAAACACCTCAAACAGCAACAGACGAAATCTAACAAATCAATAATAACCACTAACAGCATCTTTGTGCTATAAAGTCAGAGGTGAGGACCCGCTAGACAAAAGGAGAGGGAAACTTTTTAGTTGCCTTTTTTGTTGTTTTATTCAGCAGCTCTTCTTGTCAAAACCTTAAAGGAAGCTCCTGATTATTCAGATCACACAAAGAAACTAAGGAGCATCTCATGTGAGAAACAGCAAGATGAGAGAAAATAAAAAGATGAGATGGATGTAGAGAAGAAATGAACCGCTGGGTTTAATGGAAGAGCAGAGGAACACACAGAAGCACATCTAAGTAGAGAGTGAGAGGACATGTTTTATGCAGGATTATCCCCAGAGGCAGGTTAAAGTGTGGGTGCAGCTTACATAATGAAATGTTCACAGTAAATGATTGTACCCATTAAGAGTTCACTTTTTCAGACTGGATCATTTTAATGTAATTAGTTTGTGATTTGAACACTGGACATGATCTTTCATGAGCAAAAACAGCTGCTGGTCAAATTCTGAAAATCACAATTCAAGGAACCAGTTGTGTTTGGTGTGATTTTGTGTGGACTGGAGGGTGGATTGTGGAAATGAGACCCAAATCCAGGACACAGAGGAAGAAGCAGGCAGGAAGGAGGGAGGGACTATGTGATGATTTTATTAAGTAGACCAAACTAAACAGTCTCAGAAGAAACTAAACTGAAACAAACTTTAGTGAAGGATAACACGACTCGAGGGCAAAACCAACAAGGGAACAAAGAGGCTCTGACAACAAGAAAAAGAACCCTAAAGAGGACACACACTGAGGGAAGTGATTACAGTATGTAGCTGCCATTTTGGTGTCAGCATTAGACCTTTATATTGGCCCAAGAAAATAATACTGTCCAATCATAATTCAGTGGTGTCATAAGCCTAAACCATTAGCCAGCAAAAGTTTGAGTTAGCACCCAACATTAGCTTTATCTGTATCATCCTGCTAGCCTGGCTAGCCCTCCTATTTATGTGAATATATAGTCTGGCCACGAACCATTGAGACAGCTCATTCATAGGGGCCAAATCTATGGTTGTCTTTCAATCTGTCTCTGCACGCAATTGAACAGCGCTAGGAGCAACAAACAATGTGACATACTTGCTTTTATGTCAGTCAGTGAAGAAGCAAATACATCCTTTTTCAAAATAAAGGACTTAAAGTAGACATTTCATGCTTTTAAATTCTTCCTTTTTGCATCTAAATCATTCAGTTGTGGTCCATATACAGTGGAACCGCAGTTCTTAGGTCTGAATTCCTCATTATTGGTTCTGTCAGACACCTTTTCTACCTCTGTTCTGAGCAGAGTCTCAAAAATGGCCCGTTTTGGTACTGTCTCTTTAAATCTGAATGAAGCTCTGCAAACCCCGCCCCCTCCACTGAGCAAGACCTTCCACCCCAGTCGGACATTTTTGTAGTTTATTTAGAGAAAATACTATTTAGAGTAGCAGAAACATTATATTTGCATTGCTAAAATATGAGGGGAGAGTTTCCCAACACCCTGCCCTCCAACACACGATCCCCCCCCCCCACACACACAC
>SSNS01000008.1:980529-991025 GCA_006937985.1 Aphyosemion australe | reverse complement strand
GCCCAGAGCTTAATTTGAGCCGGATCTTGCCGGAACAGGATCCGGGAACTGTCTTATTTTGAAGGGACGCGTTCCGGTAATTGTCTGCTAGGATCCGTTAACTCGCGCTGCTAACTCGTGATTACAATCGGTAAACGAGGACGCTGTGTTGGGCAGGGACTTACGGGTGAGTGATTTATTTGTCCAATCTCATACCTAAACTTTTCGCTTTTCGGCAAAATCGCCGTTTTTAAGCCAAATAAGCCGTTCTGGTTTCCGCAGTCAACAAGGAAAAGAGGGGATTCATCTTGGTCACAAACGATCTTTGTTTTAGCGTGTCGTCATTTGACCAATCACAGTCGCGGAAACAGACGCTTTGGCAGCGCCGCACCTGCACGGCGCTTACGAGCAGCGGCTTTGAGCTTAAAGTTTGTCAAACCAAACAAAATCACCACTAAATAACACAGTTTTCTGTCGAGGACTGTAGCAGATTTACCTCCTTTCAGCCTTTAGAGATTTTCCCCTGAGGCTCGTCGTGTTTTTTTTCAAGTCAAGTTCGGAGTTGAACATAACCACCGCCAGTGTTTAACTCCGTTAAAACCAGTAGCTGTATAAATGAAAGGTTAAAACCTAATATTAACAACATAAATACTTTTTTCTGGTGAGAAATGGCCACCAGCATGCTGCAGCTTCACTCATGTAAAAGTCATCCTAATATATTGATCTGGGCAGCGGAAGATTTAAGGAAGCTGGAGTACAAACACGTGATGAGATCATTTCATAATGTTGTAACATTTCTGCGGCACTAAAGCAGCATTTATTGCTTGCGCTGCATCTTTATTAAATGTATTTAGGTGTAACTGTGATAACTGCTCTAACATGCCCAGAGGTTGAAATCAATACTGTATAGAAATCCCCAAGATCAGCCTGCTTTGCTAACAAATCTAGTTAAATCTTACCTGCATTCTAAATAAATACCATTAGGTTAAAGCCAGAATGGAGGAAACATGAAGCCAACTGAAATGCATGCTGGATCATCTTGGATTTGAGCCTGTCCTGTGTTCAACTACAGAATAAATGTTTACAAAGCCCAGTTTGGACCAGTACAACTAAGAAGAATTGTACAATCAGTGAATGTTTTATTATTTGTTTATATTAATTTACAAAGCAGTAATGTCACAGCAAACAAATAAAAAAATATAATAAATAGAAAAAATTAACAAAAATATTTGATTAATTGGCTTTGGACACTTAATGTCTCTCCTTTTGGTTTTAGTTGTTACAGGCATTGTGCACACAGGTGATTTGTGTCCTGGTGATGGTGGTATGTAGGTCTCAGAGTTCCTGTCATCCTGTGTTGTCCTCAAGGATATGGCAGGAGTTTCCTGATGATGAGGGGCAGTATGTGGGCCTCAAACCAGTCCTGGATTAAAGCAGGAGACGTAGGCAGAGACCTCCGTTGTCTGAATACTGAGACGAGAGGGTTGGTGGGGTGTTTATCTTCTCTACCTCATCTAGAAACGGAGATGGTTCAGGGAAAACTTTTCCAAAGACCAGTTCCATGATGTCATCGTCATTGACGTATGCTGAAATGATAAACAATAATTTTAATGACATATTTTGTTTACAAGCAGCTTTTGGAAAGTTGGTTCTGTTCTACTAATGTTTATAGTGACATTTTTTGTTGTTGTTTTGGTTCATTATTTACTTTGCTTATAAGTTCACTTTGCTGCAGTGATTTAACAATTTATAAAAAATGTTAATAAAATACTGCCACTACAATTATTCAAATGATTGGAATCAAAATGAGCATATTAAAGAACAGCACAGTGATGTTCTAATGATGGTGTCTTTTAGAGGTCTGAGGTGTAGGGCTTACCTAAACATCAGACTTTATGAACGGCTGTGTCCCAACTGAGCACATCTGGGCTTTAGTCTGACATCCTGTCAGTGAAAGATGCTCCAGCCTCCTGGATGTGGACTCTAAAAAAAAGCAAAGGTGCATTTTTACTTTTGTTATAATTATTTTACAGGTTATTTTAGCAGCTTTCTGACAGTCACGCTCATACAGAGTGTTAGTTTAGCTGTGTCTGACTTGTTCCGAGCTAGCTTTTATTTCTGCAGTGAGCCATGAAACCTCACCTCACTTCACCCAGAGATTGTTCTTTAAAACTTGTATTAAATCCACTGTGTTGACGCATTGCAGCATGGTAGGTTTACTTCACTCTCAAAAAGTAAGACAGAGAGAGTCTCTGCTGGGCTGCAAAGTGTGAGCAGTTATCTGGTATGATAAAAGGCGTTGATTAGAATTTGCAGATCACATTTTTTTCCACAAAGATCAGCCAAATCCACATTTATCTAGTTACTAAATAACTAGCACAGCTTAAACAGGCCCGATGCTAATGCTAGCAAAACAGTAGCCCATAAATACAATTCTAAAGTAAAGTTTGCCGACATTTTAGAGTTATATGAAGCTTACCGCTTGCTGCTGTGTCCGTTACTGCCATATTCAGAAGAAACGACCCCTCAAAGTCCTTCTCCGGACCGTGCTGGAGGACTTCATATGCTGTCTGTCTCTCTGCTGCCCTGCACTGGGAGTCTGCCGGCTCATTAGCCTGGTCATGGCCAGTCCACGTCTCCTGTGGTTTTTTTAGCGTTAGTCATCAGCCTGAGAGATGAAAACACTGCCACACCACTCGTCCTTAAAGGGAATAAAACTTTAAAATTTGTGTGGCTCAGAAAAACAACATTTGGGACTCTCCACTCCTGACTTATTCCATCTCCACATTGGACTACAAAAATCTTAGCGAGAAGAAAAAATGGCGGATTTACTTTCTGTGTAGCCGGAGGTCCAAGACCATATTTGGAAGTTATCGTGATGACATAGTAAAAATATGTAATAGTCAAATTTAAAAACTGAACCGGTGGACAAATATGACCAAAACTTTATAATTAAATACAGAAATAGCACCTATAGTGAATAATATAATACTTTTTGCACACTTAGACACTTAAAATGTGAAAAATACTGTATTAAGGGATAAAAAAGTGGGTTTTTCATGATATGTCTCCTTTAAAGGAGCAATCCGGAGTTTTCTCCTTTCAGGAATTATGTATGATTTTTCAGAAATCCGTAAAAGTGATTGTCTTATCATGTACTGTGATATAATGTAAGCTTTACGTCTTTTTTTTTTGCTAAGCCCGCCCCCTGCCCTGTGAAATCCATGCAATAGGAAACTGAGCGCCAACCAAAACTAACCAATAGTGTTAGACTACGTGCTTACGTGCTTCAAATTTAAGGAAGTTCCATGGCTGATGCAGAGTTGATGAACTTTTCACAGACAAATAAGTCTTTAAAATATAAATATATGAAAACACAACATGACATGAGAATAATACTTTTAAAACAACTTGTTTTAGCTGTTTGCCGGCTACAGAAGCACATTCATAAATAAAAAACGTGCAATCACCATCTTAAATAACTGAGTCCACCGACTATTGGTGTGATACGCTTGTCAGCCACTAGGTGCCATCAGATAAAAGAAATACTCTGGAGAGCTACTTTAAGTACCTCTATCTGCTTATGTCTCAAAGAAAAGTCAAAGTCTAAATCGTCCAAAATTGATTCCAAAGCCATTTCAAACAAGCAATGTTCCTGAGCCGACACCATATTTGTTGTTTTTTTCTGTCACAGCACTAGCGTTAAGCCCGCCCAACAAACGTAGAACAAAACTTTGGGCCAATGGTAGTGTCATGTTAAGGGTGTGTGAAGATCCAAATGCAGGTGAGTGCCCACCAGGAGGCAGCTGTAAAAGGTTCAAGTCTTTTAATGAGGTGATGTCAGGAACCAAGAGAGTAACAAAGAACAGGCACAGGAGCAGCGTAGCAATGCGACCAACCAACTACACAGGAACAACAGGGTTTAAATACATGAGGACACAGGTGATCAGGGAAACGAGAGGCAGGTGGGACCAATTAACACTATCGAGACACTGGACAGGAGCTGGGGAAATGGAACGTGACAGGTAGACCTGCTGAGGCTACAATGGAGCTTGGCTAGACCGACCCGCAGAGCAAAATCTTTTTGCTACTACTACGGTAGATTTCTAGGCTATCATCCTGCAGCAATTCTTATCAAATAAATATAAATAACACTAAATGCATTCAGCTTTTGTTGTGAATCAATGCAGAATGAAACTAACAGGTAGTTGTTTTTATGGACATGAATTCATTGGAATTATGTTTATTGTTTAACAATCTGCTGGTTGTGCATGCAGCACTCTCATGTTCACTAACAAACCTTTAATGATGCCTGTTGCTACACTGACCTACGTCTTGGCTAGTCCTACTCTGATGTTTATTAGAAGCAACGACCTTCTTGTGTATTCATGAATTATTTAAAAGTAGATTTGGGTGCATTATTGATTTATCCCCCATCAGATCTCAGAGTGTTTTGATTTAGGTATCAGTGGCACTTGAAGATGAGAGGAGAGAGCAGATGATCAAAAATGTCTTACAGGCTTGAACAGCCCAGGATTATGTTGTTACTACAGAGTCAGACCGGCTTCCTGGGAATCGCCCTGGGCTTTAAAAGCTAAAGCAAAAGTTCTTACACCAGATCAAGTCTTATTGAAAATTCACAATAACTTATGTTTAAGCCTAAAAGATGTGGTGTGGTCAGCTCAGATTGAAAAAGCTAACAGACCTTAGTTAATAGACCTTAATGTAAGCATGTTTAAAAGTAGCAAAAAGCATCAGTTAAACATTTAATCAGCAGCTTTGGACAAAGAAGCTGCAGCCCATAATTGAGACAGCACTCTTTAGGTTATTGGGGGGTGTAGAAACCACCAGCAGCAGCTATGACAGATAGCTTTCAGCTGAAAGCTGCCTGAACTACATCTGTCCACCGCTCCAGATGTGATGCATGGTGCGAGGTCGTTCTGCCACCCAGAAGCAGCTGTCCTAAAACTTGATCTTCTCTAATCTTCAAAGCAAGAGCCTCTGAGTGTTACTGGGAGTTGCAACGCTTGAGTAAGCAGTCAGCGGGGCAACAAGTGGGACCACAGAGAAGGTCAACAGACTTCACAGCAAGGACATGGAGCTGAGGGGTCCACAAGATGGAAGAGAAGAGGCTTTTTCATGTTATCTGTCCTACTCAGATTTACTGATGGCTTTTTATTTGAGCTGAGGAGGCAAACTAACAGCAGCTTCACATCATTCTACAAAATGTAGTTTGAATATTCTGTTTCAGAAAAAGCTTAAGTGAATGCAGATGTATTTTGTCTAAATGACTTCTGTTGGATTGATCAGACCCTCAGTAACAGGTTCATGCAGATGAACTTGAAATGCAACTAAAAGGAAAAGACTTCCCAAATTGGCGTTTGTTGGTGCACTACTCTTATCATCATCATCATCATCATTATCATCAACTTTATTTATAAAGCACTTTCAACAATCCACAGGATAGCCAAAGTGCTGTACACACACATGCAGGAACAATTACAGATGAAATACAGGTTAAAACAATCACTACAACACCTAAATATAACTAACAACATTTAAAACTACTACTGGTAAAAACAGCTGTTCTTTGTGGATCCTGAAGAAAAGCTGAAGATTGGAAATTTGTTTTTAGTCTTCTTTTAAAAGGACACTAGTCAGTTTTGGCTTGTTTTTAGCACCCCCTAGTGTTCGTTGGCAAAACCGAAAGTAAAACTTATCTCTCCTCGCTGCGCGTTCGTCTTTTTAACACCTTAATCTAACTGCTGAAATGTCTCCCCAGCCTTCTATACTTTCTACGGGAGCGATTCATCACTAAATTAAACAAATCAGCTGCGTTCATGATCTAAAACATGCAGGAAACATGCTGGAACCAGACTGCAGAGCCAGGTATGTCAAGCTCAAATTTTTTAGTCCCAACAGACCGGACCGGCAACTGTGAAGTTGCAAGTGCCACAGGGGGCAACAGGGGCTGGGTGGCCTTGCATTAACCCTGTAAAGGGTCATTTTAGCACATACTGGCTCAAGAAAATTATTTTAAAATATTAAAAAGTTGCAAAGTGTCCCTTTAAAAATCATAAGAGAAGGATCTTGCCCGGTGTCTAAAGGCAGATCATTCCAGTGTTTCACTTCCATAGGCTTTACCGTGGCGCCACTCCTACAAAATACCCCCCCACCCCCGCTCTTATGGACAGTATTACTAACTGTTAGCTCATCAATCTGGTAAGATTATATCTATTCCTCCAAACTGAGATTATTCAAAGAATTATTTGCCCGTTCTAAAAATTTAAAGTTAATAAATATTTTTTTTCTCATCTCATTTGTTTAGGGATGTATTTTGGTTCTCTGCTTTATGACTGGAGCACAAAGCCTCATCAGTGTGTATCTGATCAACTGAACAATGTTTTGTTGTGTTTTTTATTGCATTGTCTGGATATTATATTAAATGAGCTCCTGATGGAGCTGCTCTATTTTTGAGCGTCTAAAGGTTCAGCTGACAGATTCAGTTCTCCTGTCTTGAATCTACCACCACAGAACCTGCAGTGTCATTTGGCACGTTATCAGAAACTTACAAATTGAACATATTAAGGGCAGCAAATGATTAGTTATTTCCTTTTATTGAACCAGTAAGATTGAATGAAATGAACTCGTGAAAATATTTAGCATGTACTTGCTCCTCCACACAGATAGAGGTGTTCGGTGTGAAATAGTTCCCCTCTCTGCCAGGTTAAACAGCAAACAATCTCCTCTTTCTTGGAGTAAAATGACAAAAACCTTCTCCTGTTCTTTTCAAACACTCTTGAACACACAGACACTCTAGAAACAACCTACCAGCAGCTGCAGAAGATGAAGCTGGATAAGAGTCCCTTTGTCGTTGTGTCCATCATTGGCCAGGAGTTGCTGACACACAGTTACTACGGCGCCTCGGCTGTAGTGCTGGAATCTGGGCTTAAGATCGGGACCTGCTCACTGAAGCTACGTGGATCCGTCTTCTCTGCCCTCAGCTCTGCGTACTGGTCTCTAGGCAATGCAGAGAAGAGCGTGGCTTACATGCTGCAGGACCTGGAGGTGACGAAGACTTTAGGTACGAAAACGAGAAGGTGCCCCTATATAAGGGAATTCAGCTCTAGTGACTTACACACTGGATGTTTGGCCTGCAGGTGACCAGCCAGGTGAATGCCGTGCTCATGGGAACCTTGGCTCTGCCTTCTTTTCTAAAAGTAATTACCGAGAGGCGCTTGCTCATCACAGAAACCAGTTGGTGTTGGCCATGAAGCTCAAGGACAGAGAGGTATGTTGGTGAAAACATATTAACATGATGTATAGATCTGTGGAACGTCTTAGTGTAACCAGCTTTATTTTTACTGTGATGGCTAAAATGAAGATGAGAATTTATTTATGTTTAAAGTAAAGAACTGTTGAGCAGCTCCTGCATGATCAAAGCTTTCCACTGGATGCATGAACATTGTGTAACATCTATGAAGCATAATACTCAGCTCATAGCCGCCATTATAGTCAAAAGGTACATTTCCATCAGCCACGAAGCGGCGCATCCTGGATGCATCCCAGAAGCGTAATGTCACGCCGCTCTGCTAAATTTACGCTTTGGGTCTGTTTTTTATACAATACACTTCCAGATTGCGTCAAGCTCAGCTGTTCAGATTGGGCCAGACAGGAAGTCAAACATGAGAGCAGTGTAAACAATTTCAAACTTTCAAAATAAAAGGCACATGCAGATGTCCTGTTATTTAACCAGTAAAAAATTACTTCATTACCTGTGAAACCTCAATGGCCAAAAACAGAAAATAAACAACAGACCTTTTGGTTACATGCTGCCATCTTTCTCCTATTTGTTATTGCATGAATTGCTGAAATCAAGTGTCACTTCTCTGGTGATTTTGTGACCTCACAGGACCACCGTGAATGCATTCACAGCCGATTCACATCTGAAACGCTCCCATGACAAGGGACGCACTGCTGAGTTTGTGGGGGAAACACGTTTATTACATTACGCATCGTATACGCATCATATACATAATGCATCATATACGCATCCTGAGATTTTTTGCTAGTTGTTTATTTTTATTTTTATTTCTGCAAAAACAGCTTTGGTAGCAGCAGTGGGATTTGAATCCATACCATACCATCAAAATGACTGAGGACATAATTATTACTAAATGCATTTTAATTATTTTACTTTGCATTTGTTCATTCATGAGGCTACTGGTTTCTCTTGCTGGTTTGATTCCTAGACCTTCCTATGTGGAGTTTGCATTTTCTCTCCTTGCATGTGTTTGTTTTCCCCAGTTACTCCAGTTTCCTCCTAAAGTCCAAAACGTGCATACCTACCGTAGGCGTAGGTGTAAGTGTGTGGCTGTTTGTCTCTATGTTCTGTGATGGACTGGTGACATTTACCCCAGTGACATCTAGAGGTAGCAAACAGCTTCTTGTAACCCAGAACAGAATCAAGCTGGTAAAGGAAACGGATGGATGGATTTACCTATATACTCTGTTGGCACGCTGCTTTTATCATTACATCGCCATCCCAAGCCGAATAAAAACGTACCAGTTCCAGTTTTGTTTCATGTAGCTTTGCGTTTTTTCTGAAGATTTAGCATCTTTCCTCTAACGGCTCTAAAGAGCTATCAGATTTCCAAGAAATCACTTTTCTTTGCCTCAGGCTACACTTAACTTCTCTGTGTTCCTCTGAAACACGTTGGACTGCTGGGAGAACCTGAGTTAATTAGATTGTTGTTACAGATTACAGTTTGGGCTTTTGGGTCTCAAAACACAAAGTCAAGCTGTCAGGTGGTTTGTGTGTTCCTTTAAAACCACTTCAAAATGTGTGTGTGTGCATGCGTGCGTGTGTGCGTCCGTGTGTGTGTGTGTGTGTGTGCGTGCGTGTGTGCGTGCGTGCGTGCGTGCGTGCGTGCATGAGAGAGAGAGGGTGCAGTAAGTTTGCTTGCGTTTTCTTTACATTTACTAAAATGCTGATTTGATATAGAAAAAATGTCAAATTGGCTTTAGATGTTGCGTCCACCTAAAGCCCCTGCTGGGAGTCCAGGAGCTGTATCTCTGGTGGAGCTCTTGCATTTATATTAAGTCTTTTTTTTTTTAATTGGCATCTAGATCAGAGATGTTTTACACCATTCACCATGGTTGGTATTAGGTAAGTGGAACTCAAACCCAAACAAGTTCCAATCAGTAATTAATTAGATCTGATTAGTAATTTTTCTAAGGATTTTGAAGATCCTTGGATTAATTAAGTGTGTCAATCTTCTCAGTGCAATAGCTATTTCAGCAAAATACAAAATACTTTATTAACAATAAATGTTTTTGGTGCGTTTGCTGTTACATGTAATAGTCCAGATGAAACCCAGACGACATGAGTTGACCGGTGAGAGCTACGCTTTTCTGTCTGCCACAGATTTGAGTTTGTAAAATGATATGTGTGTGTCTGCTGATTAGACCAGAACACAGTCCACTAGTCAGACAGATCAATACCTCACATGCCGACTCAGCATTTGTCTGGTCTGACTTACCGTCATCAGTCAGAGTTAAACTTCCTGTGTGGGACTTTCTTAAAGTATCATTTCCTTTGTTTTCTCCAGCTTTGTCATGTTCGCTGTGTGTCCATTTGATTTAGACATGAAGGAGTTTATGGCATTATTGTTTGTGGGAGGAAAAAACTGATAATATTACAAACAAGAAATATCTGATGATGTGTGACATTATGTTTAATATTAGTAATTACATGTCCTTGTTTCATCCTGGTCCTAGAGAACCAGCTGCCAGTAAGAATGAGAGCTGTAGAGAATTGTTTTTTATTATTATTATTATTATTATTATTATTATTATGAAGTAAACTCAGTGAAACAGGCTTGCAGTGATGTGTATGTGCTTTATGTTAGTTTGGTTTTCATTCTAACAAGTTAAAGAATCTGATGAACTTCCAGCTGCTCTGCCCAACAAAGGCATGTCATCGTGGACTCGGATCTGCAAGACACTGAAACAGCACACAGTTGTGTCTCATTTAGAGATGTGTCTCTGTGGGTTGTTGTTTTTAGAGCACTGAAAACAGATTGTATCAACTGTGTTGTTGTCAGACAATTATTGAGCTTCCTATCCACAGGTGTGCAGCCAGAGGCAGCTCAAACGTGGTCATCACACAAATCCATACCACCCGCTGTGTGTTTGCTTTGCTGTTGTGAATGTGGTTATTCCTGCAGAGCGTGAGTGTTTCCTGACAGTGTACATCTAAACAAATGCAAAACCTGGAGAGGACTGATATTTAAGCTGCAGGGGTGGACGAGAAAATATGAACGGTTTTACAATATAATTCAGTTCAGTGCCACCACTCAGTAATCAGAAGTAAACAGATCAATAGGCTGACAAAACTAATAAGCAGCAATTATTCAAGTAATCACTTGCCCTTTGTCCAACAAAAACATTTGAATTAAGTGGTATTGCAGGCACAAGGATGGATGGATGGATGGATGGATGGATGGATGGATGGA
>SSNS01000008.1:957752-973113 GCA_006937985.1 Aphyosemion australe | reverse complement strand
CCAAACAAGAAGTCACAGGTGGTTGACGAGCTGCTTCATCGAAGGAGAACACAAATCTTTCAAGTTGACTTTGGACCTAAATCTGTGCGAACCTTTTAAATGCAAAACAGAGATAAAAACCAAGAGTAGGGTTTGGGATTTAAAGAGCTTTATATCACTTATATCAGTACACACTTGACATTTCAGCACCACAATGTGGTGTTTCACTTTTTTTCTGTTGTTGTCAGCTCATGGTTTGATCCAAACTCCTCCGAGTTCCTTCTGACAGCTTCCACTGCTTAAGATGAATGTTAAGATCTACCTGCATTACACAGACTACAGGAACAGCCTCGGCCCTCTCAACTCCTCCTTCTGTAGATTTGAAATTCCTGACATCGTACACCATCTCTGACTTTACCGCGCTTCTTCTCACCTTCTCATCTCTGAGAGCCGCTTTAAAGACAATTGAGTAATGCCGTCACCACAGAGTCGTATTTCTTGCCATCTGAAGTAAAAGAATAAAAAAGCACACACGCAGCAGTGGCTGAGCGGATGCTTTGATGTGTGACTAACAGGCTATAGCTGAAGTCGCTGACGCTCTCCTGACAGACAAGCTTCAGACTGTGGTTCAGATCAATGATTCAGGTCATCATTTATGGATGATTACGGTTCTTTGACTGCTGACTTGACATCCCTCTGCTCTACTCTCCTCCTGTCTTTTGCTGTTCTTTCCTGTCTTTTATTTTCTCTTTGCTTCTTCCCTCTCTTCTCTTACTCTGTTAATTAGAAAGCAGCAGAAACATAAATTTGACACTTTTTTGTGTTTGACAAAACGTCTCTTTTTCACTTCTAGATTATCTCAACTGCATTGTTTAGCTGCCCAGCGCTCCTTGGTGATCTGTGATGGTTCTGTTTAGATTTTCATCGTTTTCTTGTGCTGACATCAGTTCAGCTTTATTGACCTTTTTATTACATTTCATGACTTTTGCATTGTTTTTTTTACTTTTTTATTCTTTAATCTAGTTTCTGTATTACCACCTGGAAAGATGCCTATATGTTCTGTCACTAACTGGTCAGAGCTTAAAATTTCAGTGAGAAAAATATATTATTCATGAGCATAACTCAGTTCCAGCATGGGCATTAATGTCAGTTCTTGATATTTATCTTTTTCTTTGCTGTCAGATTATTCTCCTCAGAGAGATGTCCTCTGCATAATTTTATCCTGTGCTACATTGTGTGCAGCTAAGGTTGATTCAGCATCATCTGGAAGCAGGAGAAGCCAACAAATTGTCCCTATATGTTTGATTTGCATGGGAAGCTGATATAGTCCAGTGTTTCTGTGTTATTTAATTATCCAGAACTGACCTGAACTCTGTTCACATGTTAAAATAAAAGAGTTCTGATCTGTGGAAGAAATAGAAAAGCAAATCGAAGAGTCTAGAGCATCAGCTCTGTCACCTGACCTGGGTAGTGTCAACATCATCACATACCTGAATAAAGACTAATGACTCATCATCACACGGTAAATGGTAAATGGTAAATGGCCTGTATTTGTATAGCGCCTTCTTAGGGTTCTACAACCCCCCAAGGTGCTTCACAACACAATCAGTCATCCACCCATTCACACACACATTCACACGCTGGTGGGGATGAGCTACAACGTAGCTACAGCTGCCCTGGGGCGCACTGACAGAGGCGAGGCTGCCGAGCACTGGCGCCACCAGTCCCTCTGACCACCACCAGCAGGCAAGGCGGGTTAAGTGTCTTGCCCAAGGACACACAGCAGCATTCTCTGGCCGGAGCCGGGATTGAACCTGCAACCTTCCGATTACTGGACAACCCGCTCTACCTCCTGAGCTACTGCTGCCCTAGGACACATGCTGATGGGTAAAGGGGTTAGGAAAGCTTCACCAGTTTCAGGAGTTTGCTGTGAAACTACAACATGTTGTTTCTTGATACAGCTGTGACACGTTCCCTTGGGAGGTTGAGTTGACACATTCTAAAGAAATCTTTCATTGACTAGTTTTGATAAAAGGTGTGATTACAACTAAAATGTGTGGCTGCTGTCTGTGTTTGATTGAACACATAATAATCACTATTAATTTCAGTGATTGATTGAGCCAGATGCATCAACTTGTAGATGCTTTGTTTCACAGGTGTTTTGTTGACTTTTGTTTCTTTGCTCAAATCTAACCCCCACCACCAACAACACCATTCCTCATATTTATTTCTACATTTGACATTTGCTTGGAGAAGTCCGATATTATCGGCCAATAATGGCATTAAAATGTAACACCAGAAATTATCGGGTTTTTTTTTTTACTTTTTTAATGTCACCTTTTGCATACCATGTACATGTACATCAATCTCTTCAGCTTCTTCTGTGTGTGTGTGTGTGCGTGCGTGCGTGTGTGCGTGCGTGTGTGTGTGTGTGTGTGTGTGTGTGTGTGTCCAAGCAGGAACTTCCATGTGGAAAGAATCTCCCTATCTGCTGAATTCTCTATTTGTGTGCCTCACCACTGCACCAGGGCAGCTGTGGCTACATTGTAGCTCATCCCCACCAGTGTGTGAATGTGTGTGAATGGATGAATGATGCACTGTAGTGTAAAGCACTTTTGAGTCCTCTGACTCTGAAAGGCGCTATACAAGTGCGGGTCATTTATCATGTATCATCATTTTGTTTGCTTGTTTGAAATCTTTTAAATGTATCAGCCTGCTATAGCAGCTCTGTGTGGCTGGTTTATTCAAACACTATATTACTGGATGTGTTTTCCTGTTACAGATGTCAAAAGTGAACCTTTAACTATAACCCAGACTCAGGCACATCATAGACCCTTTTGCTAGCTCTGTGGAGGTGTTACAGATCGCTGCCTTCCTCCTCTAATCTTTCAGAGCTGTCTCTGCCGAGTGTCTGGTCATCAGCTAGAAGGTCCTTTCCTTTTTTTTCTAATCCTGGTGTTTCTCCTCCTCTTTTTTGGAGTCCCGCCATCATGTTGAATATCTACTCTTCATTTTTGCCTCACTCAAGTGTGTCCTCCTTCAGTTTTTGTGTCACTCACACCTGTGCTTTAAGTTGATTTTTGAAGGGTGTGTGTAACCATCAGCAGCTCTTCCTGCCAACTCTCCAGGCTTCTCTGTAATCCTCTTAGCTCAAGACCCCGACCAACGAGGCCTCCCTCCCCCCGCTACCAGCAGCTTCATGTAACCCTATGTACTAGATGTGTTTAGCACCTCTAAAACCTACCGCTTCATTTATTTCTCTGTTTATAAGATGCAAAACCATGCATATGTCATGTCTCTGAACACTTCATGCATATTTAAGTCCTTGAAATTGTTAGCCGCTCTCTCAGAGTGTGACTTTTATGCAGCTGCACACCAGCTATAAAATGCCAATTAAAGGATACTTGATTTTAATTAATTCATTTTTGTGCAACTAGATTAATAATTATGCTTTAAATGGGCTTTTATTGGTTTGAATTTCTTTTTATTTTCTTGTTATTCTGCTTTAATTGTAAAATGCTCAGTATTGAACCTTTGAGTGCACTAATTTGAATTATCATCATGAATAGCGACTGATGATGATGAGATATAAACTCTGCTGAAACTCCTCTGTGATGGAATATTGACTTTGAGGTCTGGTTTAATTAAATATGTTCTGGTGAGGTTACTTGATCTCTACCAGGGTGTGCAACAAAACGTCTTTTTGAGGATTAGAATCTGCTTTCAAGCTAACTGTTGAAGTTTCACTGAAAAATAAACTTCATAAAGCCATTCAAATGTACAGCTTAGTTATGGTAGACACAGTCACTCTATAGCAAGCCTATAAGAAGCAATTAAATGTAAAATTCAGTGGGGCTTAGGACTCATCCCTGTGGTGTACCATAACCCTGATAAGCCAGTAAAAACATAGAAATATTAAACAATATTTTCTCTAATGGTTGTTTGTGGTGCTCCCGTAGTAAGTCTGCATTTACTGACAAATGGGATGTTGCTTGTCTAAGAAAAACTGAGCATCCTAGTTAAAAATGTAAACAAAGCTCTGAACTATTAGCTAGTTTCTGTGTAATAAAATAATTCCTTGTGAGCGCGGCCACAGCTGCAGCTCACCGCTCCCCACCATGGGGATGGGTCAAATGCGGAGATGTAATTTCACCAGGGTCTTCACAGAAAATGATTGAGAAACACTGGTCTAAAGTACCTCATTAAGTTAACCCTTTGGACCAGTGATGATCAAAGTGCCAACTCAGAGTACAAAAATTTGAATATGGTCCTTCCCTCATATGCTAGGTCTTAATTTAGAATTATGAAATCAGCGAGAGACCACACCTGAGCCCCAACCTCCACCCCCGCTCGCTTGGAGATTCCCCAACGGAGAATACAAAACAGATGCCAGATACAACACTCTCCACACTCCCACCCCCTGCTCTGGGATACCCTGACAACATAATCAGAAAATATAAACCACACAAAAGTTGCAGAAGGGTTAATTTCAAGGACATACCATGTTAATAAGTTGTTCTGTCATCTTTTGTTTCAGGCATCATACATCAGATGAAGGGGGAGTACGAAACAGCACTGAAGCTCCACAAAGCCCACCTGTCCTTAGCTCAGGAGCTGGCCGACTACGCTGCTCAGGGGAGGGCTTATGGTAACATGGGCAATGCCTATCACGCACTCGGTAACTACGACCAGGCGGTACGGTACCACCGACAAGAGCTGCAGATCTCCCNTCTCAATCATTGTACACATTTGTATTTTTTATTAAGTATCAAACTTAGTTTTAATATCCTGAACAGGAAATAACAAATTTGTTTGAGAGGTACATAAAGTCAAATATAATTTCTTGTTTTTAAACTCCTTTGGTGTCAGGTTTCTACTCTAGAACTACTCGACATCCTCCAGTCTAACTTCAGTGTAAATGATGCCTCTGACAGACTTTAGAGAACCGGCGGGAGGAAGCGCGGGCGTACAGTAACCTGGGCAGTGCCTACCACTCTCAGCGGGACTTTGACAAGGCCATATCGTACCACACGAGAGTTCTGGAGCTAGCACAGGAGCTGGAGGACAGAGCCATTGAGATGAGGGCATACGCCGGCCTGGGCCACGCTGCCAGGTGCATGCAGGTTGGTGTAAAATCATTTGAAAACTAATGATTCCTGAATCATGATTCAAAAGAAAAGCTTTTTGTTTTGATGATTGTCAGGACTTGGAGCGAGCACGTCAGCACCACCAGAATCAGTTGGAGATTGCTCAGGAGCTGCAGGACAGAGCAGCACAGGGACGAGCCTCCTCCAACCTTGGTAGGTTTAACCGGCCAGGAGCTGGGGTTTATCTCACTGCCCTAGGATTAAGAACTGGTTCATCTGTGCTTCTAAAATGACTTTAAAGAGATATTCCATCCAAAATTGAAATTTTGATTGTTGATATATTTGCCAGAGTTAGATAAGTGGGAAAAAAATATTTTTAACCAGCCCAGTCATTCTCCTGACCCAGCTGTACTCCTTTCGCTTTAGCTTAGCATAAAACACAGTAAGTGAATGGATCCAACTAGCATTGTGAGTAAAAATGTCCTTAAAATCACTCAGTAGTGATCCCAGTTCAGCTTGGTGACCTAAATAGTCACACTGACTGCAAGTTTTTTTATTTTATTTATTTAACCTTTATTTAATCAGATGACTAATGGGTATTTATCTAAAGAACAGAGAAGGAACGAATCATTACCTACTCAGTACTTAACCATTACCTACTACTTTTGTGGCCCCTATAGTAAAGTGAGGCCTCCTCCTATACCAAATGAAGAACGAATCATTACTTAACCATTACCTACTACTTTTGTGGCCCCATTCTTAGCGACAGAGAGAAGAAGCAGCATCCTGTGTGACGCCATGTCTTTTTCGGCACATGCAGGTTGTTTTAGGACAGTAGACTGTTCACACTGAAGTCTGACGGCTGTTGCATTTCATTTATAACCTCAAAAACCAGATTAAGAAAGGAAAACTCAGCCAAAAGTCAGATTTGAGTACTAATGCCTGCAGTGTGAATGTAGCATTGGAGGGTATGAGCCAGGTCTTCTTATCCAAAATCAATGCCTGAACTCACAAATGTGCTTCTGGAAGAATTATAAGCTATTCCCATCAACACAGCACACCTCTTGAGAACCCGCCCCAGAAGCGTTTTGAGCTGCAAATGCCATGTCATTAAAGTTTATTTCAAGGCAGATGTCCCAATTGTTTTGGCACTGTAGTGTAGTGTCTGGGAACACCTTCGGCCCCCCCTGGTGGAGATGGATAGTGTTTCTGGAGAAAGGAACGTCAGGGTTTCTGTCTTGGATTTGTTGCCTCCACCACCTGACCAGCAATAAAAGGACAAAAATGGCTGGGAGTAGCACCTAAGGAGTGCTGTGAAGTGACCTGATAGTAGGGTCAAAAACAACCAAGGCTTACTGATGAACCTTCAGAGTGAATCTAAATCCATATCTGGTGCAGCACAGACTTCCTAGAATGAACATAATGTGATAAATGATAGGAAGCCATGTTAATGCAGACTGTAAAATGAGGGAAAAAACCTTCCTAAAGTAGCTCTCTGGAGTATTTCTTTTATCTGATGGCACCATCTAGTAGCTGACAAGCGTTTCACACCAATAGTTGGGTTGACTCGATAATTTAAAATGGCGACTGCATGTTTCTTGTTTATGAATGTGCTTCTGTAGCCGACAAACAGAGCTAAAACACGTTGTTTTACAAGTATTATTCTCATGTCATGTTGTGTTTTCATATACGTATTTATATTGTAAAGACTTACTTGTCCATGAAAAGTTCATCAACGCTGCATCAGCCGTGGTACTTCCTTAAATTTGAAGCTTGTAAGCAGTAGTCTAATGCTATTGGTTAGTTTTACTCAGCGCTCAGTTTCCTATTGCATGGATTTTATGGGCAGGGGGCGGGCTTAGCAAAAAAAAACAAGACGGATCGCTTATATCACACTACATGATAAGACAATCACTTTTACGGATTTCTAAAAAATCATACATAATTCCTGAAAGGGGAAAACCCCGGATTGCTGCTTTAACTAAAGAAATAACACAGATACTATTAACGTAACAACATTAACAAATCTATCACTCCAACAACTAATTGTTGTTCTGATCTTTTATTAATCTGGTCATCTGAAACCAAACCTCCCACCACTGTAGTGTTTTATATTCTGTTTCTAAAAGCAGAGCAGGTTAGCTCTCCTCTGTCTGAGCTTATGTGCAGGAGTTCCTCAGGTCTCGTTTAGCTCTTCTCTTGTTAAACATTGACCCACTTTGTCACTGCTGTCGCCACCAGGACTCAATCGACTGACTGGGCTGTTGTCCCATACCCGAACTACTCAGTTTGCATCGATCTGCAGCAGGAAGTAGACAGATGAAGCCCTCTCCTAAAAAGTTTTAATCAGTTGTGTTAGTCTGGTAAACAGAAGTAACATCTAAAAACAGCTCGCTCACCGTACTATAGCCTGAGAGCTTTAGATGACGTGAGGCTTCACCATCACCTCATCTAGATCACAGGACTCCAGCAGCTCCTCTCTGGACAATCAACACTCATGATTTTTTAAGCAGGTTTTGGTTTCTGCGTCCACGGTGATATCTGAGACTCAGTGAACCTGACTCCACCGCTGAGTGGACAGCACACTAATGTGTGCGTGCGTGTGTGCGTGCGTGCGTGCGTGTGTGCGTGCGTGAATGTGTGTGTGTGTGTGTGCGTGTGCAGACAGTTGGACACTAGGAGAGAGGATACCTTCTAACATAACACCATCAAACTTTATATTTAAAATACCTACAAGGAAATTTTACTGTAATTCCACTTCAGAGTCTTGAAAATATGACCCAAGACTTTATAATCTTAGTCTGGCCTGAAAGATGAGGGAGAATTATTTTCATCCACACATAAAGCAGGATAACTCATCTTTAGCTGCAGCTTTCCATCGGATATGTAAGTGTTGTTTCCACTGGGCATGCAGTGGCACATCTCGGACACGTCCCAAATGTCTCCCGAAAGCATCGTGTAGCAGCGCTCAGCTAAATACTTCACCCCTTTAAGCCTCGGGTCTGTTTTTTACGCAATATGCTTCCAGAGCACGTCATGCTCAGCAGTTCAGATTGGGCCAGAAAGGAAATCAAAGACAGGAGAATTGTAAAACATTTGACAAAATAAAAGACACGTGCAGATTCCCTGTTGCTTTACTATATAAATAAATAAAAAACATCATTACCTGTGAAACCTCCGCAGTTGAGGTAAAAAGAACAGAAAACAAACAGCAGAACTTTTGGATGCATGTTCTTGCTTGTTTTTGTGTGAACTAGCAAAATCACGTGTGATTGCAATTCCCCTGTGATTCTGTGATTTCCGTGGGACATATTTGCTGCTGATGTGTGTTTTAAATGGTAGGCAGGGATGACGTTACGTACCATTTACATATCTGGTGGAAAGCCTGGGTTAGGTAGAAGCAGATGATAGAACAAATTAGGGATGAGTGGACTAACTGTTTCATGGCTGTGCAGAATGCAACTGGATTGGTAGAGCGGTTCTGTTCTGATTCATTCTCTGGTTCAAGTTAAAACTAAATGTATTTGTTCATTATCTCGTTGTACCAGTAAAAGTTCATTCATTTAATTAGATCAAACATAGGTTGCAGGTTCAAATCTCAGCTGATGATGTACGAGCACGGCCTTTGCTATTGACATATTGAGCATCCCTTGTCTGGAGCAGAGTACTTTCCCCAAGTTTCACTCATTCTTGCTAACTACTTTTCCTCACTAGTGTTGTTGGGAGCTGCTGCCTGTCTTCAACATTCAGACGAGAAGTAGAAGACACCCTGGACAGGTCTCCAGTCCATCGCAGGGACACACAGAGACAAACAACCAGTCACTCACTAACACCTAGGGACAATTTAGAGTCTCCAATTAACCTAACAAGCATGTTTTTGGTATGTGGGAGGAAACCAGAGTACCAGGAGAAACCCCACACATGCATGAGGAGAACATGCACTCTCATAGGTTAGCTGATACCTTCTTGTTTTTTTTTTTGTTTGTTTGTTTTGTTTTTTGAGTGAAACAAGGCAGGAGTTATGCAAGTTTCGTTCTTTGTCATTCGATTAAGTAACTTTAAACCTCGACCCCAAACAAGAAGTCACAGGTGGTTGACGAGCTGCTTCATCGAAGGAGAACACAAATCTTTCAA
Organism: Aphyosemion australe; assembly: GCA_006937985.1. NCBI lineage: Eukaryota > Metazoa > Chordata > Actinopteri > Cyprinodontiformes > Nothobranchiidae > Aphyosemion > Aphyosemion australe. Next base: position 963,913 of record SSNS01000008.1, on the reverse strand, counting down.
GTTGACTTTGGACCTAAATCTGTGCGAACCTTTTAAATGCAAAACAGAGATAAAAACCAAGAGTAGGGTTTGGGATTTAAAGAGCTTTATATCACTTATATCAGTACACACTTGACATTTCAGCACCACAATGAGGTGTTTCACTTTTTTTCTGTTGTTGTCAGCTCATGGTTTGATCCAAACTCCTCCGAGTTCCTTCTGACAGCTTCCACTGCTTAAGATGAATGTTAAGATCTACCTGCATTACACAGACTACAGGAACAGCCTCGGCCCTCTCAACTCCTCCTTCTGTAGATTTGAAATTCCTGACATCGTACACCATCTCTGACTTTACCGCGCTTCTTCTCACCTTCTCATCTCTGAGAGCCGCTTTAAAGACAATTGAGTAATGCCGTCACCACAGAGTCGTATTTCTTGCCATCTGAAGTAAAAGAATAAAAAAGCACACACGCAGCAGTGGCTGAGCGGATGCTTTGATGTGTGACTAACAGGCTATAGCTGAAGTCGCTGACGCTCTCCTGACAGACAAGCTTCAGACTGTGGTTCAGATCAATGATTCAGGTCATCATTTATGGATGATTACGGTTCTTTGACTGCTGACTTGACATCCCTCTGCTCTACTCTCCTCCTGTCTTTTGCTGTTCTTTCCTGTCTTTTATTTTCTCTTTGCTTCTTCCCTCTCTTCTCTTACTCTGTTAATTAGAAAGCAGCAGAAACATAAATTTGACACTTTTTTGTGTTTGACAAAACGTCTCTCTTTCACTTCTAGATTATCTCAACTGCATTGTTTAGCTGCCCAGCGCTCCTTGGTGATTTGTGATGGTTCTGTTTAGATTTTCATCATCGTTTTCTTGTGCTGACATCAGTTCAGCTTTATTGACCTTTTTATTACATTTCATGACTTTTGCATTGTTTTTTTTTACTTTATTATTCTTTAATCTAGTTTCTGTATTACCACCTGGAAAGATGCCTATATGTTCTGTCACTAACTGGTCAGAGCTTAAAATTTCAGTGAGAAAAATATATTATTCATGAGCATAACTCAGTTCCAGCATGGGCATTAATGTCAGTTCTTGATATTTATCTTTTTCTTTGCTGTCAGATTATTCTCCTCAGAGAGATGTCCTCTGCATAATTTTATCCTGTGCTACATTGTGTGCAGCTAAGGTTGATTCAGCATCATCTGGAAGCAGGAGAAGCCAACAAATTGTCCCTATATATTTGATTTGCATGGGAAGCTGATATAGTCCAGTGTTTCTGTGTTATTTAATTATCCAGAACTGACCTGAACTCTGTTCACATGTTAAAATAAAAGAGTTCTGATCTGTGGAAGAAATAGAAAAGCAAATCGAAGAGTCTAGAGCATCAGCTCTGTCACCTTTACCTGGGTAGTGTCAACATCATCACATACCTGAATAAAGACTAATGACTCATCATCACACAGTAGGACACATGCTGATGGGTGAAGGGGTTAGGAAAGCTGCACCAGTTTCAGGAGTTTGCTGTGAAACTACAACATGTTGTTTCTTGATACAGCTGTGACACGTTCCCTTGGGAGGTTGAGTTGACACATTCTAAAGAAATCTTTCATTGACTAGTTTTGATAAAAGGTGTGATTACAACTAAAATGTGTGGCTTGATTGAACACATAATAATCACTATTAATTTCAGTGATTTATAGAGCCAGATGCATCACCTTGTAGATGCTTTGTTTCACAGGTGTTTTGTTGACTTTTGTTTCTTTGGTCAAATCTAACCCCCACCACCAACAACACCATTCCTCATATTTATTTCTACATTTGACATTTGCTTGGAGAAGTCCGATATTATCGGCCAATAATGGCATTAAAATGTAACACCAGAAATTATCGGGTTTTTTTTTTTACTTTTTTAATGTCACCTTTTGCATACCATGTACATGTACATCAATCTCTTCAGCTTCTTCTGTGTGTGTGTGTGTGTGTGTGTGTGTGTGTGCGTGCGTGCGTGCGTGCGTGCGTGCGTGCGTGCGTGTGTGTGTGTGTGTCCAAGCAGGAACTTCCATGTGGAAAGAATCTCCCTATCTGCTGAATTCTCTATTTGTGTGCCTCACCACTGCACCAGGGCAGCTGTGGCTACATTGTAGCTCATCCCCACCAGTGTGTGAATGTGTGTGAATGGATGAATGATGCACTGTAGTGTAAAGCACTTTTGAGTCCTCTGACTCTGAAAGGCGCTATACAAGTGCGGGTCATTTATCATGTATCATCATTTTGTTTGCTTGTTTGAAATCTTTTAAATGTATCAGCCTGCTATAGCAGCTCTGTGTGGCTGGTTTATTCAAACACTATATTACTGGATGTGTTTTCCTGTTACAGATGTCAAAAGTGAACCTTTAACTATAACCCAGACTCAGGCACATCATAGACCCTTTTCCTAGCTCTGTGGAGGTGTTACAGATCGCTGCCTTCCTCCTCTAATCTTTCAGAGCTGTCTCTGCCGAGTGTCTGGTCATCAGCTAGAAGGTCCTTTCCTTTTTTTTCTAATCCTGGTGTTTCTCCTCCTCTTTTTTGGAGTCCCGCCATCATGTTGAATATCTACTCTTCATTTTTGCCTCACTCAAGTGTGTCCTCCTTCAGTTTTTGTGTCACTCACACCTGTGCTTTAAGTTGATTTTTGAAGGGTGTGTGTAACCATCAGCAGCTCTTCCTGCCAACTCTCCAGGCTTCTCTGTAATCCTCTTAGCTCAAGACCCCGACCAACGAGGCCTCCCTCCCCCCGCTACCAGCAGCTTCATGTAACCCTATGTACTAGATGTGTTTAGCACCTCTAAAACCTACCGCTTCATTTATTTCTCTGTTTATAAGATGCAAAACCATGCATATGTCATGTCTCTGAACACTTCATGCATATTTAAGTCCTTGAAATTGTTAGCCGCTCTCTCAGAGTGTGACTTTTATGCAGCTGCACACCAGCTATAAAATGCCAATTAAAGGATACTTGATTTTAATTAATTCATTTTTGTGCAACTAGATTAATAATTATGCTTTAAATGGGCTTTTATTGGTTTGAATTTCTTTTTATTTTCTTGTTATTCTGCTTTAATTGTAAAATGCTCAGTATTGAACCTTTGAGTGCACTAATTTGAATTATCATCATGAATAGCGACTGATGATGATGAGATATAAACTCTGCTGAAACTCCTCTGTGATGGAATATTGACTTTGAGGTCTGATTTAATTAAATATGTTCTGGTGAGGTTACTTGATCTCTACCAGGGTGTGCAACAAAAAGTCTTTTTGAGGATTTGAATCTGCTTTCAAGCTAACTGTTTCACTGAAAAATAAACTTCATAAAGCCATTCAAATGTACAGCTTAGTTATGGTAGACACAGTCATTCTATAGCAAGCTATAGGCTTGCTATAGAATGACTGCAATTAAATGTAAAATTCAGTGGGGTTTAGGACTCATCCCTGTGGTGTACCATAACCCCGATAAGCCAGTAAAAACATAGAAATATTAAACAATATTTTCTCTAATGGTGGTTTGTGGTGCTCCCGTAGTAAGTCTGCATTTACTGACAAATGGGATGTTGCTTGTCTAAGAAAAACTGAGCTTCCTAGTTAGAAATGTAAACAAAGCTCTGAACTATTAGCTAGTTTCTGTGTAATAAAATAATTCCTTGTGAGAATCTGCCTTCCATATTGTTATTGTTTACACCAAAGCAAAAATCAGAAGTTCTGAATTGACACTTCAGAATTAAAGTGAATACTGTATAAAGATAGTGGAGAAAAAGATGGGAAGACATAGACTAATTTTACTGCAGTGTTACATATATTCAATCCAAGTGTTTGATTAAAAAAATCAGAGTTTGATCCTTAAACCGAGTCATGTCAAGTCTTAAAACATACAATAAAAACTAAATTGACCTTAAGAAATGTTAAAAAATAAATAATTTGACAAAACAATTTTACTGTGAACTCTACTTTGGTTGAAAAAAACTTTAAAAAGATGCTTATTTAGATGAATTACAGGTGAAACTCGAAAAATGAGAATATGGTGCCAAAGTTCATTTATGTCTGTTACTGTAAAAGGTGAAACTAATACTGTATATGAGATAGACTCATTCCATGCAAATCCAGATATTTCAGCCTATATTTGTTATAATTTTGATGATTATGGCTTACAGCTCATGAAAACCCCACATTCAAAATCTCAGACAATTAGAATATTGTGAAAAGGTTCCTGCAGAGGGTTCCTGAGCCTTTAGATGGTCTCTCAGTCTGAAATAAAAGGGTTTTGGCACCATATACATTTATTTTTTTTTTGTTCTCTGAGTTGGTACTTTGATCACCATTGGCAAAGGGTTTACTTAATGAGTTACTTTACACCAGTGTTTCTCAATTATTTTCTAGTTACATGTCCTAGGGGGGCTTCACAGAAAATGATTGAGAAACACTGGTCTAAAGTACCTCATTAAGTTAACCCTTTGGACCAGTGATGATCAAAGTGCCAACTCAGAGTACAAAAATTTGAATATGGTCCTTCCCTCATATGCTAGGTCTTAATTTAGAATTATGAAATCAGCGAGAGACCACACCTGAGCCCCACCCTCCACCCCCGCTCGCTTGGAGATTCCCCAACGGAGAATACAAAACAGATGCCAGATATAACACTCTCCACACCCACCCCCTGCTCTGGGATACCCTGACAACATAATCAGAAAATATAAACCACACAAAAGTTGCAGGAGGGTTAATTAGTATTCCTTTTCAAGGACATACCATGTTAATAAGTTGTTCTTCTGTCATCTTTTGTTTCAGGCATCATACATCAGATGAAGGGGGAGTACGAAACAGCACTGAAGCTCCACAAAGCCCACCTGTCCTTAGCTCAGGAGCTGGCCGACTACGCTGCTCAGGGGAGGGCTTATGGTAACATGGGCAATGCCTATCACGCACTCGGTAACTACGACCAGGCGGTACGGTACCACCGACAAGAGCTGCAGATCTCCCTGGAGGTGAATTCTCACATCCTCCTCTGTGACGTTCTCATTGAAATCAGAGATGTAACGTTGTGTCTGTTTGTTAACAGGTGAACGATCGTCAGTCGCAGGCCTCCACACACGGTAATCTGGCCGTGGCCTACCAGGCGCTGGGTGCTCATGACCGAGCTCTGCAGCACTACCGTCACCACCTTACTATCGCACGAGAACTTAGAGACACTCAGAGTGAAGCCAGAGCCTTAGGTAAGCCTGATGAACACCAGACGCTTTCAGGTCATTCTAATGAATCCTCTCCTTAACGGTTTCCTTTTGTCCTGCAGCAAACCTGGGTAACTTCCACAGCTGGAGAGGTGAATATGCTCAGGCCCTGCCCTACTACCAGCAGTACCTGGCTTTGTCCCCTGGTCTGCAGGATCTGGAAGGAGAAGGAAAAGTTTGTCACAACCTCGGATATGCTCACTGCTGCCTGGGACAGTACAGAGACGCAGTCAGGTCAGAGACCAAATGAATCTCTCAGAATTCAGCTTCATGTGATGAAGAAAGAGGAAACAGAAGGATTTTCTAACTTTAATGATGCAAAAGCAGCAAAAAAAAAGAGTTGCTTGTTTCATTAGTCTTTTCTTTTTTAAGAAAGTAAAAACAACAACCAAGTGTTTTCTGTATTTTTATTTTGTCTCCCAGGTATTATGAGCAGGACTTGGCCCTAGCTAAAGATCTCCAGGACAAGCTAGCCCAAGCAAAAGCCTACTGTAACCTCGGTCTGGCCCACAAAGCTCTGGGAGAGTTCAGCAAAGCAGAGGAGTGTCAGAGATACCTGCTTTCTCTGGCTCAAGCCCTGGATAACACACAGGTCACCTGTCAATCTGCAGGGATGCAATGTCTGTCAGACAGGAAGTGATGCTAATCCACAGTGTTTTATATTTGTCAGCAGGCCGTTTTCAGGGCCTTTGGAAACCTTGGGGACGTGTACGTGTGTCGTGGCGACCTCCCAGGGGCTGTGAAGTTCTACCAGCAGCAGCTGACCCTGGCTCAAAAAGCCAGTAATAAGAAGATGGAGGCTGATGCCTACGCTGCACTGGGATCAGCTCACAGGTATTACAGAAGGGAATGAAAGAACAGGACCCGCACATAAACGCAGGGGTTGATGGGACACACGTAGAAACAGCGTCAAACAAGG
>SSNS01000008.1:937953-952478 GCA_006937985.1 Aphyosemion australe | reverse complement strand
ATGTACATCAAACACACCGTTAGCTAGCTATACACACATACAGTGCATCCGGAAAGTATTCACAGCGCTTCACTTTTTCCACTTTTTTGTTTATGTTACAGCCTCATTCCAAAATGGATTAAATTCATTGTGCCCATAAAATTCAACACACAACACCCCATAATGATAATTTTTAAAAAGTGTCTTTGAAGTTGTTGCAAATTTATTAAAAATAAAAAACTTGAGAAATCACATGTACATAAGTATTCACAGCCTTTGATGTGAAGCTCAGAATTGAGCTGAGGTGCATTCTGTTTCCACTGATCATCCTTGAGGTGTTTCAGCAGATTAATTGGAGTCCACCTGTGGAAAATGAAGTTGATTGGACATGATTTGGAAAGGCACACACCTGTCTATATAAGGCCCCTGGGTTGACAGTGCATGTCAAAGCACAAACCAAGCATGAAGACAAAGGAACTGAGTGTAGACCTCCGAGACAGGATTATCTTGAGGCACAAGGCTGGGGAAGGTAACAGAAACATTTCTGCTGCTTTAAAGGTTCCTATGAGCACAGTGGCCTCCATCATCCGTAAGTGGAAGACGTTTGGAACCACCAAGACTCTTCCTAGAGCTGGCCGGCCTTCTAAGCTAAGTGAACGGGGGAGAAGGGCCTTGGTCAGGGAGGTGACTAGGGCTGCACGATATTAGGAAAACCTGCAATATGCGATAACAGTGCTTAATATTGCGATATCGATATTACTTGCGATAAATGAACAAATACTTAAATCTGCAGTTTTTGTATATATACGTTAGACACACCACTCCATCCTCTATCATTAGTATTAATACAGTAACAAAATGAAATCATGCAAGTTCACATTACATTTCTAGAGCCCAGTATATAGATCTTTATGGTTGCGTTGGAGGTGACAACGGAGATTTGTCATGTTTCCCCTCGTGGTTGCCACAAGTGTTTGGCATGTCTTGTAAAGTTCTTGTGTTTGTTGAACACAAGTACTTTGAAATAATAGTCATGCTGTTTGAATTATGAGTTCTTCCTCGCTAACATTTTCCGCACACGTCTTACCCTCAGTCATTGCGACGCTCTCTAAGCTAACTCAGGTGTTTGCTAGCCATCCAAATGAAGTGCCGTCCACCTAGGCACCAAGGCATCTAACCTATAAGAACCCAACCGATTGGCCAAATGGGTGAAGGGCTCTATTTGATTTGTCAAAAAACTTCATGCTTCTATTTGATTGACAAAATGCATTATGTGTAGCAAAAATCTGAGATGACCATTAATTGAGATATTTTTCTGTTCTTTGCGATATGCCTATTACGATAACGATAAATTTTCGATATATTGTGCAGCCATAGAGGTGACCAATAACCCGATGGTCACTTTGTCAGAGCTCCAGCAGTCCTCTGTGGAGAGAGGAGAACCTTCCAGAAGGACAACCATCTCTGCAGCAATCCACCAATCAGGCCTGTATGGTAGAGTGGCCAGACGGAAGCTTCTCCTTAGTAAAAGGCACATGGCAGCCCGCCTGGAGTTTGCCAAAAGGCACCTTAGGGACTCTCAGACCATGAGAAACAAAATCCTCTGGTCTGATGAGACAAAAATTGAACTTTTTGGAGTGAATGCCAGGCGTTATGTTTGGAGAAAATCAGGCACTGCTCATCACCAGGCCAATACATGCCTACAGTGAAGCATGGTGGTGGCAGCATCATGCTGTGGGGATGTTTTTCAGCGGCAGGAACTGGAAGACTAGTCAGGATAGAGGGAAGGATGACTGCAGCAATGAACAGAGACATCCTGGATGAAAACCTGCTTCAAAGTGCTCTTGACCTCAGACTGGGGCGACGGTTCACCTTTCAGCAGGACAATGACCCTAAGCACACAGCCAAAATATCGAAGGACTGGCTACAGAACAACTCGGTGACTGTCCTTGAGTGGCCCAGCCAGAGCCCAGACCTGAACCCCATTGAAAATCTCTGGAGAGATCTGAAAATGGCTGTGCACCGACGCTTTCCATCCAACCTGATGGAGCTCGAGAGGTACTGCAAAGAGGAATGGGCAAAACTGCCCAGAGATAGGTGTGGCAAGCTGGTGGCATCATATCCAAAATGACTTGAGGCTGTAATTGCTGCCAAAGGTGCATCAACAAAGTACTGAGCAACATTTCTCAAGTTTTTTATTTTTAATAAATTTGCAACAACTTCAAAGACACTTTTTTTACATTATCATTGTGGGGTGTTGTGTGTTGAATTTTATGGGCACAATGAATTTAATCCATTTTGGAATGACGCTGTAACATAAACAAAAGTGGAAAAAGTGAAGCGCTGTGAATACTTTCCGGATGCACTGTACACACACACACTGTGATGTGACTTGATGTTGTTCATATCTTTTACTGTTTAGGGTTTAGATAGCTCTTTGAACAACATCGGTTTGATGAAACAGAGATTATCTCTGACCATACAGAGGATCTAAAGCAGGTGCTCAGTCCTGGAGGGCTGCTATCCAGCATGTTTTAGATGTTTCCCTACTTCAACACATCTGATTTCAATGAGCAGGTGATTGATAACTTTCTGCAGAGCTTGATGAGCTGCTGAACAGGTGATTCAGCCACTGAATCAAGTGTGTTAGAGCAGAGAAACAACTAAAACATGCTGGATACCAGCTCTCCAGGACCAGGATTGAGCGCCCCTGATCTAAAGGCTAAGAAAGAATGTTGCAGGATTTCTGTTGGATTAATTGCATATTTGGCAATGGAATACAAACTCACATGCACACTAACTAAAATTTTTCACAGAATTCCTCTTCAAATTATCTGAACTATTCCTTTAACTGAGATTGTCATTGATTACTAAAATAAAGTTTAGCAGTTGGATGCTAGGTGTGCTAGCAGCTCTATTTGGGCAACATTCACCCTCATCTCTAAGTTTAGCTGTAAGTTTAAATCTTTATTTGTCTCTTTTTTTATAACGCCTGTTTTAAAGATGCTGCATCACTAAGCTCAGCTGAGCCGCCACTCCCATTCCTTTGAGGAAGGATAAACAGGCATCCAGGAGTCTGACAGGCTAATACAGGATCACTGTTTGCCCCTGAGGCAGCGTGTTGTCAATAATGTCCTTTGATCAAGTGTTTTGTCTCAATAGTAGCTCTGAAATACACACACACCTTGTGTGTGTTCCTTAAATAATAATAGCTTATTCTCTTTCTTATGCTCACTTAAATGTGCACACAAACCAAGAGATAAATAGGAATATGGCCTAATTATAAGTTCTTCTTTTTGGATTCTTTTGTAAACGTCTCTGTAAAACGGTCACAGTTTGTCCATCAACACTCATTTTTTCTGGTTTTTAATTGATCATTAAGTCAATCAGCTGGTAGGAATTGGACTCAGAGTTCAGGTGAGGACATCGCTGAGGAAACATTTGTAAAAAAAAATTCCTCCAATTAACCTCCCCAACCAAAACGCAGACACAGAACATCACAGCCCCAGACGCAGACGAACAGGCTCAGAGGCGTGAATGAAAACCTGATATCTGATGAGATTCGGCTCCCTCTGAGAACCTAATGAGAACTAAACAGAACCTACAACGTCCTCCTGCTCCTCCCCGGCTGGGTAGATCAGACAGATCTGAGACAAAGTAAGAAGAGAGAATACATCAACTCTGAATTTAAAACCAGTGATTAAAAAACGAAACGGAACAGTGGGAGAAAATGAGTGGCACCTCTGCGTGCCGCAGGCTCATCAGCTGAGGTTTACTGTGGTGCAGCAACAGTTGTCATCAGTGTGAAAATCTTTGATAGGCCTCAGCATCTGATACGCTTTGTGTTTTCCTCTCAGGTCTGCGTCTGGCGGAGCAGTTGGGCCGAAGAGAAGACGAGGCAAAGATTCGCCATCGCCTCGGGCTTTCTCTGTGGGCCGGCAGAAACCTGGAGGAGGCACAGCACCAGGTTTGTGCAGCTTTAAGCTGACGGTAAAAATGTAGAAATCATTCACTGGAAGCAACCAGGAAACTTTATTTTTAATGTTAGAAGCAGAAATGTCATCCTGAAGTATTTAAACATCTCGGTTGTGGCCCTCACTGTTCTTCCTAAACCGATCTGGGCTATGCAAAAAATAAACGAGTCATTTTTTGAGTTTTGATCAATCAGCTGATCAGTGGGGGTCATCCTGGACTTTTTGGAAGACACTTTTTTAAATGAGCTAAAATTGAGTTTTTCATAGAAATAATGATATTGATATCAAATAATGATATCCTGTTTTATTTTTTTTGCAATAAAGCTCAAAGTGCCAACTCAGAGTACATGTAAAATTCGAAACATTAGAACATGGTGCAAAAGTCCATTTATTTCAGTAATTCAGCTTAGACTGCGAGACCATTTAAATGCTCAGGAACCCTTTGCAGGTGTTCTGGATTCATTAGCTGATTAGAGTGAGTTTAGAATATTGAACCTTTTCACAATATTCTAATTATCTGAGATTTTGAATGTGGGTTTTCATCAGCTGTAGACATATTCGTCACAATTATAACAAATAAAGGCTGAAATATCTGGCTTTGCATGGAATGAGTCTGTCTCATATATTGGTTTCACCTTTTAAGATGAATTACTGACATAAACTTTTTCACCATGTTCTAATCTTTCAAGTTTCACCTGTAATTCATCTAAATAAGCATCTTTTTAAAGTTTTTTTTCAACCAAAGTAGAGTTCAAAGTAAAATTGTTTTGTCAAATTATTTATTTTTAAACATTTCTTAAGGTCAATTTAGTTTTTATTGTATGTTTTAAGACTTGACATGATTTTGTAATGGTGTCGGTTTAAGGATCAAACACTGATTTATTTAGTCAAACACTTGGATTGAATATATGTAACACTGCAGAATTTGTTTTCATTCTGTTTATTTTTGGGGTTTTATTTTCTGGTTTAATCAAGACTTTTCTGTTTAAAACTCATTGTTGAGGATTGTTGTGTGTTGGCAGCACCACCCAGTGGTCAGGTGTGGTACTGCAGGGTTCAATATCATCACCCTTAAAATCAGCTGCTTCTGTTTTAAAATGTTATCAATATTAAAAAGCCCAAATGACCGCAGGTTTCATAATGTTTATTAAAGTGACTTCATTATGTTTACACTTTGCAGATCTCCTGTAGATATTGTGTGGTAGTAGTGTGTGATGTTTTGTTGTGTTACAGTTGTACCGAGCGTCTGCGCTGTTTGAGACCATTCGCCAAGAGATGCAGCACAGTCTGGATTACAAACTCTCCTTGTTTGATCTGCAAACCAGCTCATACCAAGCTCTCCAGAGGGTCCTTGTGAGCCTAGGTGAATTCATTATTTTCTCTTCTTTATGTTCTTGTTGTGGTCTGTGAGTTGTCATCTTTTGCTATTTTGATGAGTGTGTTTCTTTCCAGTTTCTTGTTGATTAAAGCAAGCTCATTTAAAGTTGGGCCTGGGAACTATTCACGGCCCTTGAGGGGGACATTGTGCAGCCCCCACTTGCATTTCTAAAAAGAGAAAACCTGTTGATGTAGATCGACACTTTCAAACTTGTTTCTATTCAGATACTTACTAAGAAGCATGTTTTAGACCTATTTTGAGAAGTAAAAATTAGGGGTGGGAATTTAACTCGTTAATTAGCCTTTCGCCGGCCCCGTCCCCAGAACGGCTATCGTCCAATCACACATCATAGCAACCGTTACTATCCGACAACTCCAAACAAAATGATGAAGCTAAGCCTAATTTACTACTAAGCATTAGCCTCGATAGTAGTCGTGTCCCCTTCGTTTCCCTTCAGAACCTCCTCATCGAGCTCAACCAGCAACAGCCAAGCATGAGTGCTCCCCCCGCCCGCGGCTGGGCGGAGGTCCGCCTCCCAGACTATCCAAGACCCTTTATAAGACACACAGTGCCGGCAAATCAGCGTGATATTACCTCAACTGTGTGTCTTATAAACGCACATTAAGCCTTGGCGCAACAGCGGGTGGTGTCATGATCACGTGATGAATTAATGCCGAGCTCCGGCCGGGAACTATATTGAAAATGAAAGTAAACACGGGCATAAAAAGTTACATTTTATAAACAGACTCAGCTGAGATGATCAACTGAAGCGATGCAGAGCGCCGGGAGCTTTTCTCCATTAGAGCTGCCTGCAGCTCAGATCATCTGACATCTGACAGCTCACAGGGACACCGCATCGCCGCCGGACCTTCTCCCAAACTCCCAACTCCTTGTTCCCTGCTACGCTTTGCTCAGCGGAGCCGACACTAATATATCCCTCCACTGCATACTGTAACCCTTTTGCCTCGATCTGGATGATATTGAGGAGGAATTGCTCCAAAAAATGTTGCTGACACGCATCTGTCTACTTCTTTCCATTGCGGGAATCTGTGGAGCTGCAATATTTGATCCACTTATTGTCGGAGTTGGCAACAGTAACTAAGGGGGATGGTGCTCGGCGAAAGGTCAATTATGATTAATTAATTAGAAAAAAATAACGCATTAAAAAAAATTAACGCATTTAACCGCGNAGGATATCTTTATGAGCCAGAGTACACGGATGAAGAATTGCATTTGCTACACAAAACACACACATCAACACAGATTGTTGACAAAGCTACTGCAGTCTATGATCAACCATCGGTGTAAAGATGACTGCATAAATAATGCGCTAAAATGCGAAGATGATTGCATGAATACGGCAGACATAGCGGAATAAATAATTTTTTAAAAACAAAACTTACCCAGATTTCTGGTACGGCCGAACTCTTCAAAAACAGTCTTTCACTTTTCCCGAACTTTTTCCTGATGTAATCATCCTCTTTGAAGTGTGCACTGCACAAACGAAAGGTTTTGACTCGTTCCAGCCGAGTATCCTTGGAGTAGCCGATTGCTAAAAGCCACTGATGCCTTAGAGAAACGTCCTTAGCAGGAAAAGTGTCAAACCGAAAAGGTGATCCTGTAACATCCTTATTGTTACAACCCGGGAACCTGCAGGTACGCACCATGGCTCGATCTATTTAAGAAAAACTACTTTTAAGTGACTTTAGAAGTTGTTGTTTCACTCATACAGCCAGGATTAGCAGCCAGACACGAGCCCGTTCTAGCTGCTGCGGTGACCGGCGCAGGGATACGAATGACAAAAAGTAGTCCCGTTGTAATGTGACGTTGTAATTTTTTTCTCTTTGTTTGTGAGATGCAAATTAGCCATGCTTTCAGAGGCTAATCCTTTTGTGAGGCTAAACGGCGCAGATAAAGTGCCCCCGAAACTAGCCAGAACTACGTTTATGAATCACTTCTCCCCTGAAAATCTTTGAGCAGGGGGGTGTGTGTGAAATGGGTCAAAGTTTACAGAGCACTGGGTGGGTGAAGGAACACATAAAACTTAATGTCTAAAAAAGCGAACTTTTCCTTTAAGCCTGAGGGTCCCCCAATTGGGGGATGTTGAAGTTTAGCAGCAAAATACATGCCCTAATTATCAATATAGTCAGGCTGCACCTCTAAAGAAAGCTCAGAACCTTGGCTACAACCTTTTTTATGTGCTCCAAACACAACTAAACTACAATCAAATGAGTGATCAGAAATCCCTCTTCATGTGTTTTTGCCTTCATTTCTGTCTCTAATGATGCTAAATCAAATCAAATTGCACACACGTTCTATCAACCCATTATTATTATTATTATTATTATTATTATTATTATTATTATTATTATTATTTTAAAGACAATACCATAATCAAAATGTACTTAAAATAGTATTGTACTTTTCGGTCTGTCCTATTTTTGCCAGTGATATACATATATATTTTTTTCTTCTGTATTGAATTGAAATACAATTTAAAGCATTTTTTTTAGAAATTACAATAATAATGTCAATGACTATTGTTTGATTATCTGTCTCATTATTTTTAATTTTAAAAAATTGCTTTCGGGGCAAATTTTCTTGAACGATTAAAATTCGATTAATCAAGATGAATTCATTACAAAGCCTCTAATTAATTAGATAATTTTTTTAATCGAGTCCCACCCCTAGTAAAAATGTAAAAAGTCCCCATAGATGTTTTCTAATTAAAATAATTAGAGAATTAGCGTGGAGAGTTTTCCTCTCCACTGTCGCTACATGCTTGCTTAGTATGAGGATTGCTGAAAAGACACTGACACTAGTCAGTGTCTTGATGCAATCTGCTGGGTTCCTTATATAGGAAACTTTTTTACTGATTAACTTAATGAACTGAACTGTATTGGAATGTTTACTTTGTGAAGTGCCTTGAGACGACTCTTGTCGTGATTTGGCGCTATATAAATAAGCTGAATTGACTTGAATAGTCACGTTTTTATTGCACGCTAGGACTATTAACTTGATGATTTTGGCCCTCATGTGTTTCTCTCTCAGGTCGACACGATGAGGCTCTGGCCATAGCAGAGCGTGGTCGAACTCGTGCGTTTGCTGATCTCTTGGTTGAACGTCAGAGAGGAAGTCAGCAGGCAGCGAGCGCTGACCCTTACATCTCGGTCACCGTGGAACACATCCTGGAGACGGTCAGCGCTCAGAAGGCGCTCATCCTCTACTTCTCTCTGGCTGGAGGCTTTCTGTACAGCTGGTTGATATCTCCTGGCACAGGTACACAGTCACACAGCTGTGCTGTAGCCGAACCTGTACTACCCTGACCTAAATGCAAAATATCTGATATTATCATTGCGAAACCACTATTTCACTATAATTTATTGTTGTCATATAAATAACAATAGAGAGACATGACTGAATTTGGGGCGATGGTGGCAGAGGAGTTAAGTGGACGCCTCGCAATCGGAAGGTCGCAGGTTCGCGTCCCGCTCAGTCTGTCGCTGTCGTTGTGTCCTTGGGCAAGACACTTAACCCGACTTGCCTGTGTTGGTGGTGGTCAGAGGGGCCGATGGTGCAGAATGGCAGCCTCGCTTCTGTCAGACCGCCCCAGGGCAGCTGTGGCTACATAGTAGCTTACCATCATCAACAGTGTGTGAGAGTGAATGAATAATGGAAAGCGCTTTGAGTGCCTTGAAAATCGCTATATAAATCCAATTAATTATTATTATTATTATTATGAATTTAACTGTAACTCCTGTTTGTTTGCTGCAGTCAGACCTTACTAGGAAATGTATAAATAAAATAAAGTTAAGTTTTCTGTGGAATGAGCAGCTAAAGAAAAACAGAGACCAAACCAGGTAACAGAACACTAAATCAAGTGGACAAGTTTAGTTTTAGATATTAGATGAGGGTCTATGGAGCTGAATGAAAAGGTTAAATAAAAAGATCAATTCACACGTATGACTGAGTCCGTACTGAGATGAACCCTGAACAGGAAAAGAGACGTCCTCTGTGTCCAGCTGATCTTTACTGAGCGCGGCCTTTCCTCTCAGGGGATCAGCCCTTCATGTTTCACACACCATGTGCTGCGATCAGGGGGAAATGTCAACTACGCCCATGCTCATCAAGTGACATTTATGGATATTTTTGTTCCATAGAGAATAAACCTTTTGGCTTTAATCACCTTGTTGCTACATAAATAAAATGTTGAACCTTTGTCTGAGTTGGACAAACATAAAGACAAATAAATACACTTGCTGTGCTCTATACTTATGTATGTTCAGGTATCGTGAAGTTTCACGAGGTGTATCTGGGAGAAGCCGGGCCGGAGGCTTCTGAGTTCCAGGACGGTGCTGGGAGTCCGCCGGGAGCAGGTCACCTGTCTCTGGAGCAGCATATCTGCAACGCTAGAGAGGCACTGGGAGTGGACAGCCATTATAGCAGGTAGAGACGGACACAAAGTGGATAAATCTCAACAACAAATCAAAGTTCTAAACAGTAAAGGAGCTTTAACTTATGATATAAAATGTCATTGGTGGCTTTGTGTTGCCAGAGTTTGCCCCGGCAGTGAGACGGAGAGTGAAGCAGGAGATCTGTTGGAGCAACAGTTTGAGGAGCTGAACAGCAAACTGAGCTCAGCCACCGACTCAACCGGCTACCTCCGTATGGTGTCCAGAAACAACGTCTTCAACAGGTGTGTGTTCTGGTGCTTTAAACCTGCTTATTGACCGGGTTAACTATAAGTGTTGCAGATATGCATTGAAACCTTTTTTCAGCAGGTGACATTCTTGTTTTTCTACAGTTTTCATGGTCATGTAAAAAACGGCATGCTTTATTGGATGAACTGGTCTGAGAGTGGATTCTAAAACATATGAAGGGTTTGATAAGTTCTAATCTTCTGTGTGCTTCTGCAGATTTTCAGCATTTAAAAATTGACATGTAAAATGGTCTTGAAGTAAGACCTCCAAATCTACTGTATATTCTGCACACAATAGGGACCTGAAATGCTGCTACTCTATATTTTTGTACATATTACTGTTGGAATGCTGCTACTCAAATGTTTGCACATATTACTGTTGATTTTACATTTATTTGATTGAATTTGATTTGATTGATTGTGTTGATATTACATTTATCCTGCACCAAATAGAGTGGCACTCCAATTTCGCTGTACCTGTACAACAACAATAAAGTCTATTCTGATTCAGATTCAGTTTGCAGTCACATCCACCCAGTGTGACTTCAGGATAAAACAGCCTGTAAGCTAAGCTAACGTCATCATGGTGAAGCCACACTCTACTTAGGGATAATTAGATACATTTTACTAAGTCAGCAAGTTAAATTAAAACAGCAAATTTAATGCATGTTTCATAGAGCATGTTGTCATTATGTGTGTGTTAGCATTAGTGCTAAGCTTACATTTCATGTGTTTAACCACTAAAGATCATGAGAACTTTTAGAAAAGGATATTAGCAACTGCTAGATATGTCTGTGTCTTTGGATAAAACAGGGTTAGGATTAGAGTTAGCTCCACTAGCTTATGAGCTAACAGCTGAGGACAGCAAAGAGCAAAATGTCTCCAAAGTTCATCTCTAAATTCTTTACAGATAAATTAGCTCCACATGGTTATTGACGAGCATAAATATGAGCAGCAGCAGCAAATGAAGTGCTTCTGGTTCATCCTGAGATCAGGTCCAGCAAGAATCTCTAATTATTTCTGTCAAAATAATCATGAATGCAGAACTGTAGAGGAAAGATTTATAAAATAATGTTTGCATGAACTGTGAAATTTTAGAGTCTGAAGTCTCTTTAGGATGGCAGCAATAAAACTTCTTGCGTTTGAACTAGCTGATAGCATGTTGATTAGTATGATGAGGAAGAAATTCATTATTTGTATCATTTACACATAAAAACCTTTTCTTTAGGACAAAACTTGTCCTTGTAGCTATCCCGAGGTCAGATCATCAAAAAGAAATTGAAATTGTAATTTTTACTTTTGATTAATCAAAACTGTCTGAGTAACTAAATGTGAATCGTGTGTGTAAAATGTGTCGTGTTTTTCGAACAGAAGCTGCCTGAGCATGACGAGTCTTTACAGCACAACGATGTCTCCTGTGAAGGACAGGTTATCGTCTCCTCTTTACCGACCAAGCAACATTAGCAAGCCTCCTCTACGAGCCCTGTATGATTTACTGATAGCACCGATGGAAGGGGTACGCTCACGTGTTCTGAGACCTTTATTATTATAAACTTTGTGTTTTCTTTCTCTAAATCTTTGTCTGAATCTCTGCAGGGCCTGATGCACAGTAGTGGGCCTGTTGGCAGGAACAGGCAGCTCGTTTTAGTTCTGGAGGGAGAATTGTACCTGATCCCATTTGCCTTGCTGAAAGGCAGCTCCTCTAATGAGTATCTGTATGAAAGGTTCAGTCTCATCTCTGTACCTTCTTTATCCAGCCTGCAGGCCACAACCAAGGTAGGCTGTTCATAATCCTTGTCATCAACATGGCCGTATTTACTAGTGCTGTATTAATATTTGTTATTCACATCCAAACCCACAGCCTCAGCCCCGCTGCAGTGGCTCCTTGCTTTGCCCAGATGGAAGCTCGGTGGCTGCTGTGGTCGGGGCTCCTCGTCTGCCCCCCAGTGTGATGGACCGCTGGCTGTGGGGGCCCTTACCCTCAGCCCAAGATGAGGCCCTTTGGCTGGGGGAACAGCTGGGTTGTCATCCCCTGACTGGAGCAAACGCAACAAAGGAGCGAGTTTTAGCAGCTCTGACTCAGGCTGAGTGTGTTCACTTTGCAACTCACATATCCTGGAAGCTCGCTGCACTGGTCCTGGCCCCCGGCCAAGAGCGGGCCACAGGGGAGGGTCCAGGCATCCAACCCAAGGTGAAATCTCCATGTGTGGCATCGACGTCAGGTGAAGGTCTGGATCGGAACGGAAAGATCGACCGTCTGTTTCCCAAAAGCCACAGCAGCCCAGGGAGGCTCAGAGAGGAGACAAGTGAGGATGGGGAGAGTGTGTGTGAAGTGGAGAGTGTGTGTGACAGCCCACCTCTTCAGGACTTTCTGCTTACTGCTGCTGATATACTGGACCTGTCTCTGACAGTCAAATTGGTGGTTCTGAGGTAATCTTCACAGATTCATCCTTTATAAAATAAAAAACTGGTATGTTTGTCATAGCTCATTCAAGTCTGACTCTTTGTGGCCTCAGGTTGTACCCAGAGTCCAGCTGCAGAGTCACGTCTGACGGAGTGGTTGGTCTGACCCGAGCCTTCCTGGCTGCAGGCGTTCAGTGTGTGTGCATCTCTCTGTGGCCCGTACCGATCGCTGCCTCCAAACTGTTCACACACACGTTCTACACCGCCCTCCTAAATGGAACCAAAGCCAGCGTTGCTCTGACCGAGGCCATGAAGACACTGCAGACCAGCAAGCACTTTTCACACCCCTCCAACTGGGCCGGTGAGCAAAAAATAAGAGCTGTTGCAGCTCCTCCCAATGGTGACTAAAGGGTGTAATAACTTACTGTTAAAATCAGAAGTGCGTTTCTGTGTAAAAGTCATAAATAATAACCGTCTTTTTTTTTTTTTTTTATTCTTTGATTAGCACTGCAACATTTCAACAGAGAACACAAATCCATCATAGGCAACATTGCAATCTAACAAGGCTAATCAAAAGGTATTGGCTGAAGCACATGCTTATTATGCCAACCCTTTTACAAAGAAAAATCATTTAATATTCAGTTCATGTACATAAGACTCTTACCTGTCTTACCTGTTGTAGATTGCTTTCTGACCAGCCTGTTTAGACAGGACTGACGAGCTAACAGCTAGTACAAATGTATCCAAGACCAAAGAGTATTGACCCCGTCCTAAAAGAGCTCCAACTTTCTAAACTTCTCAGCCTTTCATGGAAACATTATAAATGTACACCAGTGTCTGTTTTTGCATAACAGTCGTTTTGACAGAAGTATGAAGACATTTCTGCTAGACTTGACCTCTGAATTAACCACAAAGGATGCATTTAGCTGCTGCTAACAGTATTTATGTTTGTATATAACCCTGTAATGTGGATAAGATACTTTGTCCTTTGCTACACTCAGATTGGCCAATAACTCAGGGCCTAGGATTGAACTGCTATGATATTACAATATTTGTAATTTGACTATTTATTGCCTGATGTAAATTTAACAACTATATAATAATTTGTTTTATTATGTACATATACAATATAGCAGTAATAGACAAATAAAATTGGCCCTTGCCATCTGTAGATCCTCCACCAGAGGGCAGTGAACATGTATAGGACTGGTTATGACCCAGATGGCCAGAAGGGGTTTGATGCTAATTTGCAACAATAGTCCACAATGGGTTAAAACTTAAGATAAACAAATAAACAGGTGTTCCAGGTGCCCATTTTCACCCAGTATCTCTGAAAACATGGAAAAGTGCACTATCAGCAGAAGCTGTTCTCACGTAGTTCAAAGCAGCTGTTGCATTTTCAATATTTTGCTCAAATGATTCAGACATCCTGCTGTGTTTTTTTCCAGGTTACATGCTGATTGGCAGTGATGTAAAGCTCAACAGCCCCATGTCTCTGGTTGGACAGGCCCTGGCAGAGATCCTCCAGCACCCAGAGAGAGCCAGGGATGCCCTCAGGGTGCTGCTGCACTTGGTACGATGCCTTCACTCTTCTGAAGCAGTGACTCCCTACTGTGTCTGCGTCACAACTAGATAAACGCTATAAACTCTTGTTTTAGCGGGCATCACATCAGTAAACGGCCAGCTGTCAGGAATGACTGACAACCTATAGTTTTAATGATTTCCTTAATAAGACAAGACTGTTAAATGCACCGGTGCATGCTTTTAATTGTGAATCCTTTCATTTGACTTTTAATAAATTCAAGTATTACATACTTTATAAAATCAACAACTATCCATCAGACATTAAGATTTTAAGACAGTCCTAAGGTTTAATTGTTTATTGATCTCTGATCAAAGAAGAGCAGCATGGTTTTGGTCTTGGTTGTGGAACAATGGAACAGATCCTCTCCCTCATTTTATCTGGGGTCATGGTAGTTTGTTTTTCATGTCCACCTTTTTTTGGTGGATTATGAGTCATGGGCAGGATCCAGTGGTCATGGGAAGGAGGCAAGGCAGCTTAATTTATACAGCACATGTCATACACAGAGGC
>SSNS01000008.1:881999-937927 GCA_006937985.1 Aphyosemion australe | reverse complement strand
AGTTCAATGTGCTTGGGGGATGTTTGGGAACCTGTGGACATCATCTCTGCTTTTTGCAGAAGAGGTGATTCTGTTTGTATCTTCAAGCCTCTTCTTATCTTCAAGAGTTCCTTCTGTAGGGTGGCTGGGCTCAGTCCTAGAAATAAGGTGAGGAACATCATCATTCAGGAGGAGTTTGGAGTCAGCTGAGGTGGTTAGGACAACTGGTTTAGATAACCTGCTGCATCCCTCTGGAGGTTGTTTGGGGTATATCTCACTAGGAGACCATGGGGCAGCCCCAGAACATCACTCTCGCCTTGTGATTCCCCAGAAGAGCTGAGGAGTGTTGATGTCCAGAGGGATGTATTGGTTTCCCTCCTGGATTTATTATTGTTGTGATGAGTGTTCTTTGTTTTTCTGATCTGTGAAGATCAGACTATGTCATGGTTAGGGGTCGACCTGTTGTTGGAGCTACTAGTTTATATTTGTCCAGCTGAAATTCTCCTAAACTATAGCAGCATAAAGCCATCGTCCTTTCTTCTCTCTTCAGGTAGAAAAGTCTTTGCAGCGTATTCAGAGCGGTCACTGTAACCCTATGTACACATCGCAGCAGAGCATTGAAAATAAGGTCTGTGTGTTTTTGTCTTTCAGTCTAGTCTTTAAATGTCAGCGTGTCTGTGTCTCCTCTGCTCATTTTGCCTTCTGTCTGCTGCGTAAGGTCGGTGGGGTTCCCGGATGGCAGGCTCTCCTGTCTGCTGTGGGCTTCCGGGTGGACACCTCTGGTAGCGGTGCTGGACTCCCTGCAGCAGTTTTCTTCCCTACGTCAGACCCTGGAGATCATCTGCAGCAGTGCAGCACCACCCTACAGTCTCTGCTTGGTAACAGAGTTACTCCATTATTCACAATGTCTGTCCTGTCTGTCTGTCACACTAGTTAATTAACAAGCTTAAATTACATCTAATTTATTTAGATCACATTCGAACAAAGCTAACTGAATGGCCAAAATATGACACCTTCTGTAATTAGAGAAACCGTACTCACAAACCATAATTAGCTTGATTAACAAATACTGAATGAAGGTTGATAAAGAGCGTCTATAAAGCAAAGGCCTAGCCCTAGCCCTAACTCTGTGATCTGTGTAGATAAACTGTATCTCTGCTCTTTGGTCTGCCATATATTTTTATAATGTACAATTATTTATCTTTAAAAGTGATGTGAACAAGAACAAAGCTGTGATGTCATACTCATACTGAAAATAGGTGTGATGCTAAGAAAAGGCATGAATCAAACATAACCAGAATATTTCCAAATAAAACAGGAAGTGGCTAAACAACCCTGAAAAGATCATTACAAGCCTTCATAAAGCCTTTCTAGTTTTTCAAAATAAGCATTTTAGATCTTTGCCTAAAGCTCTGGGTAACTTCTCTTGCACTCCCCTCCTCCCCCTCCCTGCCTCCCCCAGGTCTGACCCCTCCAGCGCTGCAAGCTCTCTGTAAACTGGTCACAGCATCTGAAGCAGGAGAACAGCTCATCCACAAGGTACCGCCATGTTGGACAGTAGCTGCTCAGCAGGTTTATGTCAGTGGTGGAAAAAGCACAAACTTTACTATTTATTTACTTTCAAAGCATCAAAAGGAAAATTGCAAAAAATAATATCTAATAAACTATTTAATGAACTATTCATAGATGGAATGAAAATGTGTCAGAAAGACAAGACAAAGAGGTTTTTCCTAAATGTTTTTGCTTAGATACCTCTGTCTCTTACAAAGTGGGTGGCAGCTATGATCGGTTTGAATAAACATGGAGAAAACTAAATCTAACTTCAGTTACATAATATGAAATCAGTGGGCTTTTCCATCTATGATTGGACTGAAGCCAGAAAACACAACATATAAATATATATTTATAGGAATATTTAATGTTTTTGTGTGCGTGTCTATGAATTTGTAAAGAGAAACTAGACAAGAATAAGAATTAAACCCAGCTCAAACGACAGGATAAACATGCCAATTTTTGACCCAATCCTCTTCCAAACAATCTTAAGGCAGCGCAAGATTACCGTAAATCCTCTAAACATAATCTTATCAGACAATCCCACCTTTTGTGGTGTGTTACGAGCACTCTGGTCTGCTTGGAACTACGCCGGGACCACTTGGATGATAAATCTAAGCTTTGAAACATGTTGGATTCTCTTGGTCTGATTTTTGGAGACAAACAAATGTGCTGCCTGTTGAATCTGATGTCTAGCCAATCAAAAAGAGACGCACACTCCTCCGACATCTTTGTTTATTTGAGCGATTCACTTAAACTGTACCTGACACATCCGGCCACTGGGTGGTGCTATTCTTCAAAATGAATTAACATGAATCCATATTTAGTGAAGATAATAACATACAAAAACATTAGCCAATGTGTAAGTTGCTTTGGACCAAAGTGTCTGCTGAATGAATAAACATGTCTATTTAAAGCTGGAAATTGACTGAGCAGGTATATTATTTGACCACTGTAGTCCAGTTTAACATCATTTTATTATCAAACACCAGTTTGCCACCAGTTAAAGGTCAGGCTCTTTGCTGAGGGGCTAAGAACCCCACATGTGTTGCTCCACTTTATGGTGCCAGTCTTTTCCACTCCAGCTGTTGCTATGGTTACTAACCTGCCTCTTATGCGGGGAGAAGTTTAGGGGCAGGGCTGAAGCACAGCAGAGAGGGAGGAGGAGGGGCCTACATGTTGTTGAAATTGTCAAAGCAGTGAATAAAATGATCTTGTTACTTTCTGCCAATGATTCATGCCAATAAGTTGAACAAAGTGTGTGTTATTTTTGCTTTCTTTTTTTATTCTGAGACATCCATCTCATCTTTTTTCAAAAGATCAACCATATAAATCAGCATATTACACATCTTTTTATTTACATATTGGTTCATATCAGGCGTCACCCTACAAATGACNCACCCTTGACCCGTTTTCATGTCTGCTGGTCGGGTCATACCAAAGACTTTGAAAAAATGGGACCCAATGCCTCCTCACTTGACACTCAGCACTAAGGGGTTGGATTGGGGGGTTAAACCACCAAATAGTTCCCGAGCGCGGCCACAGCTGCAGCCACAGCTGCAGCTCACCGCCCCCCACCATGGGGATGGGTCAAATGCGGAGATGTAATTTCACCAGTGTGTGATGATGACTTGGAACTTTAACTTTAACTTTGCTGACAGATGACTAATGTGATTTGGAACTTTGTTTTTATTGTTTCAACCACTGTTTGTTTTTAAACGATACTGGCAGGTAGGACAGATGTTCAGGGTGGTAGAAATCAGTTCTTCCATCTAATTATGGTTACATGTTGTTTCTTTTCCAAAGCTTCATCAAGTGCTGGTTCAGCTGCACTCCAGTGACAAGGAGCAAGACTTTCCTCTGGCTCCTATTCAAGTGTCGATAAGTGTGCAGCTCTGGAGGCTCCCGGGATGCCATGAGTTCCTGGCTGCGCTTGGTGCGTCAATAGTTTACATTCACTCCTTCATGATTTACTCTCAGTTATTTATATATATAATCATATATATTATCATCACTGTGATTTTACTGTCAAGTTCACATGGAGTAGCTGCTATTTGTTTCAGTAGGCTGATAGCTGTGAAAAAACACTCACCAATTTATCAGCCTCTCAGTGGAAATTCAGAGTTGAAGAAAATGTTTTGTTGCATGCAATGTTATTATACTATGTGCCTGTGTGCATTGAATGGCTTTTTAAATATTATAACATTTTCAGTTGATTTTCTGCTGTCCTAAAAACTCAAACATTTTAATTACACAGAGTCAAGTATTTACTAAACAGTTCAGGGTTGTTAGCACTATATAATTCATTAATTGAGCCATATTTGGCATATTGTGTAGAAGTCTGGGGGTCAACATATAAAACCTACATTCAACCACTGTTTATTTTACAGAAAAGAGCTTTGAAGGTCATCAGTAACACCCGTTATAGAGATCCATCTAATCCTTTATTTTATAAACATAAAGTATTGAAATGTCATGATCTAGTGAGCTTAAGGATACTACTACTTATGTATAAATCTAATAGCAATAGTTTACCAGTTAGCATTCTGAAACTGTTCAAAAAAAGAGTTGGTAGTTATAAATTTAGAAGAACATGTGTTTTTGAGATGCCTATGTGACAAGGCATCAGCTCGTCAATCTGATCAGAACTAAACTCTTTCTCCAAACTGAGGTCATTCTAAAAACTGGGCAGCAGGTGAAACCCCTTAGACTGCAACTGCTGGTGACAAATTGTGATCATTATTCACTAGATGCTGTCTCAAAACATGAATACCTGGGCCTTGATGTCATGTCGCAAGAAAAATTTGTCCAACAAAGTTTGTCTCATAAAGGTGTCAGACTCATTATGGGTGACTGGAGCCCTTTTTGATGAGTCAGAAAGTGTGAGAAGTTCGGGAGGTACTGGTGACCAAATTATGAATGAAAAGAGTTGAAAACACATGAAGACACAAGTAGGACTGATCAAGTATCAACTAGGACAACTTAAACATTAATTCAACTGATGAAATTAGTTTTTAATTACATCACACACCTCATGTGACCTGGCCATATAGAAACCTTCTCACAAACTGTCATTGGTACCAATTCAGTGTCAGTCCAACTGAAAATCGTTACTATTAATGAAACAGATGTTGAACATTCAGAATGTGTCATGTCCACATCACGATGCATCAAAAAATAGATCATATCTCCCTTCCTACTGTTCTCCTCTGTCAAAAATAAAAAAACCTAGAAAAGGTGCTGATTCACTGTTAGGGGAATAGAATGAGATGTAGTGAATCCTTCTGTCTGTGTCAGGTTTTGATCTGTGTGAGGTGGGTCAGGAGGAAGTTGTGTTGAAGACTGGAAAACAGGCCAGCAGACGCAACATGCATTTTGCCCTTCAGTCCCTCCTCGCTCTGTTTGGTAAGAAAAACACCTGTAGTTCTTTTAAAAGCAAACTGTTCTGTTATATTTCTACTTTTCTCCAATAAGTCATCTCACTCCCTTTCCTTAAGACTCCACAGAGCTTCCTAAACGGCTGAGCATGGACAGTTCCTCCTCTCTGGAGTCTCTGTCCTCCTCCCAGTCAGCGTCTCAGCCTCAGTCATTGCCCGTCTCCCTCGGCTGCTACCCCCCTCAGCCTTCCTTACCCCCCGTCTGCTCAGACAACCTCTCCTGCGATGCCATCTCCGTCTACAGCCTCAGCTCCCTCGCCTCTTCTCTCAGCTTCCTGTCTCGTCCTGAGCCTGCAGGAAGTGATGTCATCAGCCAGCGATCACAGCATCAGGAACCCGAAAGGCAATGTGGAGGGGCGGGTCCATCGCAGCGCAGTTTAGGTGGCCTGTCCAGAGGCCGCCTGACCAATCACAGAGGCGGCCTGGCAGGAGGAGAGGATGAGGAGTATCAGGGGTTCTCCATCATAAGCAGTGAACCATTGGGCCGAGTGGGGAGGGAGTGTGACACTCTGCCACTGCCTGCAGGACGCAAACATGGTAGAGGGGGTTCTACAGTGGGTCCCCCTCTGACAGTTTCCTCCAAAGGAAGCATCAGCACACCTACATCCCCGCTGAAAGCTCCACCGCTGCTCCTAACTGCTCCTTCCAGCCCCAAAGGGAAACAGGAAATGTGAGTTTGGTTTTATCAGTTTGATGCAACAACACAGTGTTTCTCAATTAGTGGGGTGCATCCATAGGGGGGGCGCAAGAGGCCGCTAACCCCCTTATGATGAAACTGACAAACAGGAAGGGGGTATGGGTGGGGTTTCACTGAGATTGGACTCGATTGTTTTGGTACTGCAGTACCCAAATTTGACCACAGGAGATCATTCTTACGTCATGCACCTTTAATATTTATAAAATAACTAGACATTTTGTTGTAATATTAGTTTTAGAATGAAGAGCACAATTATAAAACCCACATTTGTCTTTTAATTATAACTGATTCGTTCTACTTGATCTCTTTTTAGTCCATCGCCTTTGCAGACTGGAAAAGGGAAGATTAGCAGCTCTGAGTCGGACCAGTCAAGCACTGAGACGGATAGCACTGTCAAATCCCAGGAGGAGAGGATGGGGCCTGCAGGACAACTGGATCCACAGGAACTGGCCCAGAAGATCCTGGAGGAAACCCAGAGCCACATGCAGGCAGTGGAAAACCTACAGAAAGCAAATATCAAGGGAAAGATTCAGAGGGGAGTAGAGGGCCAAGAGGTTGCTAAAGCCAAGCAGCCATCTCTCTCTACACCCTCAACTCCAACTTTTACTCCTGCTAGAGGAGCGCGTGGGTTTCAGCCCTCTGAGACGAGTGCATTCAGCAGACCACCCAGCAGAGCAAGTCTTAAAGCCGGCTCCTCTCCTCTTTCTGCTTCAAACCATCTCTCATCCATCTCCATGTCTGACTCCAAACCTCCTCCAACTCGTCCTAAACCTCCGTCCCGTTCCTCGTCCCTGCAGAAAATCAGCTCAGGATACAACAGTAATTCTTCTCCTTCTTTGTCACTCGCTGTAAAAGAGAAGCATTCCCCTCACCCTCTGGGTTCTCCAGATCCACTCAGACTTA
Organism: Aphyosemion australe; assembly: GCA_006937985.1. Taxonomy (NCBI): domain Eukaryota; kingdom Metazoa; phylum Chordata; class Actinopteri; order Cyprinodontiformes; family Nothobranchiidae; genus Aphyosemion; species Aphyosemion australe. The sequence goes on along the minus strand of SSNS01000008.1, from coordinate 931,360 downwards.
AATACTCCAGCTCACCTTACACCTCCCACATCTCCCCTACACGCTCTCCTGCTGACAGTGCCCCCTCCCCAGCTCTCTCCTATTCCTCCACAGGGTCCATCTCAGCCTCGTCCAGCCCAGCAAACGAGCTCAAGCCGTCAAACACGGATGATAAAGTCCAGGCGATCCATAATTTAAAAACCTTCTGGGCCAACGCCAGCCAGAAACAGGAGGTAGCCTGCCCTGCCAGTTTCCTCCGAGGTGGGAGTAAAAAAATGAGCACAGTCCAGAAAGATGTGTTAGGATTGCTGAACCTCTCACCCAAACATGAGCCTGTCAGGAGAAATGGAGACGGACCTGAAGATCAGAAATCTGAGAGCAGATCAAACGGTCACCAAAAACGGGAGGAGAAAACACTTCCAGCAGCTAGTTTTCCTACAAACTCTAAAGGAAACATCAAACTTCCCTCTGGGAATGGATACAAGTTTCTTTCTCCTGGACAGTTCTTCCCATCTTCAAAATGTTGATTGTTTGGAAGTCTGCTCTGATGAAATCTCAGCCAACCAAAATGCATTTTTACTAATCCCTGCTGAAGACGAGACTTTGACACCAGCCTGAGTTAAGTTTACTGTTTCTGTGTAAATGTTTGAATGTGATGACTGTGCCTTCTCACACACCCTGAGAGGTGTTGGCGTCTCCGGCTTTAACGTGTTTTTGGTTCGGACTACAGAGCGCGTGTCTTGGCGTACACTGAAATGTTCTGACTACCAGTCTGGTGATTGGGTGAAAAGATTTTAAACATTTTTATGTTCAGTCCAAACGCTCACTGTGTTTGTGTAAGATGACCTGATCTTTAACCTGAAATTTATCATGTAATAATTATTATTTTTAAATGTTACGATCATCGGTTAGTCCTTTATGTTTATTCAGCGGTTTTCCAGTCAATGTTACACATTTTCTAAAAGCAAACCCCCAGAAAACACTTTGATATTTTTATGAAGAATGTGTTTCATGTGTGATTGTTAACCTCCTGCTGTTAAGTGTTTTATTAAATTTATACTGAAACGTTGAACTTTGCAGTTGTGCCATTCAGGAAAACCTTGATTTTCGTCAAAAAATAAAAGTTTATTATTCTTTTCTTGCTCATCTTTTCTAAAAAATTGTTTGTTTCTCACAGTTTTTTTCCTTCAGATTTAATTCTAATTAAACTGAAACATTCTCATGTAGATTTCCTGTAAATATTTTTAAATATTAATTACAGTCCAGCTTGTATGATTTCAATGATAAAGTAATGTTTGAATGAACTGCTGTGAAATTTAGAAGACTTGAGTGTTAGGGCAGCTTTACCCTTTACGTGTGTCCCTTTGGACATCAGGACATGATTTACAACATGTAAGATAGCAACTTATGTAACTTTACACAGAAGACACACGTCAGTGTGGCTGAAATAGCCTTAAATATAGGAAATGCAGAAGTCAAGGAACGACTCCTGCACAGATGCTGCTGCAAACATTTTTAGTCACTAAACATTGAGCAACTTGTTTTCTGTCACATTTATAGATCATTTAGTCAAATGCAATTGAATGGATTTTACCCATTTAGAGTACATGCATTAAAACTTAATTTATTATCAAGAACACCATCACATTACCACCACTAGGTGGGTTGCCTCGTGATCGGAGGATCACGCCAGGGGTATTCTGCTGTTGTGTCCTTGAGCAAGACACTTCACCCAACTTGTCCATGTCGATCATGGTCAGAAGGGCTGATGGCGCAAAAAAGGCAGCCTCGCCTCTGTCAGACCGCCCCAGGGCGGCTTTGGCTGCGTAGTAGCTTACCACCACCAGCAGTGTGTGAATGTTTGAATAATGGAAATCGCTTTATAGATTTAATCCACTATTATTATCAATTCATTATATGAGGTCACTGGCTTCATGCACTACAAATTTAAATGAATCTGTTCAAGACCTTTTGTCCTATTTCAGGAACACAATGTTATAACTTTAAGATTCTTTTTAATTCATTTTCATACAACTTTTAAATGCTTTATTTTAATTTTCAACTAATCATTCAAAAATGTTTTAATGACATCCTACTGCAGGTAAAATACAAAAAAATCGAATATGGTGCAAAAGTTAATTTAGGTCAGTAATTCAACTTAAAAGGTAAAGATAATATATGAGATAGACTCATTACAAGCAAAGCCTTTATTTGTTATAATTGTGATGATTACAGCTGATGAAAACCCCAAATTCAAAATCTCAGAGGAAACTTTAAATGCTCATAATTATACTTATAAATAACCACAACCATACAGTTATGCGTCTGCTGCACGCTCCAGAGAGCAGAGACAAACCAGAGGAAGAAATGATCGGCCAAATGAGAGAGATTGAGTTGTGGTGTGAGGAGTAGAGCAGGTGTCTTGGTGAGAGAACAGTGTTAGCTTAAACTTGTGTGCTAACATCACTATATTGTACAGATTACTATCATGTACCAGACAATTAAAAACAGTGTTGGTCAGTTAATATGGTATAGATACTTGACATTAATAAAAAGTAATGAGTGTTTCTAAGCTGTCTCATACTTGTTAATATCCATTCACGTAGTTTAGCACTTTAGAGAGAGAGAGAGGACCTACACATTTTACTGATACAACCAGGTGCTTGTATGGGAAATATGAGGCCATGACTACAGCTGAGGAGAGCAAGTGCTGCAGGGATGTAGATGCCTACTGGAGTTTAAGCTGGTTTAGTTATAACCACAAATGCATCTTATATCAGTTTTATTAGGTTTTCGTCCCCTAAGAAAGGTCAAAATTATATTGGAATTGTTACATTGTTTTATAAGTCATGTTAGCTTTAGGTGTTTGCTTTTTAAAATTCATTTTTTGTTTTCTCTATTAGATTATTTGATGTTATTCAACAATGATAGTTGGTTGGTTTTCATGAAAAACATTTAGCTAAATTAGCCTAGTTGCATTTTATGTAGACGTCATGTTCTCCCAATCCATGCACGATTACTCTGGTTTCCTCTAACAAACCAAAAACATACATGTTAGATCAAATGGTGGCTCTAAATTGTTCCTATGGTGAATGAGTGTGTGAATATACAGTAGTTATCTGTCTTATTTGTCTCTGTGTGTTCCTGTGATGGACTGGAGACCTGTCCAGGGTGTCCCCTGCAACCCTCATTGTCTAAAACTGTTAGAAGATGAATTAGTACAGACATTCCACACTTTTAGCTATACACTAAATATTTCATTATTATATCTAACTATTTTCCTCTTGATTTATATGCGTAGATTGAGCATTCATATTGTTTATTATAATTTGTGATTGGCTGGAAACAAATTTCTTTTATTAAAGTTTATGAACAAAAGGAAACAGCTGATGGACATGATTTGGATTGTCATATAAATTTTAAAACGCTGTAATATGGATATCTTTATTGGTACTGAATTTAAAAAAATCAAAGCAAAAACACTTCTTCAGCAAACGACACATGAAGTGAGAAATTTTCAGCCAATCACCTTCATCCTAGAGGGCGGGACCAACATGATGATGATGCGTGTCGTCAACTCCTACTGCGCAGCCGCAGACCGGGTGACGAAAATGGTTCTCATCAAGGAATAGTGAGTCTAATGTGTTTTTTAAAATTCTGTTTTAGCGTAGTTAACTGGGTGTTTTAGCATTTCTAAGAGCGTAATACTGAAAATTAAATATAGCTTTTTCGTGTGCAGCTCTCGTTTTCGGTATTTGCCAGTAGTGTAGCCGGCAAAAAGGCTGCTTTGAGCAGGGTGGATCAGGACGTGGATAACGGGACACACCGGTCTTTTTAAGGCGCTGCTAGTACAAGCTAGCGCTAGCTTCTGAGTTGTAGCGGCATAGAGGATAATTAGCCTCTTAATAAAAACGGATGGTATAAAAGGCTGTTCGTGTTACACGTAGCTAAATTCACATTTATTTGCTTAACGAGACTTTGATGGTATAATATATATGGTTAAGTGGAGTACAGCTAGCCTGTTAGCAGTGTGTCATAACTCTGATGTTAAGCTGTGGTTTTGTGTGTGACAGATTAAGGTTTCTGCTCTGACGGATTTAACAGTAAGGCTAGCTAGCAGTCGGCTACCTGCAAGCATGAGTTCATCTGTTAAGCCCATCTCTAACAGCTGAGTTATAGCTCATTACTGAGGCGTAACTTGAACAAAGAGTTGGGCTGGAATTTCGGCCCGTGTCGTGTTGCATTTGCACCTTTCCTGGTAGCTTTAGGGTTTCTTTACAATCACTTTATTCGCGTTAGCATTAAAGAGTTAGCATTCGATAGTGGGCGGCTAATACACCGTAATAACCTAATTTTGCTATTTGCAGTTTTAAAAACAACAGCTTCTCAGTATTGTACTATACAGGAACAGTGTGCTCATTGTTTTGACCTCTTATGCCTTAATTTGTTACTAATGAAATCTACATAACGGTACCTGTTGTATTTAATGAGTTATACGGTGTTTATTATATTCTAAGCTTGATCAAAATACAAAGGCAATGGTTATTTAAAATTTTATAATATTCGAGGAAGGGGGAAATTTAAGATCAACTGTGAAATGATCTTGTTCTTGATGTTTTATCCTACTGTTAAATAATGTATTTGTTGTAATCTAAATAAGTGTTCACTAACACGTGATTTCAGTAGAAGCATGAATGTCATTAATACAGTTAAATTGAGGTTTTATCCACACATAGTTTGTTCTTTCTGCTTTATCACTGACAGACTGATTGTTACACTTGATTTTATATTAAAAGTCAATGACTTGAAGATTAAAGTGAAACATCAAACAAATATTAGGTACCCAGTTCTATTTCCATATTATTATTATTTTAAGTTTAAGGTCTTAATCAAAATATTGTGAGACAAGCTGTTCTACCTTAAGCAGGAGGAGTATTTAAACCACTGAGTTATTAACTTCTAATATCTGAGGACCTATGTTTTGATAAGATTTATTAAAGCTGTTATAACGAATCAGCCAAAAAGCTAGGTTTTGAACACAAACATGGTCATGGAACACTCACCCCTTCTCTCAGGTATCTTCCCTGAGATGCTTCTGCCGGAACAGCAGGGTTTCCCCCAGAAAACTCGCAAAGCCCGGTGGTAGACAAGCCCACGGGCGACCCACGGTGTTTTTGTAAAAAAAAAAAAAAGTTGTCAGGAAGTTTAAAAGTATGACTAGTATGTGGGGTTATAAACCATTTATTAACAATATTTATTTGTCTTACAAAAAAGCACAATCTTGAAATATGGTTTTACCAGACACAAAAAAATTCAATTCAGATCATGGGAAATACACCTGACCTCTCACCCTGTTCACGTATCCATCGTAAGATGTTGCTATTGTGCTTTTGTATCACCAGATGCTGTTAAAGTCAGACTTGCAGGTTAAAGATCCCTATTCATTTTAAAGGTGTGCTTCACTGAACAAACATTTTTTTATGATTATTTCTGATTATAATCGGTCACTCTGAGTTTTTCATGCAGGCTGAACATGAAAACAGTCTCCTACACCTATCTCCTGCATTAACAAGGGCTACAGCTATTTAATATTTTAGTATTCTAATATTCTATCTAATCCTCTGTCAATCAAATATTCTATTTGACGACCTTTCAAAACGGAGGACAAAAATTCTGAGTTTGTGTTTCAAAATCAAACTTCAAGTAGAAATGTTACTAATTTCTACTAGTAACAATGCACATATTTTTCTAAATATACACAGATTGGCAATAATTCAACCTAAAATTATATTCAAAGATAGATATGTTAGTAAATTACATGCTATAACGGCCTGCCGTATATGCAGCGTCACACTGAGCCGCAGTAATGACTCCAGGTATTAGCTGCGTCCCTGCTCCACACCGCTGCAGCTGCTGCAGCCATCTACATAAACAGGATGATGGTGATTTTTCTTTCAGTTGTAGAGTTTATTCAGTCTTAGTTTAACGTGAACACGATTAACGTGTTTTTTTCCGGTCCCTACGTGACGCGAAAGTTAGCGTGCGTGCTACGTATTAGCTATGTCTATGGTATTAGCATTAGCCTACCTGGTCGTGGATTCGGCTGGCTGAAGCGGTTTCCTGTTCAAGCATAAAGTTGTGCTGTTATGGTAAGACAACTCCGTTTAACAATGGAGACACTCGACCGTGTTTTCTCTTCTTCTGAGTTTAAAATGGTTCCAAACTTTGGACCACCTTTGCCTTTTGCGAGAGTTTTTGTCTATCGTTTTCTCCATCACCGCTGATATCCACCGTTGTGCTCCAGTAAAATGTGTCCGTGTAAATTAGAGTCCGACTGCGGTGCGCATTTAACAACGCCTTGAATCAGTAAATAATAATGATTTGAGGATTTTTTAAAATAGAAACATTCAAGTATTTGTTTCAGCGCTAAATTTAACATTTTAAATGTTAGTTTGGTGCATTAAAAAAACTTTAAAATAAATAAACAAGTGACGCTTAGCCTGGCGGGGGGGCACGCAAAGCCTGGCGGCCCGCCAGGCTAAAATAGCGCTGGGGGAAACCCTGAACAGGAAACCCGCAATGCTGGAAAAAACAATATAGCGCTAAACACCAGTCACCGTTTTCTAGATCCAAATGTCTTTTGTTGTCCGTGACTTCAAATGGTGTATTTTTATTTATTTATTTTTTTTTGGAACTCTTGTAGTTTGTCCTAAAGTTGAAGTGGAAGCAGCCAGCTGTTTCTCCTTCTCTGATATTGTTGAGCGGAAAACCTCTTACACCAGTGATGTTATGAATGGAGGACCGAGGGAAGTGTGGCGGTTCAGCGGGACTGACAACCAGATGGTCCCTAACCCTAACACTAATGGCTTTAGGTCCAAAACGTGTTATTGGCGGAGGTTTTCAGACAAATGCGAGAGAACCACTTTAACCCTAAAATGACTGAGATGCTACACAAACATAAATATGCTAAAGCATGTTAAAGGTTTTTTTTTTATGTAGAATGATGTTTTACATAAACCATAACATTTCTACCTTTAGCTGTCAACAAAAAAGCAATGTGATCAACAGTTGTTGGCTTTGTTATTTTATTTTTATTCTTTCCACATACTGTGTTTTACAAGTGGGTGTCATTGAAGATCTAAAAAGGTCAAAAATAAATAACATGCTAAAATGACCATATGATACCAAACTACAATTTTCATAGCATCATTCATACTATATGATGCTGAACATACCACCCTCCTGGTTTGAGTTACCCAATCTCAGAATAGAATGTTTCACACCAATTCTGTTGTATTAACCAGGGAGAGAACTGTGTTACAGCTCCGGTGGCCTAGTGGTAGAGTGTCCGCCCCGGGACTGGGAGATCAGGGTTCGATTCCCGGTCAGGTCATACCAAAGACTTTGAAAAAATGGGACCCAATGCCTCCTCGCTTGACACTCAGCACTAAGGGATTGGATTGGTGGGGTTAAACCACCAAATAGTTGCCGAGCGCGGCCACAGCTACAGCTCACTGCTCCCCACCATGGGGATGGGTCAAATGCAGAGATGTAATAATTTCAGCATTGTGTGATGAATACTTGGTACTTTTATGCCTGTATGCTAACAGAGATATGTAAACATGGTGACGGTGGTGCTTATTCGCTTGTTTTAGCTGAGATAAACAGATCAATAACAGGACTCCTGGGGCTTAAGTCAGTTCCTTGACAATAGACCAGGATGTCTCTCATGTTTATAGCTAGCAGGTGTTATGAGAGTTGATATAATTGTTTGCTTTAAATGTCCGTGCTGTAGGAGTTTGTGTTGTGTGTTAAGAGTCCATGGCAGGTTTGTTGTGGAGTTACATAACTGAGTGTTACCTGGACGACAAGACCACTTGAACAGGTCTGCCTGAGCCAAATCTGTTTTTTTTAAATCCTGCAAGCCGTTGTTCCTGAGCAGTCTTTCTGATTGTGTTGTCAAACATCAGTGAGCTTAAACAGTTTGTCTTCATGGTATAGATGCGACACTCACTGCTAAGGATGCAGTTTTTAACCCACTGTCATCATATTTGAAGTGGCAACTTGTGTTGATTGATCCTTGGCGAAAAATGAAATAAAATAATGATTTTTGATTAATGTTTTTTTCTACCAGTTTGAGTATTCAACAGTTGGTTTGTAAAATACTTTTAACCCTGCGTTTAAAAATTATTATCAAGTTTGTTTTTGTGCATCGAGGTTCAGATTGAACTTAGTGTCCCCGGGGGCCTTCATCAGGCAGTGTGTGTTTACGGTAAGGATGGGGTTTGAGTTTGAAAATATCCGTGGAAGATTATGAAAGGTGAGGGGGAGGAAACAGAAGAGCTTGTTAGGACCTGGAACTTACTCCAAACAATAAAATCCCCTTTTACTGCATGTCTGAATAAATGTTCTCGCTTCATAATTAAAGTAATGCACAGAGAATAAGGCTCAATAATAGCTGCTGGTTCAGCTGTTGATGTTGCTGCTCTAATATTTGATTTTCTCTGGATGAATTTGATTTTAGTAATTTATATAAGCATGTGTGGGCAAGGGCAGTTTGCCTCTAAAATGTTAATGCTGTGTAACAACAGATTTACCAGAAATTACCTTGATAACACTATTTGCATATTTAACACGTTTTTTAAACATATTTTCATGATTAATTTTAGTCTTGTAGCTTAAAACTGGAACCGATTTCATGGTCAATTTCATGTGTCCTTGGCTTTTAACGTTCAGACTGAGATCAGTTTTTTCTCCATAAAATGTTTTTATTTCTTATTTCTTACTTTGTTCAGGCATGATCAGATATACTGCAGCTTTTATATGATACTGTAGTACTTTGACATTATCAGATATACTCTAGCTTTTATATGATACTGTAGTACTTTCTCATTATCAGATATACTCCAGCCTTTATATGATACTGTAGTTCGTTCTCATTATCAGATATACTCTAGCTTTTATATGATACTGTAGTACTTTCTCATTATCAGATATACTCCAGCTTTTATATGATACTGTAGTACTTTGACATTATCAGATATTCTCTAGCTTTTATATGATACTGTAGTACTTTGACAAGTCCAAACCTGTGGACTGATGGACTAATTCCTCACGTTTTGTTTACACTGACTACTTGCTCATGCCAGGTTTCAGGTGAAATTGTGAAATGATTTTCATTCTTGATCTTGTGCTAATGTGCTAAATGTGTTTCCTGTCTCTCTTCTCCCTTGTTCCTCCTCTCAGCCGTGTTGTGTTGCCGGTCTCTGTGGAAGAGGTGAGTGTATATCCCTTCTTTGATGTTCTTTCACAGAATAAATCACTTACAATTAATGTAGAAACAATTTATAAATCATATATAACACATTTTCTATTTAGTCTTTTTTTCTTAACACACAAACCTCTCCTCCACTCAGGCCTGAGTAAGAAGCTCACAGTAAGACACAATAGCCTTTGTGACAGCCCTGGCATCACTGTATGTGTCTGCTGGTGTTGGTCGTACTGAGAAGCACTAACTGGGGCGTGGGCATGATCCTTAAAAAGCTAACAGTCAACCATCTCTAAGGCAGAAACCATTTAGAGACTTCTTTACATGTTAGATTTCTTTTGGCCTCAAACTTACATCACTGTCTGACACATAAGCGTGCATGTGTGTGTGTGTGCGTGTGGATATAATGCTCTGCATACCACGAGCAGGTAGAGAAGGATGCAGCACTTTTGTTGTTAGAAGGATCATTTTCACACTAATTATTAGTATCATGGGAAGTGTTCTTTCTTATGTCAAAACCTGTAATTTCCTGTTATTCTCACTGTTTCTTAAAAAGTTAGACTTAAGTTTGAATATTTCATTAATTCTAGCTAAAAAAAAAAAAACAGACCAATGAATCAACAAAACCTGAAGGTGCACCCAGCATCAGTTCATCAGACATTTACAGACTTATGTTTTGTAGAAAATGTACAAAGTGAGGTTGCTGTATGGGTGTTTTATTTATCTCTGCTGCCTCCTGTGTCTGCATTCCTGGAACTCCAAGCACCTGCATAACCATGTTTTTTCTTGCAGAGGATTTGTAAATGGAGTAGTTATTCTTGCATTTTTATGCTATGTTTTTTCTTTCTGTTCCTATTTCTCAGTATCAAGTAGGACAGCTGTACTCTGTGGCCGAGGCCAGCAAGAATGAGACAGGAGGAGGAGAAGGCATCGAGGTGCTGAAAAATGAACCCTATGAGAAGGAGGGGGAGAAGGGACAATACACACACAAAATCTATCATCTAAAGAGGTACGTCTGTGAAACACACTGTTGTTTAAAAATGTAAAATTCAAGAAGCAGCTTTTTGGGTGCAAAGACAGCAGAACATTAATTTGGCAGACAGAAGTAGGAGTGTGAAGACATTCCTGCTGTTTACTGTTTCCTGGTGTTTATGGAGAAAGTATTGAGTCAATCCTGTGACAGCCATTTATAGCAGTTTTCCAAAGCTGAAGCTAGGAAGTAATTATTCTTTTTAGGCGGTGATATCACAAAGCAGTCATACTTACCCAGTGTCCTAAATAGGTAAGGCACTTAAAACACGCAGTACTGACAATAAAAAATAACAATGTGATCTGATTTATTGTTCACAATACTAACAACTTTGCTTGTGTCCTCATCTGTTAGCTGTTGTTAAATCAGTTTTCTGTTTTGCTGTGGATATGTAAAATGTTTATCAAGTAAACTAAGAAAAGAAAAACTTTCTACTGTCAACTAGTACAAGACTGATGAGGCACTTCATCACGGCACATTAGCTGAATTTTCTGCAGGATTTATGCACAGTCTGTTAAATATTGACATGTAAACAAAGTTGTTTTAACTCCTTTTTTCTAGCTCATTCCCTGCACTTCCCTTCCTCAACTCTGCTGCTCTTTATGCACTTCCCCCTGTGCTTGCACCATTACCCCAGTCACCTCTGACTTCTGCTCTTCCCTGTTTATTGTTATCCTCAAGCATAACTGCCTTGTTATATTCTAATTTGCAAGTCGCTTTGAACAAAAACAAATACATAAAGAAGCTTTTAGTCCCTACACAATACAGACATAGGATAGATTGTGCAAAGTAGCAGTCATTTAGGACGTTCATGTGTAAACCAGCGATGACATCCCACTGCAGGCTGTTTTGGGTTTAAATTTATAGTATTTAATTGAAATGATTGTCAAATGTCCATGTGGAAATGCGGTGTAGGAGCGAAGGTTTTAAAGTTAAAAAAGACATTTGTTATCTCAATATATAAAAAATGTAGTTTTATAGTATTGAGTCTGATGTTCGTTTGGATGCTAGTGGTGAACCAGAAGAAAGACACAAAACTCCAGACGTTACTGACTGTGAAGATCCCATCATCGTGTCTCAGTAAAACTTAATAAACTGGTGATTTAATTGAATAATATGCACAAACATATTGATTAGTGCTTGACGTGAAGAGCAGCTAATGAGTTCATGGGAGCATATTGGGAAAAGCAATTTTCGGTGTCAAACTTGATTTTATTTGTGCATGAATTAATCTGTTTGAATTATCTGAAATGTAGCCGTTTCTTGTTTTTGAACCATTTCAAGCTCTTCTGCATGCTTGCACGCACAACAACAGCTACGTCAGTAAAGTCTCTGAGGGTTTAGTGATTAGCTCCTAAGGTTTAGATTGGGATTGACCCAACCTAAAACATCACTATAGGAGGAAACCGTTTCTGCTACTCATCTGAGGCAGTTCAAGGGTTCCTGTGTTGATGAAAACTCAAAATTTATGCTACATTCAGACAGAAAATACAAGAAAGGAATGTTAAGTGTCACAAAAATTGGTGTTAAATAGATGACCATTATTTATTATTATTATTAACTTTGTCCACAGTTGTTGCTCAGTTTTACGTTTTTCTTCCCCGTTTCTCTCTGCAGTAAAGTTCCGGGCTATGTGAAGATGATTGCACCAGAGGGAGCATTAGTTTTTCACGAAAAGGCTTGGAACGCTTATCCATACTGTCGCACCAGTAAGTTTACGTTGAACAGAAACAACATCTGCTTACTGTCCTCATTGGAATGCTTGCAGGTTTTGAAATGTGTCTTACCTAAATGGTTGTTATATGAGCTTTTAATTATTGTTAAATGCTTCGTGGATTTAAACCTAACAAAATTTTTGTCTCTCTTCATTGTCCTCTTTCTTCGTCTCTTCTGCAGTTGTTACGGTGAGTTTATCAGCTTTTTGTCTAGAATTTTCTAAATCCTGATCTCACTATAAAATCTGCCAGCGTATTTTTTAGCTTGTGTAGTTGAGATGATTTTAGACATTTCTTCTTGCCTGTGAGTTTCTAAACATCTACAGGACGGAAATCCTGGCTCAGAGTCACACCTGGCAGTTTACAGATAATAACGTGTTTGTTTTGCATGGAGCACTAGCAAACTAACAACTGTTCCTAGGGTTTAAAGTAGATCAGAGCGAGGCAGTGCAGCATCCCGGGGTGTGGTTTCAGTCTAAAGGCCTGATTGACTAATTGGATTTAGCTGTTGGCTTTAGGTACATCCCACTCGACCCTCCATTCATGGCGCTGTCTCAGCCACCCATTCTGAGATTATCTGTATCATGTAAAACCTGATTTACCTGGCTGATAATAGTTCTGATAACATCTGTTTTCTCTGCTGCTTTTTCAGAACGAGTACATGAAGGACGACTTTATGATAAAGATCGAGACATGGCACAAACCCGACATGGGAACGATAGAAAATGTGAGTGAGCTGAGGAGGTAAACAGAGTGTGTTTAAAATAATATTCTAAATAATCTAGTATGAAACGTATGTTTAGTCAGGATTCTGAAAATGACACCAGCATTGATAAAACCCCGTGTATATTCACTGAAGTGAACACTGAATGTGTGTGTGTGTTCAGAAAGTCTTGAATGGATGTACTTTTGGAATCAATCCAAATCAAGATGGCCACCATAGTCAGTTGATCCTAGCAAACACAAAAATGGCTGTAACTTTTATGTGTGCTAGTGGCTCAGAGACATCTCCAAAACAAACTCTGAGCCCTGACAGGGTGTGAGTTATCATGCATAACTTTATTTTTTTGTCATTGATTTTTTTATTAGGAAAATTCACAACATAACAACAGATTTTACACATATTACCATGCATAACTTTATTTTAAGATTTTAAAGACCTAAACTATGCTGTAACTCTCAACACAAAAGATTCTTTATTTAAAACTTTGGCATGAAAAGTTACATTAATGTCTGACAGGAGTATTTGGCCTTTAGTCTTATCCTGGATTTTACTAATCTTTTAAAACAAGCAGGTAGTTCAAAAGAAGAAAAAACACTGATCATCTGTGTGAAGGTGCTGGATAAAGTATTTAAACTATTATATAGGGAAAAAATCTGCACACTTCTATCTGCAGTAAAAGAGTTTAATCTCAAGCTTTTGGTCAGAAGACCTTCATCAGGAGTCGTTCCAAGCAGGTAGAAAATACAATAGAGCTGTTTAAAAGATGAAACCTGAACATTTACATCAGACTAAACAAACCAAACTAAAGGGACATGGACTTGAATTTGAATGTGATTTGAGTTGCTTTAAAGAGATTTGAATGCATCCCCCAAATAAACAAAACACCTTTTTTTCATGTGTCTTTGCTTCAGGTCCATGACCTGGATGAGCAGACATGGAGGACTGTGGAGGTGGTGCACATAGATATTGCAAACAAAGAAGAAGTGGCTCCAGGGGTGAGTTCAACTAATTTAAAGGTGTTTCTGAAGTGGAAAGTACCATTTGGCCTTAGATTTAGGAAGAACCTTTACTGTTTAAGGTTCTAAAAAAGGTTTGTTTGTGGACTTAATGTTCCAAATCTTGTCACAGTGTTTTCATCTTATAAGACCTGAAACAGTTTTGGTTTCCCAGTGTTTTAGGTTCCTGTTTTACTTTCATTCTCAAGTCTAGACTCCAGTGTAGATCAGGATGAAATGGCAAGTTAGCCCAGACCACATTTAATAAGGAAAATCATGATTAATACAATGCCACAAAGTGTATTAATACATGGTTTTGTCAAATATAACATATTTTATATGTTCAAGATTAAGGTGTAACCATGGCTATGTTTATAACCAGTGCATGTATGATACAATGCTGAAGCCCTTCAGTTATCTGGTTTCAACATTAGCAAGTCATCTAAAAGCTAAAAGTCCTGCAGGCATGAACGTGAGCCCATGGTCTTCTGCTGGTCTCGCTATCAGGGACACAGCCATGAAGGAGGTGTTATGTCACACCACCATGGTCTTATCTGAATGAGCCAAAAAAAAAAAAAGAAAGTTAAACTTAGTGGTGTTTTGTTATTGGACTTCTGTGCTCATCATGGATGTCCATAATGAACATCAGGTGTCCATATGTGCTCTTGGCACCAGGATACCTCAGGCCTCAGCTCAGTGATCGACTTTGGTGTTGTCTCATCTGATCTGCGGCCGCATGTCTTTGATACTTGAGTGAAGAGAGGGACGGAGCTGTCAACTGACCTGATGGTGAGTTGGCTTCAGTGTGGGGGAGGATGCCGGTCAGATCTGGCAGGCCCAAACAGGTGGTCAAAAAGCTCCTCGATGGCAAGGCCCCGGAGGTGGAGGAGATCCGCCCGGAGTTTCTTAAGGCTCTGGATGTTGTAGGACTGTGTTGGCTGACACAGCTTTGCAGCATTGCATGAATATCGGGGGAAGTTCCACTGGACTGGCAGACCTGGGTGGTGGTCCACCTATTTACAAATGTGTACAGCAGGGTGTGTTCCAACTATAGGGAGATCACATTCCTGAGCCTCTCTGGTAAAGTGTATTCAGGGGTTCTGGAGAGGAGGCTTCGTCGGATAGTAGAACCCCGGTCCTGGCCGTGGCACACTGGACCAGCTCTATACCCTTAGGTGTCCTGGAGGGTGCGTGGGAGTTTGCCCGTGTGTTTTGTGGATTTGGAGAAGGTGTTCAACCGCACAAGAGGTCCTGCGGGGGGTACTTTGGGAGTATGGGGTACCAGGCCCTTTGATACAGGCTGTTAGGTCCCTGTATGACCAGTGTCAGAGCTTGGTCCACATTGCCGGCAGTAAGTCGTTCCCACCAAGGCTGTCCTTTGTCACCGATTCTGTTCATAACTTTTATGGACAGGATTTCTAGATGCAGCCAAGGTGTTGAGGGGATATGTTTTGATGGACTAAGGATCAGGTCTCTGCTTTTTTGCAGATGATGTGGTCCTGTTGGCTTCATCAGAATGTGATCTCCAGCTTTCGCTGGAGCAGCCAAGTTTGAAGCTGCTGGGATGAGAATCAGCTCCTCGATATCCGAGATCATGGTCTTGAGTTGGAAAAGGGTAGAATGCCTTCTCCAGGTCAGAGACGAGGTCCTTCCCCAAGTAGAGGAGTTATGTATATCGGGGTCTTGTTTACGAGTGAGGGAAAGATGGAGCGCCAGATCGACAGGCGGATTGGTGTTGCGTCTGCAGTGATGCGGCGTTGTACCGGTCTATCGTAAGGTGAAACTCTCGATTTACTGGTCAATCTATGTTCCTACCCTCACCTATGGTCACGAGCTTTGGGTAGTGACCAAAAGAATGAGATTACGGATATTTTGTGCGTTTTTCACTTAAGGTTGCTGTATTTAACCACACCGGTGCATTAGTAACTTACTTCTATTTTCACTTCATTTAATGTTTATTCTTGTGTGAAAACAAATAAGCTTACTTTGTTGGGGCCCATAAAGTAATAAAGTTGATCAAAAAATATTCACATTAGACTTTACTGTTAAAAGAAAGAGTGGCTTAGGTTCACAGTAAATAAAGATAGGAAACAGTGTCATTTGTTTTAGGTGTTTGTTGTTCACTAGTTTATTATTTTAACACTGGCTGTTCTTGACCTTTGACCTTACATAGAGATCAGATTTGGACCTGCTGAATGTCAATCTGGGAAGCCTGACTGTAGTTGTTTTGCTCTTCATTTTCTGTGTTTGTTTGTTTTTTTAAAGATTTTCAGGTTCTGTTACTTCTATAGACAACACTTTATGGATGGTGTTTACACATGTTTTTTATTATCACCAGTACTTGTGTTTGTGTGACCCATCACCATGCAGTCAGGTCACAGATCGCTCTTGTTTTACTTAGAAGGTATTTACTCAGTTTGGAGTTTGGAGCTAAAAATAAACATGTCACAAAATGTGATCCTGTGCAGTTCTGATACCAGAGGATAGTTTACTTCTAAATATGATGAAATATTTCCTGGGGTCAGAAATCTGCAAATTTCAGTAACATCATAAACTAAACAAAGAAGAAATCTGTGAAACAGAAAAGAGTTAGATGAGTCAGAAACCTTTGAGAGTCACTGAGTCTGAGCTTCTGTGTCCTACATAGAGCTAATGTGTTCAAAGCATGATGTCTCCACCCTGAGGAAGACTGTGGTCAGGCAGGATACTCGGTTCATCATCTAGGCATCTTACTGATGAGTAAAGACTTCAGTCACAAGCTAGATTTATGTGTCTGTAAGGAAATAACTGGGTTACATCCACAGTAAATTAGAGTAAAAGAGTTATAGCACTCCTCTTCCTCAAGTTCTAACACCAGTTTTATTTCAGAGTTTTCTATTTATTCCTATTTTCACCACACTTTCTCTGCTTTCGATCGAAACTACACAAAATAAACATTTCAGACCTTATTCAGGCAGTGGTATTTATGAAGTGAGAGTGTCTGTTAGAAATAGAGGTTGTCGTGCCATCAGCTGTGTTTATCCACTGGCTTTCAGTCATTGGTGAATCGATGGAATAACATGTTCCAGTAAAGTGTTTTTGTTTGTTTTGTTTTTTTGGTGGTTGTCAGTTTCAGCAGAAAATCTTCATTTCTTCACCTAAAGAGCAAAACAACTACCTGCTTCATGTTTTCTTTATAAAGAAACTCATTGTAGAATACACAATACTGAAATTAAAACAAAACGGTCAGATTCGATTTACTCTGTTAGGGAAATATTACCTCACTTTTTTCCATGGAAGCACCTAACATGGTCACAGGTGTCTTTACAGATCTGTCAGGAGACTGCTGTGTTAATAATGGTTTAAAATCTAACAGGATTCATTAAGATGCCTCCATCCAGGGTGGGGGGGCACATGTCTCTCCCTTTTCTGACATTAGCTCCTGTACAGTAATGGCTTAAGTGGATCAGAGTTGAGGCCACAGCTAAATCTAAACGTCCATCTGCTCCAAGTAATCACAGCAGAGCTGGTGGATTAAAACAGCACAGCAAGCTGTGAACTTGGGGGGTTGGGATTTGGGGGGGCGTGCAGTGAAAAAACAACCTTGTTGTTGATGTTTATGGAAATCAGCTGTGACTAACTGAAGAAGTGTTTTCAAGAAGAAACTGGTCTCTTTTCATTTTTGCAGTACCATTCTCTTTTTCATTTTCCTCTGCAGACAGAACTGTCTGTATGTGGGTGGGTTCATCTGTGTGTCATCACTCTGCTGCGACAAAGATGCACAACTTCCTGTGTGTGTGCGTGCGTGCAAGTGTTTGTGTTTTGAATAATATGATCTTGATTTGCTTCACACTTGGGACTTTAGTGCATCTGACTAATGTGTAATGTTTGTCTGGCTTTGCAGCCAACGTGTGGGCAGGGGGGGATCTCCAGGTGCAGCTGTGTTAGTTCGGTTTGTTTCGTCCAACATTTTAATGTTCTGTTTTTCTTTCAGGACTACAAACCAGAAGAAGATCCTGCTCTTTTCCAGTCTCTCAAGACAGACAGAGGACCACTAAGCCCTGAATGGAAGGTACCTGTCTTGAAAAACAAACTTTAGTTTCCACCTGGGATCATCTGATGATCTGTGTTTTCTCCTCCTGTTTCTTCAGAATGAGCTGAAGTCGGATTGTCCTTACATGTGTGCATACAAACTGGTCACTGTCAAGTTCAGATGGTGGGGTCTGCAGACCAAAGTGGAAAATTTCATTCACAGGGTAATGCATATACTCTCTTGTTGGATATATAGTTTTTCCTCTGCTTCTGCTTTAAACTTTACCTGGCATAGGAAGTGTCAGGACCTCATCACGCTCGACTCCCGTCAGCTGTGCATGACTAACTCCTTGCCTGCTATTGGGTGGACCTCAGCCCCTGAGCGGTTAAGAAACTCCCTCACCCACCTCAGGGCGCTCATTCATCGATCCGTTGTGCCAAGAAATCTTGACCAGTGTTTAACACGTCAGTTTCCAAATAATCTCCTCAAGACTCCAACCATCACCAGTTCTCTTCTCCTCCATCCCAATCCACTCATACCCTAGTTCAGCCAGGGCACTGCTAGCCATTGCTGCTCGCCAGCTAGCTTCCTCTCCATCACCTTTACTCAGCCTCGAAGTCCTTTCAGCCACCAGTTCCTGTCATCTTTGCCACCCATGTCATGCCTCTTCTGCATGTGGAACGCTAGCCCATAACTTCAATTGCTGGCAAGCCCTGCTAGTGGCCTTACAAAGAGTTAAAAAGTCTCATTCACTGCTAAACCGTGTAATACCATAATTCAATTGGTCACTCTGAGTTGCATATAAATGCTGGACATGAACATTTTCTTCAGCCCCCATCGTTTGCATTAGCTGCAGAAAAGAAATAGACGGGAAAACGGTCAGGTCAGAAAAAGCCAGTCTATTCTACGTGAAAGGCTGGGTTGATTTAGCGGCCAGGAGAGAGCAGATCACATCTCGGCTAGTAGAAGCTAACTGTTAGCATTAGCAACTCCACAACATGACAGAACACATTCGGACTTATGTTATTGATGGAGATAAAACATCAGCATTGCATTTTTTACACAAGAAAGAAGAGTAAACAAAGGCAGCAGAAGAGTCATATTGCTGTTAGCCAATCAGAGGCAAGATGTTCGGATATCAAGAATAATAATGACTCTAAGTCCTGCTGTTTTGCAGCCCCCTCGCTGCCATCCGTTTCCTGAAACAGGAGCGCCAGAGCTTTTTTTCCCCACAAAACGACTAACATGGCTTCATTCATACCAGAGACCACAGCAGATTTATTGAAATAACGAGTCAACAAGACCTTTAAGGGAAATGTTTTTGAAAGGCGTAGCTTAAATTAAAATGTAATTAATAGTCCACCGGCTTTATTCTGTGTTGTTGAGTTGTTACTTTAAACACATTTTTGTCCTCATTATTGCAGCAAGAAAAGCGAATTTTCACCAACTTTCACCGTCAGCTGTTCTGCTGGATCGACAAATGGGTGGGTCTGACCATGGAAGACATCCGACGGATGGAAGAGGAAACTCAGAAAGAGCTTGAGGAGGTAAACACTCATCAGGCGTACAACAACCCAGTCCCTCTTCTTGTTGTGATTTGTTTCGTATTGAGAATATGTTCCAGTTGCTTTTTTTCCTCTGCTAATGTACGTGCTTGTAATGCTGTAATGTTTTGAACAGCCTGCAGGAGACGGCGTTACAGGCTTTAACATGTTTAACTCCAGTTTACTCCTGAATTTCACATTAGATGCGTCAGAAGGGTGATGTGCGAGGCACCTCTGCAACAGACGAGTAGAGGCACGATGCTGTAGGTCAAACACTAGAGGCAGGCTGAGTAAGTTTCTACACAGCCCGGTTGGTGCTGCTGCATGGATCATTCTCCACAGTTTTCTTCAAACTCCTGACCAACCTGTCTGTCCATTGTTTTGGAACGGCCTTTTTTGTTTTCATCTCTTTGTGTTTTAGATCTCATTCCTGTGTTTAATTTTTATTTTGCTTCTAACACTTGGATCCTGTTGTTCAACTATAGATCCACTATCTCAGGCTAAATGTGAGTTACTGAAGTGTATGAACAGCTGGAAGCTCTAAACCTAAAAAAATCCAGCAAAATATCATATTTATTTTCAAAAATACTAACAGCTGAACTCCTCGGCTGTGAGTATCTGTTGGGATTTTAGAAAGAGAAAATACTGATATGAAAACCTGACTGGGAGCACAGCTTAAAGAAGCACTAAAATGTACAATAAGTAAGAATTTTACACTGAATTAATCACAAAAGAAATTTCCTTCTCAGCCAGCTGGGGGGTTATCATTTTTCTCCCTTTAAAAAAGCTGAAGAGGGATGTAGTAATTGTTTACAATCTATGAGCACGTGAAGTTGCTGAGTCTTAGCCAGCTAACGCTGCAGTGCTGGCATTTGTAATTTGACACCGGCCAGCAAAAAACTCCAGTTGTGTACGGTATGTTAGCCAGTAACAGGAGCGACCTAGAAGTTATTTCTTGTAACCCTAAGAAGCCAGGGCATTCTTTTGTTTTACTCTAATATCAGGTGGAGAAGGCTAGATGCTAACTTTGAGCTAACAATGCTAACGGTGAGTTAGAAACAAACAATCGTATCTAAAAAAATCTCAGACTAATTTTCGGCTTGAATCTGCAGAAGTGTGCAGCTGGTGGAATTCACACAGGGGGAGGAGGCGGGGTTTCATCAAATCTGAGCATTTCATTTCTGGGTTGAAGTGATGGCTCATGTATATAACTTATATTCAATAAAAAATGGCATCTCAATAGTGCCAACAGTAATATTTTATGATATATTGTGCCTGTCTTTGCTCTGGAAGGTGTAAAATAGAATGATACAGGCTCTTTAATGGTTTTTGGTCTCTGATGACACAAATGGCACACAGAGGAAACATCTGTCTCAGTGTTATTTATCTCTTTAATAAAGTCCATCAGTGTGTATTTTCTAGATGATTTTCATATAAATTTTTAAAATCGGGACAGTCGAAAAACACCAGGCCATTTAGTTGATGAATTTATACCAGTTACAGCTTTGGTCCCTCCAGACCTTTTAGACCAGACTATTGGTCTGTTTGGAGGAGCTAGGCTGACAAACTGAACCTCCTGTGCTTTAAAGCTGCAGTAGTGATCCATAGATGAAGAACAGGGTCATGTTATGTTGTCATCTTTTGCCTGGCTGCTGTTTATCAACTCATGTTTTTCACTCACATTTAAACTGTTTCTTGCAGCTCCTGAGTCTTTTTCCTCCTGTTGTTAAGTTGTTTTCATGTCTTCTCTTTGTGTTGGTCAAATTAAAGTTCAACTTATTGTTTTTTTTCCCTTTGTTGCACATGCATTACTCATTAACAGATTTAACAGGACATCTGCAGGTTCTGAAGCTATTGCTGAGTGGCTAGCTTATTTTCTTTTTATTATTTACTTCCTGTTTTCTGGGATCAGGTCACAAAAATTAAGCTGAATAGGAACAAATGTTAGATTTTTAAGTATAACTTGAAATGATCTGTCAATGTTGAGAAATTGGCTCTGAAAGAGTGTGGATTACATTTCATTATTAGTATTCAGCAATAGAGAAGTGTGGTTGAACTTGCAGACTTCCTGGGGTTATACTACGAAGCAATTTCAACAGTCAGCTGGGTTTTCCTCCTGTAAGCTAAAAATCTACTCCGATACTTGTTTTTGATCTTTTCCACATTAACTCTGGCTATCTCATCAGACTGTGTGTTCAGACAAAAAGGAGCATTTTACAGATCATTTGGCAAAAAACATCAAAATGACTCCACAAAGTTGAGAAAGGCAGAAAAAATACACTAATCTACACTTCATTTATGGAAATAACAGGCTGCATTGATAAAGAACTGTGAAAAATCCTAAAACAAAAATCAAAAAAGAAAAATGTTGCTTTTATAAGGACAAGACATTTGTGACGGGTTATTTTGGCCTGACTTATTAAAGCTTTGTTTATGCTTGACGCATGCGCGAGGTCTGCACGGCTCCACGTGGCCAAATTACGTCATTTCAGCAACCACACCCCTCAGCACGGCCCAAAGTTTCCGCATCGGAAATTTTCTAACATGTGAGCCAATATTTTCCCAGACTATAGGGGGCGGCATAGGGCTCTACAGCATGCATACAACACACAACAGCCAGTCCTCTATGTTTTTCCGTCGGGACCGTCTGCGAGTGGTTAGGCTCCCTGTTATAAATTGTAATCCAATCTTAACAAAATTAAGACATTTTGTGACAAAGTTTACACAAATTTCTCCGTTGGTTTGCAATTATGTCACCTGACCAGCGATATATCCAACTAACAATTTGCATATTTTTATCAGAATTTTGTGTCTCCAGCTAGTCGTCAACGGGCCAGTGAGGTTCTGGTCTTGCTGTTAAGTGTTGCTTCGTAGTACGACCCTATGTTTGAACACCTGTCTTCATTCAGCACCTAACCATCTGCTTTCCTCCTCCCAGCTGCGTAAAACAGGTCCGATTCGAGGCACCAGTGCTGCTCATGAGCAATGAGGCAAATCAACCAAACCCTGTTATGATGATGTCATCAGAGACGCACCCACCCTGCTGAGGAAGTGGCCCTGATGTCACCTCTTCTTGTCCTGTCTCACATGATTCATTGGGGGGTTTGATATGATTGGTTAACAGTACTGTACAGATCCTACTCCAATCACAAGCCTCCTGTTCACTCTGTAAACACAAATAAACATAAAAAACATGTTTTTGCATACATATAGAAAAGAGAAAAAAGTCTTTGCACAGAACATAAATTGCCTGATATGTAATTGTTAGTTGATTATTACGATGGGCTTTGTTTTTTATTCAGGTGTCTAAACCATGACTCCGGAAGTCGAGCCTTTTAAATTAGAATGTTGTTTTTAGCTTCCTGGGTTCCCATAATAATTGGTTAATTTAAGCAGGCATTGGACCATTTTTGTCCCCGCCCTATCTTGTAATATAACTCTAATTTAATTCTCGTCTCGCTCCACTTTGTTGTTTATATGTTTTGTCCTCGTGGACGTTCGTTTAAACCACCCTCTATGTCGTCTTGCTGTCTGGCAGTTGGTTGGTAATACTTTCTTTGGTTTGAATTTTGAGGCAGTTTGATCATGTTTGGCTTTTTCCCCCTCCACACATGCCTACATTTAAAAACACCCTCCTCCTCCATCAAAGAGTGCATGTGGTCAGCTGCAAGTCCTCACTTAACTGTCTCTGCATGTGTGCAGTCGCTGCAGTGCAGCTTTGCTCAGATGGATCTTTTGTGTTGGTTAGAGAGCTCATGAGCGCCCTCTAGGAAGGTTTGAACAATTCACCTCAGTGTTAGTGTGTGTGTGTGTGTGTGCTTTTATGTGTTTCCAACTGCCTTCACCCATAAGGCCTGTCACTGAGATGGATCACTTAAAATCCAGGCTCGACCAGCCTCGTGAACTTTGCCTCACGCTGTCGCTGTATGGCCTTTCTCCTTGACTAGGGCTTTAACTGGATGGCTCACAGCCTCCTAAACTACAAAAGAAAAAAACACACAACTGAGAGTGAGTGTGTGCATTGCTGCATGCAGTTTTTTTTTTTGCAGAAGTTTTTCATCTGACAGAAATGGGTCCAGGCAGATCTGCCGTTTGTGAAAATATATATGTGTGTGTATAATTATATATACATATATATATTTGGTTAGTAACAATGTCTGGTGATCTAAAGGGAGTTGGCTTCTTTGTACTGCTCACTTTTATGGCTACATATATTTAAAGTTTTCCCATCTGGAAAATGGTTTAGGTGTGTTCATTTTGAACTTGGTGTGTGAATGTTGCTTTTCTCTGGGTGAAATGCACAGCGTTCAGGGTAGTGTCAGGTATGAGTCCATCAGATTGTCACAACATGTCTCTGCGTGGTCGTTCAAGCAGCTTAACAAGAGCTATACCGTAATGGTACTTTTTAATAGATCCATTGTAAACGTGGACAAACTGTACAAAGACACATGACTGGGATTGTCACAGCTACTAACATCATCAGGTTTATCATTCTATACTGCACTGCTATTATTGTAAGGAGGCTGTGTTGTTAGGCCAGATTATGTCAACTCTACCATGGGTAGTGTGTGCGTGCGTGTGTGTGTGTAAGTAAAGTGGAGCCAACTGTACCTCATCCATGCTTATGATTGTGCAGCTACACACAAAAGGATAGATGTGGTGGGATGTTTCTGAACGCTGGCATGTTTCACACCTGTAGAAGCATGACAGGAACCCAATATAACACCAGTTCATGACGACATACAGATTGACTAAAACGACTAGAATTGCATGCACAATTTAATTTAATATTTTTTTATCGTTTCCTTTCTTTGTGTTTGAGCAGCACTTTTGAGAAACTCAAACTGCATCAGACACAGAGGACAGTCGAAGGGCAGTCTTCCCTTCACAATCAGACTGTCTTCTGCTGGACCTCAGATTAAAAGACAAGGAGGGAGACGCTGTAGGCAGTCTGACGCTGACGGGAGCCGCCCTGTGCTGAATGACATGCTGTGTGATGCGCAGTTTGGTAGCGGCACCAGTGGTGTAAGCCAGTTTATACTGTATAAGGAGGGCTTCGAGTGTAGGAAAAAGATGGAGTCTTCTTATTGTAATCACAAATAAGCGCTTGCAAAATCTACTGTTTCTTTTATGTTTTCTTTCTTTTATTTTTTTTGTTTGTGAAAGAAAAAGATTCTGTGTATTCAATTTTCTCTTTCTGATAAGGCAAAATTCAGGGGAATTAGTTGTGAATGTAATAAAATTAGTACCTTTTTTTCTTTTTCACAGCTTTCATGCTGTGACAGAAGGTCTAGACAACGGAGCATAACAGAATATCTAATAAATTTGAACAAATAAAAGAATTTGTGTTTGATTTCTTTGTGCATTTCCTTTCATTGTGTGTACTTTCAATCAAATTATGCTAACTGATTAGGGGCTGAAATTATATATTATGAAGTAAAAACACTGATCATAAAACAATTTTATTGTGGGAGCTGTCTCAATATTGGTTTAAAAAACTTGGAAAAAGAAAAATACTAATTTATCGTTTAAAGCATTAATCTAGCTGTATTTTAACTGATAGAAATATGATACATGAAATTGCTGCTATCTCAAAAAATCCAGAAAAATTCATTATAATAATGACTGAAGCTGAGCTGTAATTACCTGAGATAATTTTACGGGTCTGACTTTAAACAGATTAATTTAAAGCATTGGGAATGTCCAAATTAGATCTTCAAAAAGCAAATCTAAAAACCATAATTAAGTTTAAAGTTCTGAAGTCTTTGTTGAAGGGCAAAAGTAGGAATACCTTTCAAATGCTGAATTATACATGAAAAGCCCAAGGTCTTGTGGCTCATCTACTCTTTAAAGTATATAGGTCAGGGGTGTCCAACCCTGGTCTATAAGGACCCTATCCAGCATATTTTAGTTGTTTCCCTGCTCCAACTTACCTGATTCAATGGTTGAAATCAGCAGGTCATCAAGCTCTGCTGATGCCTGTTAAGCACCACTGTTTAAAATATGGCGTGTTAGAGCAGAGAAATCTCCACATTTTAGAGGTTTTCTCTGCTCTAACACACCTCATCCACTGCATCTGGACCCAAGCATACATTCAGGGTTGAATGGAGCTTTTAAATGAGCCCAGAGTTTCAGTGCTATGTAAACCAATGATTGTGATTGTAGTTCATTTCAAACCTAGCATAATAATTTTTTCAATCATCTCAAAGTCAGTTGTAGTATTCAAGTACACTGCTCAAAAAAAAAATAAAGGGAACACTTAACACAGTGTAACTCCAAGTCAGTCACACTTCTGTGAAATCAGACTGTTCACTTAGGAAGCAACACTGATTGACAATCAGTTTCACCTGCTGTTGTGCAAATGGGATAGACAACAGGTGAAACTTATAGATAATTAGCAAGGCATCCCCAGTAAATGAGTGGTTCTGCAGGTGGTGACCACAGACCACTTCTCAGTTCCTCTGCTTTCTGGCTGATGTTTTGGTCACTTTTGAATGCTGGCGGTGCTTTCACTCTAGTGGTAGCATAAGACGGAGTCTACAACCCACACAAGTGGCTCAGATAGTGCAGCTTATCCAGGATGGCACATCAATGCGGCTGTGGCAAGAAGGTTTGCTGTGTCTGTCAGCGTAGTGTCCAGAGCATGGAGGCGCTACCAGGAGACAGGCCAGTACATCAGGAGACGTGGAGGAGACCACAAGAGGGCAACAACCCAGCAGCAGGACCACTACCTCCGCCTAGACCTCATGTAGCTGAAGTGTGTCAGCAGTTTTTTTTTTCCTGCTTTATTCTTTGATAGCACTCCAACATCTCAACAGAGAACACAAATCCACCACAGGCAACATTGCAATTTAACAAGGCTAATCAAAAGGTATTGGCTGAAGCATATGCTTATTATGCCAACCCTTTTTACAAAGAAGAATCGTTTAATATTCAGTTCATGTTCATAAGACTTGAAACAACAAAAAATAAAAAAATAAAATAAACCTTCCACCATAGACAAGTAAATACATTAAATTAAATACCATGACAGCAATCTAATCGAAACAACCAAAAGTTTCAATATTATTATTATTTTTATTATTTTTTTTTACTCTTTCATCCCTGTTTTATATATTTTTCTAATATTCTAGTTTTAAACACGTTTTTAAACACAGAGTGAACTGCACCTTTTTAAATCACTTTCATAACTATTCCACAAGTTGACTCCTCTAACAGAAACACGTCTGTTTTAGGTTTGTCCTTATCTTGTTTTTTTTTTTTAAATCTGTTCCCCGACTGTCTCTCACTTCAAACAGCTTTTGAGTACTGCGGCAAAGCAAATAATTTTGTGCTTTATACATTATCTGTGTTATTTTATATTCAACTAAATCATAGAATTTCAGGATATTTAAATTTATAAATAAGATATAGTTGGTTCTGTATAGTCTGATTTATAATTCTTTGACAAAGAGGCATCGATGCTATGGACTGGCCCGCGGCGCCCGTTCCTCAGACCTGAATCCAATTGAGCACAACTGGGACATCATGTCTCGCTCCATCCACCAACTCCACATTGCACCACAGACTGTCCAGGAGTTGGCGGGTGCTTTAGTCCAGGTCTGGGAGGAGATCCCTCAGGAGACCATCCACCACCTCATCAGGAGCATGCCCAGGCATTGTCACACACACTACTGAGCCTCATTTTGACGTGTTTTAAGGACATGACATTAAAGTTGGATCAGCCTGTAGTGTGTTTTTGTGTGACTCCCAATCCAGACCTCCATAGTTGATAAATTTGATTTCCATTGATATTTTTTTGTGATTTTGTTGTCAGCACATTCAATGAATGTGCTGACAACAAAATGTCATTCATGTAAAGATCAAAGTATTTAATATGAATATTTCATTCATTCAGATCTAGGATGTACTATTTTTGTGTTCCCTTTATTTTAAACACATGAAAAAGTGTGTAAAAGAGTGGAACAAAGTTTCTCCATGATGTAGAGCAGCGGTTCCCAAACTTATTTAGCCGCGCACCCCCTTCTATGTCCCGACTGTGTTGACGCACCCCCACCCCCCCTTTTTCAAGGGGAAAAAAAGACACTTGCAGCACAATCAGTGTGTTTGTTTCTGACCACACCTCACAGCCTCCTACAAAGTCTGGGAGCTGAAGGAGCCTTTAGGATGAGAGGCTAAATGTCTTCAAGATAACCAGAAAAGTCCAGCAGCTGTTTTCAGCTAAAACTCTTAGGATGATCATGTCCAGGAAGTGAAACTTAAATGTAGCTGCTGTCAGTGACCATATAACAGATTTTAATAATTAAAACTCTCAACAGACTAAATAGTGCAGAAAAGCAATAAATAATCTCACAACTTTGTGTTGAGATTTATTATTATTATTATTATTATTTATTTATTTATTTATTTATTTATTTATTTATTAGCCGCATCGGATCCTAGTGGGTGGAAGTGGAGATTAGCTGCGTTTGATTGATTCTCCGTGTTTTTATTTCTGCAGTGAGCCATAAAACTCACCTCACTCACCTGGAGTTTGTTCTTCAAAACTCGTATTAAATCCACGGTGATGACGCGTTTTAATGAGCTTCCTCCGCGCGGTATTTTTCATTGCAGGATGCAGTTTCCATCACTTTTAAACAAGTTAATTTAGTTCGGCACACGGGTTTGATTTTTGCCTCTGCACGTCTGCACAGTGAGATGGGAAGCGGCCGCGGGAGACGCGCTGCTGCACTCAGGGTCTCTGCGGCTGCAGTAGGAGCGACAGACAGGTGATCAGCAGGTATAACGCCCTTTTTTATAAGACACAAGTGCCGGTGTCATGATCGTGATGAATTAATGCCGAGCTCCGGACAGGAGCTATAATGAAGGTGAAAGTAAACACGGGCATAAGTTTGAAATGATAAACTGGAGAGATGCAGAGCAGGAGCTTCTGCAGCTCAGATCATCTGACAGCTGGGATGGTGGAGGACACACACCTGCTCCTGAAAATAAAAACTTAACGAGCGCGGTTTCGATCGCAATAAAAAGCAAGTTATGTCCAAGATACACTGAAGCGCAGAGACCGCCCCCATACCTCCTTTATGCCGCCATCACGCTATCTTATATAAAACGGACATGATTGCGCAACATTACCACAGTCAGAGCTCTTAGAAACGACCTTAGGCTCCCAGATGCGCATCGGCTTTGCGGCAAATTGGCGGCATTGTTTTATGTGTCATTTTTTATTTTATTTTTTTGTGTAATCACCGTTCACCGCCATTACGCTTTTTACCTCGCGCACCCCCTAGTGGCAGCTCGCGCACCACACTTTGGGAATCCCTGATGTAGAGACTCAAAGTGAAACAAAAAAACTACTGAGAGTTGCTCCTGCTAAAGGAGATCCCAAAAAATATTTTTCCAAACACAGCTTTCATCATTTTATTTACACAGTGATTAAACTGCTATGGTTTACTCTCTTCACGTTTGTAATTTACGCGAGTTTTTATTTTATTTTATTTTTTGCTTTTTGACAGTAATGGCCTTCCATACAACATAGCACTGTGCTTCAGCAAAAAAAATCTTAATCGCGCTCGATGCGGCTCGAAGTACGCATGCGTGAACATTTAACCAGCAGGTAAACTCCACCATGGCGGCCAGAGGCCATGTGCAAGATCCCAACGACAGGCGACTCAGACCTATATACGGCAAGTTCTCAATGGGAATATACGCATTTATACATGTCTCGGGGTTTAAAACATGCCGAGTGTTTGTATCGAAATGTGTGTTTAATCTGGGAGCAAATAGAGTTTCGAGGCAGCGATGCGGCCCCCAGCCGCGGACTCTGCTGCTTGCAGCGCCCAATGATGAAGCACCTTACCCGGCGTGATAGAAAGCCGGTAAAATGAATCGCCAACTGAGCTGTTATCAGGACGAAATGGTGCATTTACGCGTTAAAGGTAGACATGTTAGTGGCGGTGTTGGGTCTCTTGGAGGTTAAGGCAGTTTTGTCATCGGACTAGCTCTTTCTCAAAGTCGATGTTGCTCCCTTAGCTAACGGTCGCAATTTGACAGCTAGCTCAGCTGGCTAATATGTCAAACAGCCAGCCTGTCAACCCGTGGACACGCTGCTGCTGAACATAACGAAACGTTTATATTTTGAGAAGACTTCTTGTCTCGGTTTGGTGTCACAGCTTCCAGTTTGTAGCGGGAGTTACTTTGTAGATAGTTAAGTGTGACATGGTTAGCTTACAGTTAGCACAAGGACAATGCTGCTAGCTGCTTGGAGCTGTCACAGCTCCGCTTGAACCGCCTAGCAACGCTTATTACAGCGTCTTACATGTGTCTTTGTCTATAGATGTATTAGAAACTCCTTCGTGTGTTGTAGTTTCAGTTAGCTTTAATGATATTGAGCAGCACGGTTAAAAAAAAAACAGAATCTATCATTTCACCGAAGAGTAAGGAAGTTTCAAGACAAGGTAAATGTAAACGTGAAAACAGAAGACATTTGAACCTTTCTGCTTGNACTTCAAACAGCTTTTGAGTACTGCGGCAAAGCAAATAATTTTGTGCTTTATACATTATCTGTGTTATTTTATATTCAACTAAATCATAGAATTTCAGGATATTTAAATTTATAAATAAGATATAGTTGGTTCTGTATAGTCTGATTTATAATTCTTTGACAAAGAGGCATCGATGCTATGGACTGGCCCGCGGCGCCCGTTCCTCAGACCTGAATCCAATTGAGCACAACTGGGACATCATGTCTCGCTCCATCCACCAACTCCACATTGCACCACAGACTGTCCAGGAGTTGGCGGGTGCTTTAGTCCAGGTCTGGGAGGAGATCCCTCAGGAGACCATCCACCACCTCATCAGGAGCATGCCCAGGCATTGTCACACACACTACTGAGCCTCATTTTGACGTGTTTTAAGGACGACATTAAAGTTGGATCAGCCTGTAGTGTGTTTTTGTGTGACTCCCAATCCAGACCTTCATAGTTGATAAATTTGATTTCCATTGATATTTTTTTGTGATTTTGTTGTCAGCACATTCAATGAATGTGCTGACAACAATATGTCATTCATGTAAAGATCAAAGTATTTAATACGAATATTTCATTCATTCAGATCTAGGATGTACTATTTTTGTGTTCCCTTTATTTTAAACACATGAAAAAGTGTGTAAAAGAGTGGAACAAAGTTCCTCCTTGATGTATTGTAGACAGAGACTCAAAGTGAAACAAAAAAACTACTGAGAGTTGCTCCTGCTAAAGGAGATCCCAAAAAATATTTTTCCAAACACAGCTTTCATCATTTTATTTACACAGTGATTAAAGTGCTATGGTTTACTCTCTTCACGTTTGTAATTTACGCAAGTTTTTATTTTATTTTATTTTTTGCTTTTTGACAGTAATGGCCTTCCATACAACATAGCACTGTGCTTCAGCAAAAAAAATCTTAATCGCGCTCGATGCGGCTCGAAGTACGCATGCGTGAACATTTAACCAGCAGGTAAACTCCACCATGGCGGCCAGAGGCCATGTGCAAGATCCCAACGACAGGCGACTCAGACCTATATACGGCAAGTTCTCAATGGGAATATACGCATTTATACATGTCTCGGGGTTTAAAACATGCCGAGTGTTTGTATCGAAATGTGTGTTTAATCTGGGAGCAAATAGAGTTTCGAGGCAGCGACGCGGCCCCCAGCCGCGGACTCTGCTGCTTGCAGCGCCCAATGATGAAGCACCTTACCCGGCGTGATAGAAAGCCGGTAAAATGAATCGCCAACTGAGCTGTTATCAGGACGAACTGGTGCATTTACGCGTTAAAGGTAGACATATTAGTGGCGGTGTTGGGTCTCTTGGAGGTTAAGGCAGTTTTGTCATCGGACTAGCTCTTTCTCAAAGTCGATGTTGCTCCCTTAGCTAACGGTCGCAATTTGACAGCTAGCTCAGCTGGCTAATATGTCAAACAGCCAGCCTGTCAACCCGTGGACACGCTGCTGCTGAACATAACGAAACGTTTATATTTTGAGAAGACTTCTTGTCTCGGTTTGGTGTCACAGCTTCCAGTTTGCAGCGGGAGTTACTTTGTAGATAGTTAAGTGTGACATGGTTAGCTTACAGTTAGCACAAGGACAATGCTGCTAGCTGCTTGGAGCTGTCACAGCTCCGCTTGAACCGCCTAGCAACGCTTATTACAGCGTCTTACATGTGTCTTTGTCTATAGATGTATTAGAAACTCCTTCATGTGTTGTAGTTTCAGTTAGCTTTAATGATATTGAGCAGCACGGTTCAATAAAAACAGAATCTATCATTTCACCGAAGAGTAAGGAAGTTTCAAGACAAGGTAAATGTAAACGTGAAAACAGAAGACATTTGAACCTTTCTGCTTGGTAATAATAAATGTCTGTCTGACCAGTCCTTCAGCTTTTTGATGTTGCTAATTTTGATCGTTTAGGACCCGGGTCTGTGAGGTTTTGACAGCTGGGATGGCAGAGAGAATAGACATGACATAATCACAACATACTGTCTGACACAGTTAATTTTGGCACCCAGCTGTCCTCAAGAGACTCCACTGTTCCAGTGTGTGAGAATGTGTGTCTGCATGGACATAAAACATTCATACGATTATACGGTTACAACCGAAGTCGTTTGTAATGTAAGTTTATTTTAGTTACTAGTTAATTATTTAATGTATAGACTGGTAGTAAAGAACAAAGGTCTACCTCCAAATAAGATTATAATAAATAAGCTTCCAGTATCTGCTTGTCTGCATATTAATTTGCTGAGTCATCATTACTGCCTCAGTCATTTACGTTATTGGCTGGAGAAGACTGATGCATAAATGCTCATATGAATTCTTCCTTTCTGTGGTCATTTGTTAAATTGTATTATTTTACCAAAAATGTTGGTTCATTTTTACCAGTCAGAGGTGTGCACACTGCACAATGAATTTAATTTGATTTATTTCTAATAATTTTTGGCTTACAGTTATAGATAAAACTACACAAAACAAAAAAACATCTNGATGATCATGTCCAGGAAGTGAAACTTAAATGTAGCTGCTGTCAGTGACCATATAACAGATTTTAATAATTAAAACTCTCAACAGACTAAATAGTGCAGAAAAGCAATAAATAATCTCACAACTTTGTGTTGAGATTTATTATTATTATTATTATTATTTATTTATTTATTTATTTATTTATTTATTTATTAGCCGCATCGGATCCTAGTGGGTGGAAGTGGAGATTAGCTGCGTTTGATTGATTCTCCGTGTTTTTATTTCTGCAGTGAGCCATAAAACTCACCTCACTCACCTGGAGTTTGTTCTTCAAAACTCGTATTAAATCCACGGTGATGACGCGTTTTAATGAGCTTCCTCCGCGCGGTATTTTTCATTGCAGGATGCAGTTTCCATCACTTTTAAACAAGTTAATTTAGTTCGGCACACGGGTTTGATTTTTGCCTCTGCACGTCTGCACAGTGAGATGGGAAGCGGCCGCGGGAGACGCGCTGCTGCACTCAGGGTCTCTGCGGCTGCAGTAGGAGCGACAGACAGGTGATCAGCAGGTATAACGCCCTTTTTTATAAGACACAAGTGCCGGTGTCATGATCGTGATGAATTAATGCCGAGCTCCGGACAGGAGCTATAATGAAGGTGAAAGTAAACACGGGCATAAGTTTGAAATGATAAACTGGAGAGATGCAGAGCAGGAGCTTCTGCAGCTCAGATCATCTGACAGCTGGGATGGTGGAGGACACACACCTGCTCCTGAAAATAAAAACTTAACGAGCGCGGTTTCGATCGCAATAAAAAGCAAGTTATGTCCAAGATACACTGAAGCGCAGAGACCGCCCCCATACCTCCTTTATGCCGCCATCACGCTATCTTATATAAAACGGACATGATTGCGCAACATTACCACAGTCAGAGCTCTTAGAAACGACCTTAGGCTCCCAGATGCGCATCGGCTTTGCGGCAAATTGGCGGCATTGTTTTATGTGTCATTTTTTATTTTATTTTTTTGTGTAATCACCGTTCACCGCCATTACGCTTTTTACCTCGCGCACCCCCTAGTGGCAGCTCGCGCACCACACTTTGGGAATCCCTGATGTGCATTTTGTTTTGATATGTTGCTTCAGTGTTCCTGTCATAGAAATAACAGATGTCCAATAGAGAGATGATATAATGATGAGGATTTTTTGCAATTTTGATGAACCATTTGTAGCTTGTACAGCGTTTGGTGTCTGTTCTGAAACAGTAATTTTGAAATTAATAAAAATATCAGTATCAGAATTTGTTTTTTGTTTTCAGACTACCTTGATAATGGCAACAATAAAATGGCAATCCAGCAGGCAGACAAGCTGCTGAAGAAACATAAGGACCTGCACTGTGCCAAGGTGGGTGAATACAGAGCTGATTTCTAAGAAAGTGGATGGCTCCTGTTTGTGAGCTTTGAGGTCTCTTTCTGATTTTAAAAGCCTGTTCCTTTGCAGGAGTGGTGCATGATTTATTTAAAGCCATTGCATGTTCCCAGTAGTGATTATAGCACCCAGTACAACCGAGGGGTGGAAATCTTAGAGGATAGTGATGCAATTATAAAACAATCATCTCTCAAACCTCCTCGCATCTTCCACAACCATAACTGTTTGGTACTTTCAAAGCAAAGCAGTTTACTTCCAATAAGCTACAATAGCAAATCTGGAAAACAAGCTAGCTTAAAAAAATTTTTCTCATGCATCTTAACAACATTCTACATAGTATAGCTATAAATATATTGTGGATATAAAAAAAATAATGAAGTGTTTTTCTTGCATTTGTCTAAAAACCTCTGCCAATAACACCTTTTGGACCGAAAGCAACCACCATCTGGTTGTCGGTCTCACCGAACTACCGCACTTCCCTGGGTCCTCCATTCATTACACACTCGTGTATTTAGCAACAGAACACCACTGGTGTGAGAGGTTCTCTGCTCAGTAATATCAGAGAAGGAGAAACAGCCAGCTGCTACCACTTCAACTTTAGGACAAACTACCAGCGTCCCAAAAGGTTTTTGAATTTTCTTTCTTGCATCTATTAAATTCTTGGATCGATCAGTGTGCGCCATTCTTCAATACACTTTGTGTAAACGGCTATTAAATTTACACAGAGACCCACCATCGCTGTAGTCTTGGACTGACTAATCTGTGTTTAAGCGTTAAAATGACTGGAGTCACCAGACCAAAGCAGCAGAGAGGAGAGTAGCTCACACAGGCTGTGATCTCCTGCAGAGGAGGAACGCTTTTTAACACACCAGTCTCGCTCAACTGCCTGTGTTGTGTTTGAAATGTTCACTATATGTTGCACTATTCCTTCAGTCGTGACTCATTCTTCATGCTAATTGCACACAGACAGAACTTGTCTCTGTTGTGTGCTCTCCACCAACGGTCCAGGCACTGCACTTCCCCCTTTCACGCTTCACTTTTTAAAAATTTCCTCAAATTTAATATTAATAAAATCAAGTCTGAACATTCTTAAATGTATTCAGAACCATTTATCTCTCCATCACAACAGTGTATTGGTGATCAAATTATATATTTCAGATGTTAAGCATAGCTTGGAAGGAAGAATTTGAATAAGTGAACACAGGTGATGGTAAACAGTCTAGTGCACTCTCTGTGTGTTTGGGGCATCTTTTATTTTAACTAACCACACCTCCATATTCCCCGCGTTTTATTGTGAAGAGATGAATGCATTTTGTTTCTCAATGAGCAATTGGGTTAAACATTGGGAGATGAAGGTGTAGGACAATTTCAAGAATGATCAGAAGAAATGGAAAGCACCTGAGTTAAATATGAGTGTCAAAGCAAAGGTCTGAATACTTAGAACCATGTGATATTTCAGTTTGTCCTTTTTAATAATTATGCATAAATTTCAGAAATTGTGTGTTTTTCTGTCAATATGGGCTGCTGTGTGTACATTAATGAGGACAAAAATGAATTTAATTGATTTTAGCGAACGGCTGCAATATAACAGTGAAAAATTGACTGGGGTCTGAATACTTTCCGTACCCACTGTATAAAAATCAGAGGACTTATACCGTTGACATCACTAAACACTTGATTATTGATTTAATTGAGATTATTTTGACCACTAAGTGTCTTATAGATACTTTGAGACAATTGAAGTTATTGATGATGATAATAAATAAATAAATAAATAAATAACAGAGATCAAATGAATGAATTGCTTTGACGTAAGAGCATCACTTTGGAGTTTGAGTTAAATAATAATTAGCATTGTTATCAGTAATGTGGCTAATATAAAATACATATTGAGATCCCAAGTCATCATCACACACTGGTGAAATTACATCTCCGCATTTGACCCATACCTGTAGGGAGCGGTGAGCTGCAGCTGTGGCTGTGCTCAGGAACTATTTGGTGTTTTAACCCCATAATGCTGAGTGTCAAGCGAGGAGTCATTGGGTCCCATTTTTTCAAAATTTTTGGTTTGACCTGACCGGGATTTGAACCCCGATCTCCCAGTCCCATGGCAGACACTCGTACCACTAGGCCACTGAGCTAGTGGTATTTAAGTAATTGATGTAGTATGCACAACCAATTCACTGTTTTTAATCTGGACATCCTGAGTCAGATTCTGTCATTTTACTGTCTACTGACAGCTCTGCATCTACGTGTGTTTTTGTTTTGTTTTTTCTGTTCAGGTCTTAAAGGCCATCGGCCTTCAGAGGACGGGGAAGCAGGACGAAGCTTTTGCTTTGGCCCAGGAGGTGGCCACGCTAGAGCCTACTGATGACAACTCGCTCCAGGCTCTGACCATCCTGTACAGAGAGATGCATCGTCGTAAGTACAGTCCCCACGCTGCAGCAGGATGTTAACCCTGATGTTACCGCACAGTAAAAGTTGCACCGGTCCTGTCCAACAGCGGAGCTGGTCACTAAGCTGTATGAGGCTGCAGTGAAGAAGGTTCCTCTCAGTGAGGAGTATCACTCACACCTCTTCATGGCCTACGCTCGCGTGGGAGAGTACAAGAAGATGCAGCAGGTGTGTTTAAACAGCTGTTTTTGTGATCTATTGGTGATCAGTTAAATGGATAAATGTCAAAGAGGATGTGACTGAGTATCTCCACACTTCACAGGCAGGAATGGCCTTGTATAAAATAGTTCCTAAGAATCCATATTACTTCTGGTCTGTCATGAGTCTCGTCATGCAGGTAGGACGGGCTTTGGGCTTTTCCTAAAATGTTCAAACTTTAAGAACAAAATGAATTCCTGTTTGTTTTTTTCATTTTGTGCAGGCGATCTCGGCTAAAGATGAGAAACTGGCCCAAACAATGTTCCTGCCTCTGGCTGAGCGTATGGTAGAGAAAATGGTGAAGGAGGACAAGATTGAGGCAGAAGCAGAGGTGGGTTGGTCGTTTGTCAGAGTGAATGGTGAAGCTGATCCAGCTTTAGCAGCTTTAGTGTTCAGTTTTAGCTGTTTTGGCTTTCGGGTGGTGATAGTGCTGTTTCCTGAAGAGAATGTTTTTATCTTTTTAAAAATAAGTTTCGGATCATTTGAAAACATATTTTTGCCTATAACTCTGCAAGAAAATGGATATGAAAATGTAACTATGTACATCTGTATTTACCAAAACATGAATAATATTTAAGCAGCAGCACTGGTAACTATCAGACTCCTGGGGCCTCATTTATCAATCGTTCGTAGAAACGTTCCTATATTATATAGGGCAGCAGTAGCTCAGGAGGTAGAGCGGGTTGTCCAGTAATCGGAAGGTTGCAGGTTCGATCCCGGCTCCGGCCAGAGAATGCTGCTGTGTGTCCTTGGGCAAGACACTTAACCCGCCTTGCCTGCTGGTGGTGGTCGGAGGGACTGGTGGCGCCAGTGCTCGGCAGCCTCGCCTCCGTCAGTGCGCCCCAGGGCAGCTGTGGCTACATTGTAGCTCATCCCCACCAGCGTGTGAATGGGTGAATTGAGTTGATTGTGTTGTGAAGCGCCTTGGGGGGTTGTAGAACCCTAAGAAGGCGCTATACAAATACAGGCCATTTACCATTTTACCATTCCCTCCTACGGATGAAATTTAGAATGTGTGTACGAACAGTCAATGTCCTGATTTATGAAACATGCGGTGGCCTCTCGTACGCATGTTCCTCCGCAATCGTCTGATGATAAATCCCACCTGTGCGCATATAGGAGCTCGTGCCCGTGTATCGTCATTTACATACAGAAACGCCCTGAATCAACCATATTTGGTCACACTACGTCCTCAGGTCGGGAGGGGATTCCCTGGGTTCTTCCCGGAAAAATAAAGACAAACTTTATTGACAGCGAGATCGAAACAGAATGTATGATCGGGGAGCAGAGGAGGTTCTGGAGGTTGTTTTATTTGTAAAATAGAATATGGACTGGAATCGGATCAGTGCGCTGCGCTCACGGAAGAGCCGTTCCCTCCGGAGTGCACTCTGCTCTGCTAAATCCTCCAATAATAATAATAAACGATCTTTTATATAGCGCATCTCAAGAAAAACCACGAGGCGCTTCACAAGGACAAAATAATTTAATTAAATTACAACATAATAAATAAATAAATAAATACATGCAAAATGATTTAAAACATCATAAACATGGTAAGAGTAAAAATTGTAATTACAAAATAACACGAAATCAGCCATTCTACAGTCAGATTCCCATCGGTCATGGGTGTTTTAGCACCAATAATGTGACACAGCTGTTTTTCCACCAAAATATTTATTTATTGGGTAAAATAATTAGTGGATGAGGAACACGAGTGGATCACTGAGACCTTCAGAATTGCTGTTCCCTCGTTCTGCCACTAGATGCTGTTCCTACGCATGGTCAGAGCTGTTCTTATATTTAGGAACGTTCTCATGCACAAGTACAAATTGGTAAATACCACACAATGCGCAAAATCATTCCCACGCACGAAACACGCACAGATCTGTACGTAAGTACGGTTGATAAATGAGGCCCCTGGAACATTATCCTTCCACCTATTCTTACAATCAGATTCAAGTGGTCAGAGATGCAAATAAAACCTTTAACTGTGTACTATTTATATATTTATTACTGCAGCTGACGTGAAAATCATTTAATGACCTAATAAACATATTTTAATATTTTTGTTCATGTATTTGTGTCATAGGTGTGTTTAGGTATTCATGAAGTAAATATGTATTTAAATGGCATTTCAAACTCTGCATTTGTTCAACTTTTTTCTTTGTTCACCAAAGTGATGCTTTAGACCTTCCTGAGGGCTGCTGAGTTCACAACTCTGCAGGCACCACCAGGCAGCTGTTGAATTATTTGTCCATTTCAGCTTGGCCCACATTTCTGTTTTAATCAGTGAATCCTGAAATCCTCAGAAGCAGACAGATGAAGTAATGCTGCAGCTTTCCTCACATCTTTTAAAAATGCAAATGTAGATTATTGTTGACAGCTTTTATGTTTTTAAATTTAACAGAAAAGCTTCAAAATGTGAGATTGTTGCTCACAGGAGCACATCTTCTCCTCTTCAGGCATTTTAAAGCTGGGTTTTGTCTATTAGAGAGCATTTTATACTCTTTAAACAAATCTGAACTAGTTTACTCCCATAGCCAACCTCTTGTTAAACATAAATCTCTTTATAGAGTGAAGTTTTGAATCTTTTTCTGTGTTTGTAGGTGCAGCTTTATTTTATGATCCTCGAGCGATTGGGGAAGTACGTAGAAGCTCTGGATGTGATCAGGGGTCCACTTGGAGGTATGTTGATGTGCTTACCTCACTTCCTGTTTGTCGTGTTATGTTGTTCCACATTTGGGATCTGCTGTTGATTCGTGTATTTGATTGTTCTGGACATTAATAAATAAGAAGGTGTATTTCCCAGCTGGAGTCACATGACTAACCAGTTCTCCTCTCCTTGTGCTCTGGTGTGTTTCCACAGAGAAGCTGACCAGTGAGCTGCAGAGCAGAGAAAGCAAGTGTATGATGCTTTACCGGCGACTCGAACGCTGGCCGGAGTGTAACGCTCTGGCTCACAAGCTGCTCCTCAAAAAGTGAGTGTGAGCTTACGGTTTATCAGCCAGGGCAGCTGTTTGTGAATCAGCTCAACATCTGGTTGTAGCATCAGCACCCAGGTGTTAAATGATCTCTGTGATAAAATGCTGGCTGTTTAAAGATCAGTTATAACATTTAAATTGATAGAAATCAGAATTTTATTTAAAATCTGTAAAACTGAGTTCTAGCTTACAGGTGATGAGTTGGCAGAGGGTAAGACAGAATGTCCTGAACTATAAATGTCAAATATGAAAAAAGATCACCATGAACTTATCTGATGTTTCTATGATTTTTAGAAAAAAATCCTGCAAATGCTTTGACTGCTAATTAAAGGTTGAATATGGAACAATTTAATAAAAAGCTTTATTTAAAAAAGAAAAAAAACCTCCACGGGGCGTTTAGAGGTGTGCAGAATGATGGTACAGTCTTAAAAGCTAATTAAATTCATTAAAAAATAATCAAATATTTATTTTGACGGCACACACTGGGTTTGTGTTTACATCTACCAGCCACTAGAGGGCACCATTGTGGGTTTCCAAATACGGTAAACAGTCCGCTCGAGCGAGGCTGGCACTGTGGAAAATGGCAGACTTGGCAAGTCAAGCAGCTGCTTCTGAGCCCAAAAGATGTCGTTATCCTTCTCAGAAGAGGAGTGACCAGAAAAGATCTAAAACCAGAGTGAGTTTAGTTGAAGCCTGCAACAGATGGACCAAAATAAAACATTTCACGGCATCAAAACGCACGGGAAATGGCAAATTTTCTCATGGATAGGTAAGCTGTTGTTGCAATTACAACCTCCACACACTAGATGTCGCTTTGGTGTCCGTGTTCCATATATAACCTTTAATGCTGTTCTTTTCTTACTGACATGTTTTCCCCACAAACTGTTAATAATGAAACAAAAACCCAGCAGCGTTGTAAACCTAAACACCACTCATCCTTGTTGGAGGACGCTGAACACAAGCTCTCTAGCGTGGCTCTAAATGAGCCACCATTCCCACTCTGATGCCTCAGACATCAGTAACAGGTTGTGTTTTGTGCTTGTAGCCCTGATGACTGGCAGTTCTATCCCTATTACTTCGACTCGCTCTTCCACCTGGTGGATCAGTCATGGAGCCCGCCAGAAGGAGAGCCGTGAGTTGAAGTCTTTGGTTTTAAAAGACGGGTTTGTGTTTAATTACAGCAGGACAATAAGGATCAAACAGGTTGTTCTTCTGAGTGTTGAGTGTTATCTGTGTGTATCTCCAGCTGCTCAGAGGGTGCGGTACATCACACTGTGGCTGAGGTGGTGAGGTTTGTGGAGGAGAGAATCAAGGAGCAAGACGGCAAAGAGTCCCGCTCCCTTAGAGGGCCTTATTTAGCTCGGCTAGAACTAATACACAGACTCAGAGAACGAGGCTTCCCTGAAGAAAACCTGCCGGGTAACAAACACGGCTTGTTGAAGCACCATATTATCACCTGATTCTTTCTGTTTGTGTGTGACACGCTGCTGTTTGGTTTTCAACAGGTGAGCCTTTAGATCTGATGGTTCAGTTCTTTGTAAAGTTTGGAGACAAACCCTGCTGCATCACCGACCTGAAGATCTACCTTCATCTGCTCTCTCCAGACCAGCACGTTCAGGTAGGACCAGTTTTGCAGCTGCTTCCTGTTGAGCGTTTGTAAAACTCACGTCTCTGTCATCACCTCTGTAGTTCATCAACCGTCTGAGTGAAGCCGTGCCACTGGGGCAGCAGGGAGACGAGGGGTTTGCCTTCCCACAGGACACCAAGGCCCTGCAGAGGCACCTGTGTGTCTGTCAGCTGAGTCGAGCTCTTGGCCTGCATCACTCTCTCGATGTCAGCGGGAAACTGCGCCTCATCGTGGAGCTCAAGGCTCACTATCGACATGGACTTAAGTTTGGTAAAACCTTCACTTTAATTCATTTTTAACCTGATATCTGGGGAGTGAAGTGTGTAGAATAGACTCACCCAAACATTTAATAGTTTTTGTTACCATTTTCAAGATTTTTTTAGCTCCTCGTAAGCCTCCAGCTTGTCCATTCCCTTTAACATAAACGAGGTGACTACACGACTATTTAAATTTACTGTTTAAATTTCAATCAAGCATCTTCAGCACCACTGGTGCTAGCTAGAACGAATTAACCAAACAAAAATGTTGCCACTCTGATTCGCCTTATCATAGAAAATTTGCTTGTCTTCTATGATTTATGGTGGTGGTTTTCAAACCCAACTGCAACTCAATATAAGTGTGAAAAGGCAGAATAATTTAAACTTACTGTGGTGAAGTTAGAAGCCCAATCTGCTGCTGTCGCACGTTAATGACATCATGCCAAGTCGGCAGCGATGTGACAATGGCGCCCCCTGCTGGATTCTTCTAGTTTAGTCATTTCTATCTGAGAGCATTTTGTCTGACAACTTTAGTCAGACGTCTGATGGGTTTCTGAATGAAACCTGATGCTTTTTCTGTATGTTCTGAAGTCTGAGACCTGAGGGTGTCGTAAAATGTACATCATACAAGACAGGAAATGTTATTCCAGTGGTTATTCTAACAAAGGTGTGTGCTCAAAGGTGAGATTGATAATGTGTTGGTGTAATTATGTTTTTCATGATTATGTTCAGTGTCTCTATTCGGTTTCAATTTTAAATGTGTGTTGGACAAAAGCAGAATTAAGTCTTTGCTCATACTTTAGTTGATAAAAAGTCACCTGCAGAGCTGAATCTGAAATCTAAAACAATCTGTTTTATTCAGATGGTTATTACTTCTGTTTTCTTGTGTGCTCACCGAGTCCTCTTTGGTTGAATTGATTTGTTGTGCCAGTTGCTGTGTTGATGAGGTTTTATGTCTTTAAAGATTCATCAGGATACATTTTTCACTGGTCTACTGTTACAACAACCTCTTTGATTCAGTCTGACTGACTGATTTCTGTTTTTCAGGAAACGGCGCCCTGAAGACGGAGCTGCAGTTCTCAGACATGTACTGCCTCATGGTGGCTCATGTATACATCGACCTGTGGACTGAGACAGGTTAGATTCTCTCTTCTAGTGCAAACGGGCCATGCTCAAGCAGAAATGTGTAAATGTGTGTGTGTGTGTGTGTGTACACAGGTGATGTGGACATGGTGTGGCAGTGTTTAGGGTTCCTGCTGGAGGGTCTGGCTCACAGTTCATCCAACGCCCAGTTCAAGCTGCTGCTGCTGCTTCTCTACTGTCGTCTGGGAGCCTTTGAGCCTGTGGTGGATCTTTACTCCAGCTTGGATGCAAAGCACATACAGCACGACACCATAGGGTCAGTCAGCTTTTGATCACTGTGTTCGTTTAGAAAATGTTTTCAGTTTGCTTTCACAATTCACACATATTATTTGTTTTGCTCTGTTTAACCCTAAAAAGAGTGAGTGTTATCATGATTGCTGCAGCTAAAGAGGACCAGAAGCTGAACTTTCCATCTTTCTTTTTTTAATGAACCAACAAGTCCTGGATGTGGGGAGAAAAGTAAAATATTTGGGGCACATTCTAAGAAGTGATCTCCATGATGATGAGGATGTAGAGACGGTGCTGTAAGCTGTACATGCAGGCTTAACACTCTGTAACTTTGGCATGTGCTCAGACGGTGTTAAAGTGGCCCTTTTCATTCCTCTTGTACTCCCTTCTATACGGCCCACTTGTGGTGCAGTTCTAGTGAGGCTGTAATGAAGAAACTACAAGTGGCTTATCAGGATGCATTTAGAATCCTCCTGAGGCTCCACCATGGACTTCTGCCAGTCAGATGTTTGTCAGGAGTAACGTCCCAATCTTTCATGCACTAATGAGGAACCACGTGTATAAATTCATGTGCCGTTTAATTCTGTCAGCTAACATTGTAGTCTGAGCTCTGTCAGCTTTAACGTACAGAGACACAAGGTATTCCTCAGGCCTTTTTAAACAATGGAACAACTGCCTGTATGGTTTGTGATGGGAATGTGTTTTATTTGTTTTACAGATTTTATACTTTTATTTGTCTAATTCTATTTTTTTTTTTTGGTTTCATGACATGGGCACATTTTTTTGTCTAGAATAAAATTTGATTGATTGTAAGGAACAAATCACAACTGCTGCTGCAGCTTACTGGTGAGCTTATACTGGGCAAACTCCAAAATGACAATGGTTTTCTCTGCAAGGCTTTGCACCAGCAGCACTGGAGCTCACATAACTTTCTTTAA
Source organism: Aphyosemion australe (assembly GCA_006937985.1). NCBI lineage: Eukaryota > Metazoa > Chordata > Actinopteri > Cyprinodontiformes > Nothobranchiidae > Aphyosemion > Aphyosemion australe. Next base: position 887,853 of record SSNS01000008.1, on the reverse strand, counting down.
AGGCACACTAAGTTTTTGCGTGTTTTAACACCCCCTAGTGTCCGTTTTAATTCACTGTCCTAAAAAATGAACTGTTATCCTCTCCCCCTCGATGTGTTGAAATGTCTCTTCAGCCTTCATTAGTGTCTACAGGAGCGGTTCATCACTAAATCAAACAAATCAGCTGTGGTCATGATCTAAAACACGCAGGAATCGTGCTGGAAGCAGACTGCAGCGCTCTTAAGAAGCTTACAAAACATCTCGGTCTCTATGTTATCCGGATCTGTGAACGCCACAGATGAGGACAAGGCTGTAGCATAGCCACAACGATGGGCGATGCCATAGCTTTGTAGTGCTCATCAGTCTTGTTCCATATTATTCAAATATCAACCTTAAACATTACATCACAGGAATGCATCCTCCGCATAATAAATGTGGTTGTTTCTGAATTCACCAGCATACAGGACAAGGTGAGAAACGCCTACTTAAGAAACTAAATGAAAAATGTTCCTGTTGTCCCAGAAGTTGGAACGTTGATTATTCAGAAAGTAGTTTTTTTCAGTACTTTTTACCACATTTAAGCGTAAACCTGCGTTTGTTTTTCAGGTTCCTCCTGACACGCTACGCTGAGCCTCTGGGTCAGTTTGCTGCAGCCTCTCAGTCATGTAACTTCTCCCTCAGGTTTTTCCACTCTAACCAGAAAGATGTAAGTCTGTTTTACTCTAAATACGTTTCAGAGACTTCTCATGCATCCTTGTTTCTCATTTATGTGTATCGCCCTAAATCCTAGACCTCAGAGTACATAATCCAGGCATACAAGTATGGAGCATTTGAGAAAATCCCAGAGTTCATTGCTCTCAGGAACAGGTTGAACCAGTCGCTGCATTTTGCCCAGGTCCGCACAGAGAGGATGCTGCTGGACTTGTTCCTAGAAGCTGATATGTAAGAACAAAGGAAACGAGCAGATTTAGAGCATTTAGAGGCATGGTGCAGAGTTTCTTATTGAGGTGTTTTTGTTTTTCAGTGTTTTGAGTCTAGAGGAGAGCGTGAAGGCCATGTCTTTGTCTGCAGAGGAGGATGACATTCCCTGGGACAGTTTAAGGGACAACAGAGACCTTACTGTATTTACCAACTGGGATCCTAAAGAAAGGTATGGAATGATATTTTTATACAGAAACAAAAAGTCATCTAAATGTATCTGTGTACTCCTGTTTCTCCCACAGACAGTTAACTGATGGACACCGGATTCAGTCTCTAGAGGAGGAGTCTGTGTGGCTACGGATACGTTCTCTAGTGTTGCGCCTCCTGGCCTCAATGGCTGCTCTGGGTCACACACCCTCGCAGCAGAACTCTGAGATATCCAATGAGAACGGAGTCGGAGACAAAACCTCTCTCCTCAGCAGCCTGCTGTCCCAGCTCAATCAGACACTACAGACGGCAACGCAGATGGCAGAAAAACGGATCCAGGTACGATTTACTCTTTTTCTTGTATACGTGATCTCCAGACATTCCTTCATTTTTAACCATTATTGTTGATGCATTAGTAGAGCATAATAGGGTGCTTGAGTCTAATTATACCATAAAATAAATGAGATGGATGTGATTAGGAAAGGAAACAATTGAGTAAGAATAAAAAAGATGCAACAAAGTTTTAAAAGTTAGACAAATATAGAAAAGAAAACGTAGGGTTACGTTATGTAAACCCCGGTTCTTTGATAACAGAGTGAGGTGTTTCACTATGGGAATCGCCTTGGCGTGACCAACTACGGAAGCTCCAATGACATCACGTCTGTCTGTGACAGACCAGTTGTGCCGTGCCCGGGCTCCGCCCACCCCATATAACCACGGCCAACTGACCCCTCCTACTCATTCATACGATTTCTTACCGTACATGCAAGAAGGGAATTGTTGGTGAAACACCTCACTCTGTTATCAAAGAACCGGGGTTTACATAACGTAACCCTACGTTCTTTTTCTAACTTCGTTCGGTGTTTCACTATGGGAGATATGGCCCGCTCCCGGTTTGCGTGTCCGCCCCGAAGCGAGTTGCAGCAAAGCCTGTTTGACCACTAGGCAGACGCTTTGGATCCTGCCTCTAGCACTGAATGCGCTAGTGATGGCTGAGAAACATCCAGCCTGTAAAACCGCACAAAAGTGAGTGGCGTGGCCCAGCTAGCTGCTGCACAAATATCCTGAACAGACACACCACGAAACAAGGCCCAAGATGTGGCCATGCTTCTTGTAGAATGAGCCCTCACCCCTGCTGGGGGTTCAGCCCCTTTACACCTATATGAAAGGCTTATAGCTTCTACAATCCAGTGTGCCAGTCTCTGACGAGACACAGGCTTGCCTTTATGGGCCGTAGCCCAAGAAACAAACAGTTGGTCTGATTTTCTGAAACCAGCCGTCCTGTCCATATAAGCCCTTAAAGCTCGAACTGGGCAGAGGCAATTAAGCTTCTGCTCCTCTGCTGAGGAAAAAGGAGGTGGATGGAAAGCCAGCAGCTCCACTGGGGAGCAGCTATAAGATGACTCCATTACCTTAGGCACAAAAGCTGGATTGGGCCGCAGACACACCTTAGTGTAGCCAGGGGCCCACTGTAAACAAGAGGGACTAACTGACCATGCCTGAAGGTCACTCACTCTCTTCGCTGTTGTCAAAGCCAAGAGCAGTGCAGTCTTCAAAGAGAGACATTTCAATCCAACCCCATCTACAGGTTCAAAAGGATGATGACAGAGGGCCTCCAGAACGAGAGAGAGGTCCCACAATGGTACCAGTGGCCTAAAGACTGGTAGTTTACGGCGAGCGCCCCTCATGAAGCGACCCACCAATGGGTGTTGCCCCACCGATTTGTCACCAAACCCCACATGGCATGCAGAAATTGCTGCCAGATAAACCTTAATAGTGGAGAAGGCTTTACCCATGTCCATCAGACTCTGCAAAAAACAGAGTACATCCACCACTGAACACTGAAAAGGGACAACATGTTTTTTCTCACACCACACCTCGAAAACTCTCCATTTACCACTGTAAAGAGAGCGGGTTGAGGGGGCCCTCGCATTTTGAATGGTGTCAATGACCCCTGGGGGCAGGCCTGCTGCCCTCAGATTCCACCTCTCACAGGCCAGGCCCAAAGAGCCATGCGATCTGGGTGGGGGTGATAAATCTCCCCCCTGGCCTGGGACAGAAGATCCCTGCGAACAGGCAGGGGCCAGGGCTCGTCCCACAGCATCTGGATTATTTCCGCCACCCACGGTTTGGATGGCCACAATGGAGCCACCAAAATCAATGACAGGCTCTGTGCCCTTACTCTTGTCAGAATAGAGGAGATCAGGCTGAGAGGCGGAAATGCATACAGCAGCACTGTGGGCCAAGGGTGAGCTATTGCGTCGACGCCCAGAGGTGCGTTCGCGTCTGTCAGGGAGAAGAAAAGTGGGCAGTGGGTGTTTTCCCAAGAGGCGAAGAGATCTACGGTGGCCTGACCGAACCTCTGCCATATCTGATGCACCACCTGGGGGTGGAGCCTCCATTCCCCGTACAGTGGATTCCCTCTGGACAGGAGGTCTGCTCCCCTGTTCAAGCTGCCCGCCACGTGCGTTGCACGAACCGAGAGGAGTCTGGAGCTGCACCACACAATTATTCTCTTGGCTAGTGAGTGCAGCTGAAGGGAACGAGTCCCCCCCTGACGGTTGATATAAGCTACCACCGTGGTGTTGTCTGTCTTCACTAAAACATGACGGTCCCTTAAATAGGGCAGGAAGTGTTTTAAAGCTAGAAACACTGCTAGGAGTTCCAGCACATTTATGTGAACCTGCGTCAGACTGCGCGACCAGACGCCGTTCACTGCTCTGCCCATCAAAGTCGCACCCCAACCNTGGCAGAAAAACGGATCCAGGTACGATTTACTCTTTTTCTTGTATACGTGATCTCCAGACATTCCTTCACTTTTAACCATTATTGTTGATGCATTAGTAGAGCATAATAGGGTGCTTGAGTCTAATTATACCATAAAATAAATGAGATGGATGTGATTAGGAAAGGAAACAATTGAGTAAGAATAAAAAAGATGCAACAAAGTTTTAAAAGTTAGACAAATATAGAAAAGAAAACAATCACTAAGCAGATTAAATATAGACTAAGTTAACTCTACAATCAGAGATGAGTTAGAAATAAAGCCATACTATGCACCTTTTTCATATTTTTAAATCATTTTCTTGAGCCAGTATGTGCTAAAATGACCCTTTACAGGGTTAATGAAATGTCACTCTGACCCCCACCGCCCTCTGTGGCCAGAATACCGCACTTGCAACTTCAGAGTGGTAGGTTGTCACCTTTTGGACTTAGAAAAAATTGAGCTGAGATGCCTGGTGCTGCAGTCTGCTTCCAGCATGTTTCCTGCATGTTTTAGATCGTGAACACAGCTGATTTGTTTGATTTAGTGATGAACCGCTCCTGTAGACACTAATGAAGGCTGAGGAGACATTTCAGCAGTTAGATTAAGGTGTTAAAAAGACGAACGCACAGCGAGGAGATAAGATTCACTTTTGGTTTCACAAACAAACAATACTGGGTGCTAAATGCAAGCCAGAACTGCATGGTATCCCTTTAATAAAGTCAAAACTACAAACGATGTCAGAAAATCAGCTACAACATGGAGGGGTTTTCCAAATTAGGTGAGATCAGGCCACATTTTAAAAGATCTTGTAGGTTGTAGGGGAGTGCCATTTAGCAGGGTTTTAATCAAGGGGCAGAAGTGAAGCTGACGCAAAAGTGACAAAAATTGCAGTTTCCCCCTCATCCACTAGGGGCTGGATCCAAAACAGAGCAAGTTTCCATTGACTCCCATGTTAAAAAATACCAACTTCACAGCAGAAGTAAACATGATTACAGCCTGGTAAGAAAAACATTTTAAGTTTAATAGGTCAAGTTTACCGTCATGACAACTCTGAGGGTGTCATTGTTCAGATGTAATTAAAGCTTGAAATTATGAATACTTGGGGTGGTTCCATTTGATTGACAGGTAGCAGATGAGCCGTTGGCACTAGCAGCTTGCCCCCTGCTTGCTCCAGGGAAGGCCTAAGCCTTGGCCTCACATTAAAAGTGTTGCAGCTTAGAAGGCAGAGAGCAGCAGATGCAGCCTTCACAAACCTCACCGGCCAAGATGGCGGTGGTGGGAAACGCTCTATGGGTTTTCAGTTCAGCTCTACGGGTGATGGCATGGAGGGTTTGTCCACCTTATATGTATGGTCATTGGTTTTATTCCAGTGAACAGGAGGGGCCTTAGGTCAACCCCAGCTGCTGAAGACCAAACACACTTGCTGCAGTCTCAGACATATACACAGCCTTGTGAGGTGGAGTTTTGGGTTTTCCTCCACATGGGAACACTGGTTTGTAAATACGCTAAACTGTTTGGTTGTTTTTACATCATTTCAGCCTTTCATAGGAGCCCTGACATGATCTGTCCTAGAACAAGCACCACTTTTGGTTTCATGTACAATAACTTATAATTTTGAAAACATTTGTTGTCCCCGCTCAGCTGAGTCTAACATGGATCAATCTGAATGTTTTGGGTATAAAAGTTTGACGGGTATACCAAGGAAATATGTCAAAGTGTGAGAAATACTGAAAGAAAAATCTCTGGAAATAAGAAATGCTCAACAAAATAAATAAAATCTTTTTGATTTCAGTATCCCCTCCTGGGACCCCCCTCCACCCCTCTGGCCTCAGCTCTGTCCAGCGGCAGCTGTCAGTGTCAGGTTGCAGCTTTGCAGCTTTTGCTCCACCTGCAGGAGCTGGAGTCATCTGGGCTCGGTAAGAGAAACGGATCAGAACCCATATGAACGCTGCTTAACCTTGATTACTGCCTGACACTTGC
>SSNS01000008.1:837524-881265 GCA_006937985.1 Aphyosemion australe | reverse complement strand
CGTGTCTAACGTGAGCTCCTCTCTCGTAGCCTGCGGTCGTGTGTGGGTTCCAGGAGATGACGGGGAGCTTACAGGACTTGCTCACTCAGGCGTTGGAGCATATAAAGGGCCAAGAGGTGGGCATTACAGCCCTGAAACTCACCAGTTTAACCTTGGAATGCACACAGGTTAGTGAACACACACACACACACAGTCCAACAGGAGTGGATGATGTTTTATTCATCCAAGGAGGTGGAAAATGTCCAAAAATTAATTCTGTTTCAATATTCTGAATCAGAATTAAGTCAGTTGTTGCATTGATGATGAATTAGTTTTGGTGTTCGGTGCAGGAGACAGTTAGCCTGGGTAGCAACAAAAATGAGCATAAAAGCACAAAACTGTCTGAACAAACGTACATAATATGGAAGAGATTATGTTCAAAGACATGAACCATGTACAGAGCTTAAGTAAAAAGGTTTGTTAGGTGCAGTGGACAGTTTGTGTTTTTATCTTTGTTGGAGATGACGAGGCCCAGCTGCAGCTGGAAAGAAAACATTCCTGTTATCTTTGTTCTGATGGATCACAGCTTCCTCCCTGAGCAAAGAGGCCCAATCAGGATTTGTCCAGGATGGGAATGGTCAGCCACAATCTGTCTTGCCCACCCTAAGCTTGTGTAGGTGTACAGGTCCTGCAGGGAGAGCAGGACCATCACCTTTTCTGTGGATCAGATGATCTGTTTACCTTTGACAGTGGCAGGAGCGTGCCAGAGAGATGATGAGAGGATGGACTCAGTGATGGCCGTGTAAAAGTGCATATGGGTTGAATTTGTGTAGCTGCTGCAGAACAAACCTTGGCTGAGCTTTTTTTTGTGAGGGAGGTTATGTTAAGCTCCCACCTGATGTAAGAGATGATGGTTCCCAGGAAGCAGCAGTAGTATCCACCAGTGTGTCTCTAAGGAAGATGGGAGCAGTGTTTAGCTCCAAGTTGTTCAGTCAGCACCAGATGATCAGGTTCTTGATCTCACATCTGTAAGATGACTCATTTAGTTTCCAGATTTTGGCCCGATGAAGGTGATGTCATCAGCAACTTCAACAGACTGGCGGCTGGGGGTGCAGCTGTTGGTTTATGAGGAGAGGAGGAGGAGGACACGGCATTGAGGGGATCTGGTGCTGCTTGTCCGTGGGTTGGAGGTGCACTTCCCTAGCCTCACACGGTGCTTCCTGTCAGACGGGAAGTCTGAGATCCACCTGCAGGTGGAGTCGGGCACATTCAGCTGAGACAGCTTGTCTTCCAGCAGGGCTGGGATGACGCTGTTGAAGACAAACTGGAATGTAAATCCAGATGTGTAGATTACTAAATGTGTCCAAACATCCATATGAAACCAGAACTGACTGGTGGTAGGAGTACAACCAGCTGCTCAAATGAAACTGAGTCTGACACCTCTGCCTTACAGGCTTCATTTAAACATGAGATGAACACCAGCTGTAACACGGGCAATAGACACTGGTATGAAAGTGGAACATCAGTGTACACAAACAATCAGAACCACAGATTTATTCATCCTTCAGTTTTAGTCCTGGTTAATGTGAGAACATGGTCGGGTGTTCTCTAATGTAATAATTCACCAGTGTAGATGAAGCTAAAATCTAACATAGATGATGGTTTCCAGCTCAGTAAGAAGAGGGTTGATGCTGTCTTTGTGTGTTTCAGGAGGAGGAGTCATTTACCAAGGCTGCTATGGACAAGGTGCAGAGCAGTTACCTGCGTTCTCTACAGGAGGTGGGAGATCTGCTCAGAAAGAGAGCAGAGACTATAAAGAGCCTCAAAATCTGAACACACACAAAGCAGACTCACGATGACTGTACACCCCCCCTCTGCTGTCAGCCCACCACCTAACCTGTGTGTCCTCGGTACCGGACCCCATCATGCTCTGTCTTTTCTGACCTCTTACTGTTTGTTTTTTTGTGAACTCTTGTTTGGATTTTTTTCCTCCTCCTACATGCCAACTCAAACCTCTGGAACATTTGCATCTCTTATAGCACATTAGCCTGTAAGTTAAATCATGAATTTATACAGCTAAATAAAAAATAAAGCAAACAGATGCGCTCCTTTAAAAGAATTCTATCTAGATCAGATTAGGAGACATAAATGCAGTTTTAGGAGCTAATAAATTATTGTACATAATAAAACCCACAGCTCAATGACGTGTGAGACACAGTAAACCACTGTCCTGTCCGTCAGTTTCTTCTGATGACGTTACAATCACAGTAACACACACACACATTTCTGATGAGAAAAGCTGCTTTTTCGGCTGCTGAAGGAGCTAACAGGCACAATTTTCTGATGAACCTTTTGAAAAATCCAAACATGGCTGCCAGCAGAAAGCCTTAGGACTGATGTTTCCTCACTTTAAGTTACTTGGTTTTATTTGGTTTTGTGCATCTTGTTTCACTTTGAACCACCTCTGTAGTTTCAGTATTATAACAGGATGAACGAAATGTTTTTTTTTATTATTATTATTTTTATTGATTTGAGTGGAAGTGTTTGTAAACAAGGCTGTTGTGGATCCGAGCATCTTTAGTGGCTGGACTGAATCTAATTATTTAAAACTTGTTTGAGTGAAGGTCTTTCTCATGAATGTTCAGCAGAAACGTGCTGCAGGCTGGTGAGACGGTCTGATGCAGAAATGCAGAACTTTTTTTGTACTCTGCTCTGGGACGGCTCTCCTGTCTTTAACCGACGGCGGTGTGTTTTTGCAGACAAACATTGGACCTAACTGTAAATAAAATCTGAGGGGAGTCTCTATTGGGCTGTCTGTGAGGACTTGAGTGTGTTTCAATAGCAGCTGCAGGTAAAGATATTTATACGGTTTTCTTCTTTGGGTTTTGGGGTTTTCTCTTTAGTCGCCCTCCTCTTTCTTCTACCAATGAACCAAACCAAAATCTACTTGTGCTTTTTTCATTTAAGTTTACAAACTTCACCGAGGAGCACTGATGGATGGCTGTTAGTGCTGCTGGAGCTTTGTTTTAGGAATGTGGCAGAGCAGCTTAAAATGAACTCCCTATAAGTCAAAGTTCACCCAGTCGCTTTCACACATGCTATTAAATGCCTTGTATGTTTTTTTTTTAAGAGTTAAGCTAATCTGTTTGAGTGGATTTGTGGCTGCAGAGAAGATGTTTGTGATCTTACTACATGTGCTGTCGAGGTTCAGAATGATGGTTGACAATCTAGAGTCGTCTCACCACCCTCCCCCTTTTTGTTAGAAAATGGAAAACAGAAACACTGGAATGTCAAAGCTTTTTTAAATAAAAAGGGTAAATGTGATGAAGTTGTTGCCTTGGTGCTTTTATAACATGTCATGGAGTCATGCAGCAGGGATGGAGGCGGAAACTGTGATACAATAAGTTTTTTTAAGTAAATAGTCAAATAAAATGTAGTCATTTATGAAATCAAATACGCAAATATTAGATATTCAAGTACACTTAATATCTGAATATTCATTCTTATTAACAAAAGTGATGTGAACTTATCAGCTGTCTTTTATATCATCTCAGGTGGATTTAGTTGTTTCAACAAGCTAAAGAGAATTATTTATTGTAGAGTTTAATTTGAAGTTGTACTTGAACTGTTGAGTCATTTCTTAAACAAATATCTATCAGGCTTTATGGTTCAACAGTTTTTTAGATGTTAAAACTGTCTAAAAATGCACCAATTAACAAATTTAAATTAAACTATATTGTGCTCTATCTGAAAACTTAAAATTGTTGAATACTGTTTGAACAGAGAATTTTGAACAGGAAAGCAAACATATCTTCACACTAACCAATAAATGTGTTGCTCAGCGCCATTATGTGGTACATATTTTATTGATATTTTAAAATCCCTAAAAACAGAACAAATTTACACTTTTGCACCCCTCTTTTGCACTTGTGAAAATGTCAATTCTTGTAACCTACAGTGGAGTAATAATTATAATGGATTTTCCAAACAATGCTCCTTCTATCCCTCGTCCACCTACAAGCAGGCGCTCTCCTGCAGCACTCAGCTGCTGAACTTTTAAAACTTCAGCGCCACATCCCTCCTGTCATCGCATTTCAGCCTCGTCAGAGATGTATTCACCGTGGATCACGTCAAGGTTTGTCTCAGTTGACCTAAATAAAACAAATAAATCCTTATTTTCATTTGCGTAAATTTTTCCCGTCTCCGTCCATCTCTCCTCACACTACTGCCATCCTCGTCCACAGCCTTGTCACATCCAGGATCGATTACTGCAACTCACTACTTTTTGGTCTCCTCAGCAAATCCTTCCAGAAACGGCGACTTCTCCAGAATGCTGCAGCACGTGTCATCACTAGGACTCTGTCCTCTCATCACATCACCCCCATCCTGCAACAACTTCACTGGCTTCCCATTAAACAGAGAATCAATTTCAAAATTTGCATCAATTTCAAAGCCCTTCATAACCTGGCTCCATCTTGCATACCTGATCTCATTCGCATCACGACTCCTGTCCGCTCACTTCACTCCTCTTCTGCTCCTCAGCTCCCTCCGCTCGCCTCAGTTCTCTCCCCCCTGATCTTTGCACCGCTCATTCTCTCCCACTTTTCAAATCCAAACTCAAAACCTTCTTGTTCAGACAAGCCTACATCACGTAACATCCATTTTGCCATTTTAATGTTTTTATTTGTATACTTCTGTTTCATATATTTATGTTCTTGCTTTGTTTTATCTGCCTTGTTGTAAAGTGTCTGGGTGTCTTGAAAGGTGCTTTTAAATAAAATGTATTATAAAAAATATATTATAATAATGGAAACAATAAATTGTTCTGTCATCAGAAAATCTTTCATGGATGAGTTGGCCTGCACAAGAGAGAAATTTAATTTTATTCTTCACAAACTGAAAACAAAGATCATTTTAAAAATTCAGTGTTTATGACAAGAAATAATGCAATTAAAATGTATACTTTTTGTACCTTTTATTCATTTGGGGGTAATAAGGTACAAAATTGTTAAAAGTTTAGAATAATTGTACTGTGATAATGTAAGGTCATCTTTAGCTTTTTAATAAAACATTCCCATTGTTTTTAGATTTTGTTCATGTTTTAAATGACAGGACATGCAATGACGTTATATTACCAGTGGGGGCAGCAACGTAACGAACCTATCCTTATCTAGCAAAGAAGAAGAATATCACCCATCTGACAAGGTTCTAGCTAAAGTTTGGACAGTCGCATTAGTTTGGCGTTCAAACACAATTCCAGTGTTTTTGTTAGAGAAAGGAAAAGTGAGAAACATGGCGTCTTGACATTTTGTGTAACTGATATAAAAATCAGGACATCGTTCGTTTTATCACGCAGCTGAACAGCTAGCTTGGTGTTGTTAGCCTAGTTGTCAGCGGTTTGTTTTCTTTTCTGTTAAAGCACGAAATTAGTTTTTAACACATGAGTGTGTCACTGGTCGTCATCCGTCTGGAAATAGCCGACCAGTCTCCCCTTCCACAGGGTTTCCAGTACACCGCAGGTAAGTTATTTTCTCACAGCTGGAAATATTAAAGTTAGCAATGTAGCTAATAGGCTAAAGCTGGATAACTAGCATTTAAAATTAATCTGCTCGCCTTAACTGTGCTTCTTTCTACTATTAGTCACCAGGAGATGGGTTTGGGCGTTGTGTAAGCAGCTCTATCATTGGGTTTAGTTTGTTGGCTGGAGCTGACAGAAGCTGTGCTTTGTAGTTGAAGGTATGTCAGATGAGGGACTGCAGGAGAAAGCTCTGGCTTCAGCCAGACACACTCTGAGCGGAAAGAGCGAGCAGGAGAGAGCAGCTGTCCTGAACCAGCACATCGGCAGCAGAGCCATGGGGGACATGGTTATAGAAACATATGAACCTACTCCAGGTAAACAATTATCAAGATTTTATCTTTTCTGATCCTAAATTGGCCTGGTTCCGAGGCACTACCAGACACAAGGAGAATATTATCAGCACACTTTTAAAATGTTCAGTAAGCAGATTTGAAGCTGTTGGCTGTTTTTGCTACAGCAGGAGGTGACGGGCCACACGCTGCTCATCAGGACACGCAGACTAATGCAGAGGCTTCACAGGAACCCAGCTCTGTGTCAGGAACTGCACCAGACTCCCCCTCCAAGCAGCTCCCAGATCAGATCTCCTTCTTCAGTGGGAATCCCTCAGTGGAGATCGTCCATGGTATCATGCACCTCTACAAGACCAAGTGAGATGTTGAGCTAAGCTGATATCAAGAAACATTTTAGACTTATTACTGAATAGATTCCAAACGTGTGCTTTCCACCTCTGACTGCTGCTATGTTTAATGACGGCCCTTATTAGCCTTCTTCCTGCACTTTTTGTGTTGTACGGAATGTTTATGTTTTGTTTAATTGCAGTAAAATGACATCACTGACCGAAGATGTGCGACGGAGCGCAATGGTTTGCATCCTGACTGTCCCGGCCACCATGACGAGTCATGACCTCATGAAGCTCATGGCACCATTTAATGACGTGATGGAGCATATGAAGATCATACGAGACTCCACCCCCAACCAGTACATGGTGCTGATTAAGTTCTGTTCCCAAGTAAGTTCTGTTCACACTTAGTCAAATGAAATTGGAAAGATGTCCTACAGCTGCTGGTCAAATGACACTAATCTGTTTTTGGATGTTTAACTTAATGCATAACTGGAAATCTCTGTTCATAGTGTGAAAACACTGATTCTTAAGTCTTTGACAACAGCCTGGTGTACTTACCTGTAGGCACTTTGTTACAGCACACGAACAGATACCCCACGATGTCTTCTTTAATGAGTTCACTCAGATTGATCTATCAGCATTAAAAGTCTTCTTGGGGAAATGAAGCTGCTTTCTTATGATAATATTATCATTCTGTCTTAATCATCCGCAAACTCAAAGGTCCACGATCTCACTCTTGTCAAATTTCACATTCCCAATTTTAAATAATTTCTTATCTGCGTGCACAACTGATTTATTTATTTATGTATCTTTACAAATTTTCTTCTCCAATGTTTCTTTTAGTGCAGGGATGTTCAATCCTGGTTCACGAGGTCCAGCAGGGACACCTGATTCGGTTAGATTACCTGCTGATCACCCCCCACTCCCCACCCCCCAGCATCCACATAGAAACAAAAGCTTGTGTTGATTAAAAATGTTGCTTACATCATGTCAGGCTGTTATTAGTTCAGCTTTGAGCATAATTAAATAAGAAGGTAAAATGTTAACATCACATTAATAATTATTCACAACGTATTGTCCTCATGTGGGTCAAACACTAATAAAAACAGATGTTGTTCTCTGAGGCTCCAGATATTCCCCTCTGCGTGTTTTAGGCTGAAACAGCAGAAACTCGTAATAACTCTCCTGGTTTTGTTTGTGTTTTAAGGCCGATGCAGACAGTTTTTACACAGCCTGTAACGGACGCCAGTTCAACTCCATCGAGGATGCAGTTTGTCAGCTGGTCTACGTGGAGCGAGCAGAGGTTATAAAGTCTGAGGAGGTAAATAAATACACCCACTGTGATAAAATCAGTCAGGGAGGAACCTGCTCCTCTTTGTGAGGCCTTCACAGGGAGGATCGCTTTTCTCTGTTTCAAAGATAAAAGTCTGTTTGACCTCTGACCTCTTCCTGAAACACCCGTGGATGTTTTAAAACCGCCCTGAGGTGAGACCACTTGGTGGTTACTGCAGCTACGTGAGAGGTTAAAGCGCAGATCACAAGACAGGAATTTCAGGAGTTTCTCACTAAAGAAAAATGAAAAATATTCACATAAATCATGGTTATGTTGATTCTTTACTAGGAAAGATTTTGACCTTTAACAAGAAAGAAGAGAGAAGGAATCAGGATCTTTGTGTTCAGATTAAAGTCTGTTTTATTTCTAGAATAATGTAAAACAAACGTCAAAATATTGTTTCCAGAATAGAGTAGGACCAATGAGAATAAGTTTTTATTTTGAGATTCAAAAAGGTATCAAAAGTTATACCTAAACTGGGTCAAAGGCTTACCTGTAACCTATAATGCCTCGTGTAAATGAACTATGGTGAATTTAGACGTCAGAACAGGTTTTAATAATAAGTTATAATAATAACATACACTACACTGCATTATGAGTTTGATTAAAAACAATAATAACTTTTTCTGACTTTCAGATGTTTTTAAAGTATTTTGAGGTGTTTGGGACTCTTATTTTGAAGGGTTAAAGGAAGTTTGTTTTCCTCTGTTGTTGTTGATGCTACAGTTGTAAAAACCACATCATAGGTTGTTTTAGGAAAATGACTTCTTTTATTTTATGATGAACCTATTAACCCACACAGCCTGAGCTCTAGCTGAAGGTGCTCTGTGCGTTCCTTCTAACCAAACAGTGACACATTTTCATCATGAATCCTTCTATAGCAAACACACTGAGTGAAATCAGAGGATTTATTTGTTCAGGACTGAAAATGTAACCCTACATGGCTCACAATTTCCTTTTTGTCCCTGCCTTTCATTTCCTCCTATTTTCTTCCTGTCTCCTTCCTCCTCCTCTTATCAGGGAGCCAGCCTGCCGGTGATGGAGCTGACGGAGCTGCCCAAGTGCACCGTGTGCCTGGAGAGGATGGACGAGTCTGTAAACGGCATCCTCACCACGCTGTGTAACCACAGCTTTCACAGCCAGTGTCTCCAGCGGTGGGAAGACGCATCGTGAGTTTTGTTTTGCTCCCTGCGTTTGGGACTAAGCATGTAGGCAGCACTTTAACAGTATGAAATAAACCACGTCCTCCTCCTGGTAGAAGATGATCCCTTTATTCCTGCTGCAGCTTGTGAGATGTAGTCTAAATGTGAATAACAGAACTTTCTCTGTGGTTTCACCTGATTCAGTTTCTGGATGTTTCTCCAGCTTTTCTTTTTGTTCTGCTCTCCACATGTATTCACCCATCCAACAAAAGGACACCACTTACACTTTGTTGTTGGGGTTTTCTTTTTCCAGGTGTCCCGTGTGCAGGTACTGTCAGACTCCAGAACCAGTGGAAGAGAACAAATGCTTTGAGTGTGGAGTGCAGGAGGTAATTAATGACAGTAGGATGGAATTTATAATATTCTCTCTGTTTTTGTCTGTAATTGAACTTATTTTTGTTTTGCCGTGGATGTTGCTGTTTGCTGCAGAACCTGTGGATTTGTTTGATCTGCGGACACATCGGTTGCGGTCGCTACGTGAGTCGGCATGCCTACAAGCACTTTGAGGAAACGCAGCACACATATGCCATGCAGCTCACTAATCATCGTGTCTGGGACTACGCTGGAGGTACTGAGCCTGTGGTCACATGTGACCCTAAATAACTAGCTGGGTGTGATTGGAATAAGAAATGATCTGATAAAGTAGCTGTGATCATTTGTGTCCTGAAGAGGGCAGAATATTTAAACGGGTTTAGAGGCAGATCTGTTATCATTTAGAGTTCCATCAGTCATTTTTTACAGAAACTCATGGTTTTCAAATCTGATGACAAACTGGAACAACTCTGGGCTCCACCATGGTTTCTCCAACTTTTCCTAGAACTGTTAGTTGAGCCCAACTTTAGAGACACACCTCTAACCTACAGCAACTCCACTCTCAGAAATATCCCAAATAAAGCCTGAAGATGAACAGTAGCAGTCGTAACATCTGTTCTTTTACAGCTCAGTTTTAATAAGTTCATTCATTTTTACGTCATTATATTTTGCAAATCAGAGTTACAGAAGCTAAACTCTTGTAGCTTGTGAGTGGATCCTGAGCCTGAAGGGGAAGTTGGTGTCAGTTTAGTGAACACGTTTCTGTAAATGAATAACTAAATAAGAGCGCTGCTGTCTCACTTTAAAGTTTTTCCTCTAATTGTTAACCCAGTCTGTCCCGACTGTCAGCTGGACTTGTTTATTTTATAAGATAAATGCAGTTTCTTTATCCTCAAAAGCTTCAATAAAGAAATTAGACCAGAGTCAACAGTGCTCTGGGTTTTAGTCATGATGCAAGTGATACAAGTCAGATGTTTTTTTTTCCTCTTATTTTGAGGTCTGTCTCTCCATTCAAACAGGAAAAACAAAAACCCGTCAGCCATGGCAAAAAGGATCACTGAAACAAAAAGTTCCCCTCCAAAAAATGAAAACCGTTGCAGTTTAGGGAAGAAAGTTAACCCAGGGATTCTTATGAATGAAAAGAACAACTGTTCTGTAAGTTTTAGCACTTTGGGGCAACAGCTGTTGCCATTGAAATGTGATATACAAATACATTTTTACTTGACGTTGATTTTTAAAAATCTGGAGGTATTGTCCAGTCCTAGACACAATTTCTGTTTTTGTGAGTTTGAGGCTAGATTTCTATTGATGGTACGTCTGTGCTCCTGTGTGTTTAAACATTTGTTCCTATCTCACAGAAGTGCGGTTACCATGGTGAGCCACAGGCAGCAGCTTTAACATTTCAGCCAGTCTTGGTTCTCTTTATACTTTTTACACAGTTTATGCATCAAATTTAGACATTTTAACTTAGCTTAAAGGTGTGGTTCACTGAAAAAACATTTTTTTAATTATCATTTCTGATTATAATGGGTCACTCTGAGTTTTTCATGCAGGCTGAACATGAAAATAGTCTCCTGCTTTAGCTTCTGATAGAAAATAGACTGAAACTCTAGGATTTGAAAATCCTCACAGATCTACGTCACACGGTCACTGAACATTCATGGACTCACCCATTTTGACTCACGACGGGGAAGGCCGTTGTTTTAGCGTCCAGGAAACAGCAGAGAATGTCGGCTAGTAGACGCTAACCTTTAGCATTAACAACTCCACCTTCAGGCTTGTGTTATTTCTGGAGATAAAACATCAACATTGCAAAGTAAGTGGAATCAGTGGTAGAGTCGTGTTGCTGTTAGCCAATCAGAGGAGAGATGTCCAAATATCAGGAAATAAGACTGTCCTGTTCAGCTATCCTCTGATGTGTCAATCTGCTAGTTCCTGAAACAGGCATACCCTTCCCCCCATACCACTTACAATGCAGTTATACTAGAGACCACTGCAGATCTATTCACTAAACGAGTGTTCCACACCTTTAAGTTATTACAAAAGTCTATGTTGTCAAGAATTTTCACTATTTTTCCAGTTTTTTCATTCTTTGACTCCTGTGCTGCAGATAACTACGTGCACCGGCTTGTGGCCAGTAAAACCGATGGGAAGATGGTGCAGTTTGAGTGTGAAGGAGAAACCTGCCAGGATGAGAAGATAGATGCACTGCAGCTAGAGGTAAACGAGTTTTTTTTAGGATTCATTTGTTTCTTAAATCAACACGAGACGACTCAAACGGGCTGTTCCTCTGCCTGCAGTACTCGTACCTGCTGACGAGTCAGCTGGAGTCTCAGAGGATTTACTGGGAGAATAAAATAGTTCATCTGGAGAAAGAGACGGCCGAGGAGGTACTGATGGACATAAACAACACCCACTCTGTGTCACTTCTGTCTAAATCTGTGCTTACTGTCCACCCAGATCAACAATATGAAGGCCAAGTTTAAGGAGACTCTGGAGCGCTGTGATAACCTGGAGCAGCGACTAGGAGGAATCTCCAAAGAGAAGCAGAGCTTAGAGAAAAAGTAAGTTTGGAGAACTCTAGACTCTTCTGTCATGTTGCTGTGCAGCTCTGCTCTCTTTCTGTGAGTGACAGAGAAGGCCCAGAGGCCAAATGGCTAAAATACCACTGTGCAGGAGGAACGTAGTGAGATTTGTCCAAGCACACACAACAAGCACACACTCGTTTTTTCCATAATTCCTGAGAGTTGGTTTTTTTTCTGAGAAAATTGTTTCAGATAAGAAATTCCCAAAATCAGGATTTCACTCCCTGGGAATTGGTTTTATTAGGGACACGATAATTAATTTGAAATGTTTTGTGTTTTTACTGGAAGAAATTGGAATCATTATGTATTTTATGACCAGTCTGGGTGACTTCACTTTCGTGTGGTAGTTTTTGATAGACAGACCCCCTCCACGTCAGCAGACAGATGTTAAAGTACAGCTGTGGTTTGATGGATCTGTGTTGTTAGTTTAAAGCTGGCTTCTGTTTGTGTTCAGATACACTCAGCTCAACAGCCGAGTGGTGAAGCTGAGTCAGGAGCTGAAGGAGGAGCAGGAAATGAACCTTTGTCTGAGAGCCAATCAGACGCAGCTACAAGGCCAGCTGGCCGAAGAGGAGCACAAAGCTAAAGAGAGCGGTGAGTGGTGCAGCGGCCTGCTGAAATCACGAACTGAGACCTACGTACTGAATATTTATCTAAGTATCATTAATTATTGTGTGTAAATAACATGCTGCTGTGGGTGAAAAGAGGCGACTCAACTCGCATTTAATCTCCATTCCTGAGCAGATAGAAACACATTAAACTCATTGAGTTTATCCTCGTTATCCTGTACATCTGTTATTGGAATCATTGAAGTCACATGACCTTTCAGCCTGAGCAGATTTATTTCCACCTCATCTGACTTAACCATTTCTTATCACTATTTCCCGTCTTGTCAGAATAAAAAACCGACAAGTCACATTGTTTACATATTTTACCGTCTCATGAGGCTGAGCTCGGCCAGCGGCACACATCTGTTTCACATTTGCTTTTACAGGATTGTAGGAAGATAACAGAAAGGAATGGATCACCATTTTAACATTTGAACACATCAATGTGATGAAATACACATATCCTGTTATTAAATAGTTTAATGTGAGTCTAGATTATTGTTACACATGAAAATGTGTTCACTGGAGACTGAAGCTGGAGGTTCTGGGCCCACAGTACTTCCTCTTTACTAGTATTTGCAAATCAGAAACAAATTATTGTTACACACCAGGCTTTGTGTCGGCCCACCTCAGCAGGTAGACGGGAAAATGACGTGAAACATGGAGCAAAATAAAAAATTCCCAAATGAAGTTTCCCTAAACTCAGTTTGCAGATAATCCTGATTTAAAACAGTTCTGACCACGTTGGGGGTGGGGGGGTTGGAGCAACAACAGAGTGACATCCAGCTCAGGAATGTTTTCATCGGTTTTCCCTGAGGGTGTTGGAAAGGGAAAACTTTCCATCCACTCTGTGAACATACCTGTATTGTTTTCCTTTTACTTGCTTCTTTTGTGACGAGTTGATCACACACACACACACACACACACACACACACACACATGCTTTATTCCATCTTACCTGTTCTGATAAACTCTATTTGACCTACATTTCATTTAAAGGTGTGGATGACTGAAAAAACATTTTTTAGTTATTTCTGATTATAATCAGTCACTGAGTTTTTCATGCAACTCCTCCAGGCTTGTGTTTTTTGTGGAGATAAAACTAAGGGTGCACCGATTGCAGTTTTTGGCTGATCACCGATCACCGATCTTGAGAAAAACCTGACTTGCCGATACCAATTTTTGCCGTTACCAATTTTATCTTAACTAAAAGCAGGTTACGTCAATGTTTCAATTTCCTTTTATTGAGAAAACCAATATGAATACTCATGAAACAATACCAGTTTCACCTGGACATGAGGTAATGTTCTCAAATATAAATGAACATACTTACCATTGCTGTTTGAGCTACAAAATCACTTTTGTTCCTTTAGACTTTCATTTTTCTAATTTTGAAAACAAAACTTTTGTACCTGTTTTGACACACTTGTCCAAAAAAATTATTCTATAGCAATGATTTGATTTAACATTAACTAGGGGTGCACCGATTGCAGTTTTTGGCTGATCACCGATCTTGAGAAAAACCTGAGATCAAGGCCGATAAATCGGTTGGCCGATCGATCGGTGCACCCCTAGATAAAACATCAACGTAGTAAACAGAGTAGTGTTGTCAAAAGAACCGGTACTTCGGTACCGACCCAGTATTACAAAAATGTAAACGTCACGGAACCAAGATTTTGTAGGTACCGGTGATCCTTGATGCGCATGATTCGTGCGTTTACTGGGCGCATGCAGTCGCTTCTAAAGCAACGCCGCATAACGCAGAGTGATGGCGAGCAGTGGACCAGCTGATGTAAATAAAGTTCATTCACGGAGAACCCCCGCACCACGGAGACCGACAGGAGAGACGCTTCGCTCCAGCAGCACCTCCCGTTCTCATGCTTTCTTGTATTTTTAATTCCAAAACTTGACAGGATGTCCCACAGACCCCTGAATCCCTCCGTCAGCGCTTGTCATCAGGAACGTCCTGACACGACGCTCACCTCCGCTGATCAGTGACGTAGGAGGCAGATTTAATGCGACATGACCGTTCAGACTAGTCGCTTTCAAAAATTCGCATATGTGTCAGAATCAGTACTACATAGAGTGTGGTGTGAATACACCATCGTCTTTATTAACTATTTAACTCTCCTATACGTTTAATTAGGGTAACAAACAAACAAACAGGATGACATAAAGGCGTTGACTGCTCACAGACCGGAGTTTTTCTTTTTTTAATGATTGTAATGTGTATCCAAAAGATGAACAACAATGTATGGCTCAGTCAGTGTTTATGTCCTGAAAATCAGTTTGTCAACAAAGCTGTTCTAACTAGAGGTTCTAGTCTGGATAACCAGCAGGTTTACAAAAATATATGAACAAAAACACATTTTGATTAAATAAAAGTGCATTAAAAACATGTTATGATAGTAGTACAATAGTAATTCAGTTCATTTTCTAATATACAGCACTGATTCACAAAAGATATCATCTCAAAGCACTTTACAGGAAAATTAATGTTTTTATTGGTAAATTTAGTCTAAATTAATTTTTTGTTCGGTACCGAGATGCGTGGATTTCCACTGGTACTGGTACCGAATGCTGAAATTTTGGTACCCGTGACAACACTAAAACAGAGTCAGTGGTCGAGTCACGTTGCTGTTATCCAGTTTGAGGTGAGATGAAATCCTGCCATGTTAAGCTCTCCTCTGATGTGGCGTTCTTCCAGTTCCTGAAACAGGTGCATCTGAGCTTTTTACCCCCGAGTACAAAAGCATTCATTCCTACTAGAGACCGCTGCAAATGTATTGATTAAATGAGTGTTCAACACCTTTAAGGGTTGAGCTGCAGACTCACAAGAGGTTTAATGCTGGATTTACAAACTCTAAACTTTTTATCTATTTTTTAAAATCTCGTTGTTTTTGCTTGTTAAGGTTATTTGCTGCCTTGTTTGGTTTCAGACCAAACTTTTACCACCAGGGTTGGTTATAAACGGAGCTGAAAGACAGAATCCAGAAGTGAGACTGGCATTGAACAAGCTGCCGTGTTGTGTTCAGTGACCTCGTGTGCCAGGTCAAATCCTCCATCCCCATCTGTTGTAATTGACTGTGTGTGTATTTCATCTCTGTGTGCTTGTGTTTTCCCACAGGAGAGCGTAAGGATGTGATCATCACAGAGCTGCAGGAGCAGCTGAGAGACGTGATGTTTTATCTGGAGACTCAGCAGAAAATCGAGCAGCTGTCCACAGAGGCTCGCAGTGAAATCCAGGAAGGACAGATCAACATCCCTGCCAGCGCATCAGACGGCGCTTTGGACTCAGCGGGGGCGGGCCCCTCCTCTGGCCGAGGCCGGAGAGGCCGGGGCAGGAAGAGGAAGTAGGCTGGAGTTTGAACCTAATGGAACATACCAGAAACTGTTGCTGCCTGTCAGTGTGCACTCATGATTTACAGCTCTACCTGCTGGTTTGGTAACACTCGTCGGTGTCATTGTGGTTCCCCAAGAAACGATCCAGGAAGCTTCATGTTCATTCAGAGAAACACAATCAGTATTTACTGCACAGCATCAAGGCTCAGTTTAGTGTCATGTGGAACTTCTGAGAGAACATTCAGGGTCTCTGTTTTGGTCATAAAGGTAATTTATTATTTCCACGTGCCCAGTTTAAAACTATGTAATAACAGTTCTTATCAAAGCTGTTTGATATAAATATGACTCTTTCACATCTAAATGTGCAGCTATTTTCTTTTACAAATGAGATCAAATGAATGTTTAAGAAAGTCGACCATATTTCCTAAATACTCTTAGGCTCCTTTTTTATTTTCGCTGTTTACTAAAACACTAAGAGTTTTTTTTTTTATTTGAAAAGTAAACACTCTTCAGAAGGATGGAGACAACAAACATCTGCTCTGTTTGCCTTGGAAAGTCCAGAGACGGATGTCGGGGTGGGTTTTAGTGGGAAGCAGGAAGCAGATTTTCCATATTTTGAATTTGTCACCTAGATCAGTGACTCCCATCCAGGTGTAGAGTAGGCGTGTCTCACAAGGTACCAGTGGTGGGCTGAAAGGTCAGCCGGTAGGTTTGTTTACAGGAAGTATGAATCAGCTGATGAGTAAAATAAAATTCTTTAAACCACAAACCCTTCAGTCATAAACTCCCGTCACTTCTGAAAAGTTCCTTCTGTCCTGAGGACTACTAGATTCGGGAATCACAGGATTACTAATATTCTACTGTGAGATATTTCCCCGCACCTTTCTGTTTTCTTAGCCTTTCGCCACAAAATGTGAATTAGTATGGTTCCAGCTAAAACTTCCATTTCCCCTTTATAATAAATACCAAAGCATGTTTCTTATAGCACGGTTATCAGTCATCAAACACGTTATTATGATCAATATAGTGGGGGGGGGGGGGTAGTGTTAAATACTTTTTGTAATTTTTTTCTTTTTTGCTCCTTGTCAGAAATCTTGATTTGGTTGAATATTTTTGAACCAGAAGAGAGAAAAGATTACAGGAGGCATTATGCTTCTTTTTATGAGTACAAAGTTTCTTGAAGTTTGATTAAAATGTCCGTTACGTCCCAGGCTGTCTTGGGGGCATGTTCAGAAGTTAAAATCATAATTTATTAACAAACAAAAAAATAATTAAACACAGAATGTAGGACAAACCGGTGGGAAAATGGCTCAAAACAAATCCCCCCTTCAGCTGTCTTTATAGTTCAGCTCTCAGCAGCTGGTTGGAGGGACTGAAGCATCATTTTCTATTGTCTTCTGGTGTTTTTTTTATATCAGGGGCTTCATAGACATGTATAACAAATAGATCGAGCATCCTGTCCATGGGAACCAGAGCCTGAGCGCTCAGAATCAGGAGCCCCTAACTCTAACCCTCGCAGCTAAACATGAAATAAAAATGGAGATTCAAACATACGGCACCACATTAATCAAGGAACATGTTAAAAAAAGGTTATCTTAGGTCAGTTTTTAATTTTAAATATTCCTGTTCAACAGGGAGCGGCTGGGGGGAAAACCAGTACTGGAACCAGCCACTAGGGGGCGTTTGTGTTGTTTCAGTTGGATGTTTGCACTGAGAGCTCACACTAACTCACCAAACTAATATAAACCAGGACTAGAAGGTTAATCTGTCTGGTGAGCTATATTGATCTCTTCTGTTATTTTACTGGCGCTCTGTGGAAAGGTCATCAATAATATCTTACTGGTAGATGAACAACCTGTTTCTTCTTACCAAGGTTCAAACAGCTGTCTTCAACAGTTAAGATCATTTCTGTTTCCACAAAATCTCGTTTTTATTCTAAATAATTTTGCCTAGTGAACTAGACCACATTCTTGCTTTGTTCCTATATATTCACATATATAGGATGGCTTGCCAGGCTAAAATAATGTAACTTCTCCAGAGACAACCAAATGGTTCCCGAGCACGGCTGTGTCTGCAGCTCACCGCTCCCCCAGGGGATGTGTCAAATGTGGAGAACAAATTTCACACACATCAGTGTGTGTGACAACTAGTGGGACTTTAACTTTAACGGGAGTTTAGTTCTTTACACGTCGTGCTGTTGAAGCCAAAATTAAACATTTCACCAAACAAACCTTATCATGCAGATTTCTCCCGCTGTCTAAGTATTTTTCCGCTTTTTGTTCTCTGTAAGCATTCAGTTAAAATGTTGCACTCATCTGAGGTGAATGAATGAGGTTTCTGAATGAGGCAGATCTTTTTCTCTAGTTGCAGCGAGATGAAGCGAGACGTGGATGCTATATATATAATCCAGGGTGGTGATGTCACACGTGTGGCTTTTTATTCTTTGAAGATTTGAAACAGCCATCTTTCACATCTGCTCAGAGGAAGATGTCACCTCTGACTGATCTCTCTGCTTCTACTACAGCACTAACAGTTTACACACAGCTGCTTGTTATAAGTAAACTGTGTACAGAAGCTGAATGTCACTGCTGAGAGGAAACCAGACTTCCTTCTGAGTTTCAGTGGAGTCACTTCATCAGTAATTATTAACCTTTATCTGCAGACCTGCCACTCTGAAGCCTACATGTTTCTTTTATACCACCAAAATCTACGCAGGACAGAAATTTAGTTGTGTTTGTGCACCTTGGCACATAAGATCAATGTTAGTTGTAAGCAAACATTTTATGCAAATATCTTCTATCCATATCCATGTTTCAGTTTATTACAGAAGCACCCACTGATTCATCTTTTTTATGAATGTCTTCCTCAAAAACAAGGAAATTCAGTAGTGATGAGATCAGATGATAGAAATATTAAAATAATTTGAGACAATGTTAACCTTTGCTGTTGTTGATGGAGCAGGATTCACTCTGAGAGGCTTCAGCAGCCACAATAAAATCAGGTTAAGTGAGTTTTTGAGCCTTAAGTTTGACTGCTTTTAAAACCTAGCAGGCCCAGGGGCAGTTCTAGGGGGGTCCAAGGTAGGTCAGTGCCACCCTGACAGCAAGCCCCCCTGTTGCCCCCCTGCTGAGGGCAGAGCCTAAGCATTCATACATGCTGATTTTTTTTTTTTTACTTAGTCTAATTCAAGATGTGGAACCAATGCATTTATCTGAAATTGAAGCAAGATGGTGGGACAAATAACTCCGATAACACATTTTTGCAAAACAATTATCTATTGAAGCGTTCATAAAAGCTGTTGTATCTAAAGTAACTTTAACTGAATTGTTGTTATATTGTTGTTATTAGTCACTAAAATGTAAAATACTTAAAGGCAACGTTTGTAATGTTTTCTTACAAATGTGCCCCTGGCCCCAGCCTGCCCCCTCCACCTCTCTAATGTTACTCAAGCTCCTCCCTTGAGCAGACGCCGTGTTTCCTGAACCAAAACTTGTTCCTGTTAACAGACATGAGAGCAGAGGCAACAGATAAAGGTGTTCTGCAGAGGTGAGACACTTTAGCACACATCTAGTCCATTAAAAAAATTTTTTTCCAGGTATATTAGTATAATTAATTATTTAAATCACTTGTTCTATAAAGCTACAAACCCAGTACTTACTGCACTTGTTTGTCCCTCAGCCAGACTGTAAGTTAAATTGTTGCTTTATTAAATTAAATGTATATAAAGTTTTCATAAAATCAAACATCATGTTTTGAACTTGCCTGTGATAATTTGAGAAGACATGCTTAGAAGATGGTTTTCATGATTTCATACGAGAAAACTTACTTTAAGAATCTTATCGTCTTTCAGAAGAGAAATTCTAATCTGATAGAAATGAAAATGTGACCTGGAGGAGCATCCATCACTGATCTGTGTGTTTATGTTCATCACATTAAAGTGTAATAACAGGGATAATTAGTCAATATAATGTGAGTCATCATATTATTTTAAGAAAGAAAAGTAAATTTCTTCTTATGAATTAAGGTAGGTGATATTTTAAATGTAATAATTTAAGAATAATCTGAACCTGACAGAAGTTTATCATAATTTATAGTTACACATTTATTCATATTATTTTATTATTCAGCAGAATCATATTTCTAGCTGTATCTACTTACCTTAGAAATCTATGTAAATAACCATAGAACTCCCTGGAATGGTTTAGATGTCACTATTTGCATGAAACTACATTTTATTTTTAATATATTTTTAATATTGAAGCTATTTCAGTTAGTCAGGAGTCTACTCTGGTCCTGCTCAGACTAGCAGTTATCTTGTCTAGTCAGATTTATCTACAGCAGGTAAGATATTAGTTGCTCATAAGCTGCGTAAAGAAACCCACTTTTCACGATCTAATCTGTTTAATGAACAGGATGACTGGTATCAGTTCTTCTCACATCAGATTTCTAGAAATTACTCAAAGTTTCTGGGTAATGTTCCCCTAACGACACCACCCAGGCAGGCAGAGAGCACACCTAATGCTGCTGAGTCACATGTGGTTTTACCATTTTAACCAACACAAGGCTCAAGTATTTACAAACTTTTCAACAAGAAGCCAGAACTTCCCTGTTTGTGCTTCCTGACTTTAATGTGATTCCAAGGTGTTAAAAAGACGTGATGCATGAGTGGAAAAATACTTTGGATGAAAGCTGATAGGTGAACCATGAGTGCAATTATTCTAACTTTTTAGAAACACAATCAGCTGAAACTGGAGAGAAGAGAGAGAATAAAAGAGGAAGGAGGAGGAGGAGCCAGTGGATGAGTGAGAGCGGACAGACGGGCTTCCTGAAGTGTGAAGCTTTTTCTTCTTTCTCCTTTTGACCAAACTATGGACTAGACCTGCCACAGCTGGTTCTCTCTTGAATGTTTTGAGCCACATTTTAAGGTAAGGCATTTGCTTTTTCTGCTTCTGTTGATGCAACAATTCTTCTCTCTGATTGGGAATTCTCTTACTTTGTGTGTGTTACTCTCAGTTTTTCTATCTGAGAATTAAATCCTTAAAAAAATGGATAAATGGCAGCTTCAGGTTTATGAAGCTGTTTTTAGAAAGCCTATACTTGCAAGCTTTGTCTCATTTTGTTTGCAAATGTGCATACTGCAGCAGACAAAATATTTATGAAAGACAGGAATTTGTGCAAGAAAAGAGTTATATAGATGAAATCCTATTACTGCTTTTAATGGCTTTTTCAATGCCTGGTATGCAGAAGGTCCTTGTGTGTGTGTGTGTGTGTGTGTGTGTGTGTGTGTGTGTGTGTGTGTGTGTGTGTGTGTGTGTGTGTGTGTGAAGCCAGAAGAAAAACAGGAGATGAAGCCCTGATATCCACCTAGAGTTGATCCCAGCATGCTCTTCTGAATTCTTTAGCACAAAGGTAAAAAAATAAAGAAGAACGGAAAAGAAAACACCCCAGAACTATCTCTACAGGTTTTCCAGAAAAGACGTCGTCTCTGTTCCAGTAATAACATTTGGCTCTGGTCAGTCACACAATGCCTTCACTGTCCTCTGGTTTTGTTGCTGCTGTTGAGCCGACCTCCCCTGGGTGTAACTGATAGTTCCTCTACTGTAGGGCTATTAACAAGGCAGGCGGGAGTTTTCTTCACAGCATGATAGCACTTGTGCTTCTGCACACCAGACTGCAGAATATTGCTTCAAACACACCTTTTGTATCTGCAGGAAACAAAACTGTAACATGCATCTTTGAAAATTCAGTTCTCTCAAATTTAGAATAAGAAATTTTGCAAAACTTAAACAGGATGTTGCCAATTGTGCAACTTTAAATAAAGTGCAGAATGCATGCAAAGGTGTCACTGAGCGGTGCTGTGGGTGGTTCTATTCTGCTGGCCAGAGAAGGTTCCTGAATCTTTTGCACTTCCCTCTCTCTTCAGTAACGCCTCTATGATTTCTGTAGATGCTTTGAATATTATGGTGAAAGAGAGAAAGAGAGAGATGTTCTCACATAAATGAGATCATTATCTCATCCAGAGGCCAAACGTATTGCTTCACTGCATTTTTTTAAACTGTTGTAAAGAACTGACTCATATTTGGCCATGTTCACCACTTTATTTTCACAAGTCAGAGCCGTATGAGTAATCCTGCAGCTCTCTCTCTCTCTTTTCTCTCTCTCTCTCTTTTCTCTCTCTCTCTCTTTTCTCTCTCACCCACTCACTCTCTCTCTCACTCGCTCTTTCTCACTCACTAACTCACTCTCTTTTCTCTCTCTCTCACTCACTCTTTTCTCTCTCTCACTCACTCTATCTCTATATCTCTCACTCACTCTATCTCTCTATCTCTCACATGCACTCTCTGTCACACACACAGAGACACACACACTGAATTTTCGTACCTTTTCAATGTTTCCAAAGTTATGAACTTATTTTAGCTGCGTAATATTATTTACCATCATAATAGATTGATTGATTGATTGATTGATTGATTGATTGATTGATTGATTGATTGATTGATTGATTGATTGATTGATTGATTGATTGATTGATTGATCTGACTTCTCTGTGATGAATAAGACTGACCTGGAAGGTATTACAGTCTTTCTCGATTGCTAAGACACATTTCTTGAAAGCTGCTCTCCCTTTTTCTAACTTGAGAACACAAAACCCAATTTTCAAGCTAAATCCCCAAAACCTCAGACTCTTCTTGCAAAACCAAACTTTCATCTCAAAACAGTTCAATCTGTGCTCAAAACTGAACTATGTTGTCAAATCGTGCCCCAAGTCAATCAAAAAGACAGAAATCTTATGCGTTTGACACTTATGTACAGTTTTTCTGTATCACTTACAATATATTTTTGTACTTTATTTTTATATAGGCTTACTGTACACAAGTGTCAAACGCATACTGTAAGATTTCTGTCTTTTTGTACAAGTGCTAAATGCAGTTATTTTTGTTTTGCAACATGCATTTTTCCTACAGTGAACAATAAACATTTATTTCTCCAGCTTCATGTCCTGAGCATTGTGTTTTCTATTTTTCTACGTAGTGTTTAGTGACTGTTCAGTAGTGACTGTTATTTTGATTGACTCGGGGCACGATTTGACAACATAGTTCAGTTTTGAGCACAGATTGAACTGTTTTGAGGTGAAAGTTTGGTTTTGCAAAAAGAATCTGAAGTTTTGGGGATTTAGCTTGAAAATTGGGTTTTGTGTTTACAGTTTAGAGAAAGGGAGAGCAGCTGTAATTGTGATTGACGTTTGTCACCTGTGCTCACCATTATGCAGCACAGGTGCATCACAATGAAAATGTGTTGGCAAGTGGTGTCTAAACAGGTGAAACGTGCTTATGGTTTTGCCAAGAGTGATTGATTCAGTCAGTGGGTTCAAGCAACTGAGCATTTGGTTCAGACAACAGGGTTTAGTGTTTTAGCAATTGAGAAAAACTGTAATATGATCTACATTGAGCAACTCATGGTTAGATATCAGAACAAAAGCAAACAGCTGCGAGGATCAACTGCCTTTTCTTCACAGGGATTCCTGATATTCTTGTGCACCTAAATGTAATCCTATGAATAAAACGAGTTAGGAAAAGCTCAACATTTTTAGCTCAACCGTCCTGCAGAGAACATCTTAAATAGTTAAAAATAGTAAAAAAATAGTTAAAAATTCTTATCGCACATTCATTTTTTAAAACTTCATTGTCCCAAATTAATAAAACAATGCAACAAAGAAAAGAAAGAATAATTTTTATTGCATTATGATGTGGGAGTTAGAAGGTGAAGTGCTTCTGATGTTAAAAAATGTGGTGGGAATTGTGTGAATTAAAAAAAAAACTGCTGACGCATTATTTTCATCAGAAATACCGCAGCACTCAATCTGTGGTTTCCCAGAAATTCTACCAGATTAAAGTCAACTAAAATCACTACTTGAACATATTTCTCAGCCATTTACAATTGTTTTTCAAAATTATGAATAACAACCTGTTGTAGATGGTTTCCTGAACAGCCTCTGTTGAAAGAAGTAGCTTTTACATTCCACTAGACTACTAAGCTAATGGCTAATCTGAGATCAACCTAAGGTTTATTGCTGCCATCTTAAAACAGTTCCAGTCTTCATTTTCAAAGCTGTTTATGTCTAAAATGTTTAATAAACTTTTACAGTTCTTCACATGGAATCGAGCAATTTGCAGATGCAGATATCAGCAGCAGCAGGAAATGTTGCACTTCTGGTGCATCCAGGGGTCAAGTCCCTCTGGAATATCATAAACTTTTCTGCTGATAAAAACTGAAACTGGCGGTGATGTAAAATTTACAAAACGACGAGATTACAATTACAATATTCGACACCTTGGATCAATTTCCTGAAGTAAGTGGGCGGTATGGGGGTTGAGGTGGGGGTGGGGAGGGGGTTGTTCTCAGAAATCAAGCCAATGGCATGGTATAGTAGGGTAAAAAGCCAAATTACTCCACGATAGCATTTTTGAAGATGTCTGAGGTTTTGGGGATTTTTACCTTTTCCACACCTACACATCTTGACACAAACGAAGAACACACGATCAGAGAGGGCCTTCAAAAGGCTGTTTAAAAAAACAGGAACTATAAAAGGAAGTGATGAAAGCATCAGCAGTGTGAAGTTGGGGGGCTCCAACATTACAGCATAGAAATTTTTTTAAATCTAAATTTAGCTCATCCTGGGCTCTAGTTGTAGTTTCTCTACCTAAAATCCTTTCTGCTGATGTAGTTAAACTGGCTTTAATGGTTGCAAGCTGTGCATAACTGAGCATGTGACAAATAAAAATTTTAAACATTTTGAATGAAGTATTTAAAATATTTGTGTGATCTCATCAAAGGGTCAGTTGAGGTTACACAATCAAAGTTTCTGTGAAGCTTCTCAGCTGGAAGGCAGCATGACTCAACAGAATGTTTTACTTCAAAGGGCTTCCTGCTGCAGCAGAAAATGAAACATAAACCAGCGTGTTCAATAAATTCTGTTTTTGCAGCATCTCAGGGCAGTAATCACTCTCTCGTCAGGTCTGCTGCTGAAATTAACTCTAAAACTGTTTGCAAAACTGGGTTTTTGAGAAAACCAAATATTTCACAGGGTTATTTTTTATAGCTTAAGAAAACCTGTTGAATGTTTAAAGGAAACATTTCTTCAGTAATTCAACTAGTAACACTTCAATCATTACAGAAATCTGGCCAGGACAGAAAAACAGGACCAACAAGGAGTCACCAGCTGTTTAGAAGATGTGTCATCGTCACTAATGATGGGAACTGAAACTTAAATATTTCAGATCAGCAAACACATTTCAATATCAGACAAAAATAACCTGAGGCAGTTTTCAAACAATGACTTCATTATACTAAGGAAACAAATCCATCCAAACTAGCCTGGTCCTGTAGAAGAAAAGCTGTTCACACCCAGAGCTGTAGCGCTGATAAAGCACTTCAATAGAACATGTGTGGCAACATGAAACAGGATAAAAGATCTCAAAAAGCAACACATCATGGTCAAAAACGAAAGGATCCAGATCAACATCTAAAGCTCTGCAGGGCTAAAACAACCTCAGTGGAGGAGTTCTAAAGCCAAAACCTCTGCTTGGACCTCTACATGGTTTGAAATGTCTCAAGACTTACTGGTAAATTATTATGTGGGCTGATGGGACATAAGATGTTTCTGGAAGGTATGCATTTGAGAATAAAAACTCATATCTACAGTCAAACATGGTGGTGGCAGTGTGATGGTTGTTCTGCTACCTCAGGACCTGGACTGATTGATATGATCAATGGAATCATGGATTCTGCTCTCTACCAGAAAATCCTGACCTTAAACAAGCTGTTCATGCTGGAAAATCTAACCTGCTCTAGTTTACTTCCTGTTGGTCCTGCAGCTTATGACAATAAAACTTATTTTATTTTCATTTTTTTAAAATATAAGTGACTTCTATCCTGTCTCTGGTTGTTTTGTTGCCCTATATTCTTGTTTATTGTCCTATATAATGTCACAACAATA
Source organism: Aphyosemion australe (assembly GCA_006937985.1). Lineage (NCBI taxonomy): Eukaryota > Metazoa > Chordata > Actinopteri > Cyprinodontiformes > Nothobranchiidae > Aphyosemion > Aphyosemion australe. The sequence goes on along the minus strand of SSNS01000008.1, from coordinate 855,707 downwards.
AGCATTACACGTGAGTGCAAGATAACATCTTTCTGCTCCTTTTGTCCTCCTTGATGGGAGGGCAGGTCCTCGTTTCCTTTTAACGTCACAGTCATCATCATTACCCCAGTTTAAAGACTTGATAATAGCAACAAATTATGTTTAAAACAGAATAAAATCCAGAATGAAAAAAAACTCCTGGTGCCCAAGTCTTCTAGATAAAAATAGAATGGAACAAGAAGTGTCAAACTCAGGCAGCTCAGACTGTGCTGCGCTAGTCTGGAAGTGAAAGATTCATCATGTAAGCACATCCTGAAAGTTCCTAGACATCAGAAAGTAGGTAGACCAGTTCCTTCTGGGGAAACATCTGGAAGCTTTCAGTTAAAAGCTTTATTCTGGGACTTGCTTCTTCAGTAGATGATTGATGATCTAAGAGTTCATTTTGTAGGATCTGAACCCTCTGCTCTCTTTCTGCAGATGAGTGACCAAGACAGCAGCACCTCCTCTTCCTCCCAAACGGGAGATGTTGAGGGAGAGCTGGATGAAGAGTTGGAGAACGAAGATGGGAAGAGCCAAAAACGAAGTCCCAGTCTGTCCAGTATTGCCTCTCTCTGTGCAGTCATACGCATCAAAAGGAAGTACCAGGTCATGAAGAAGAGGCGTCAGGAGAGGGAGATGGAGGTCTTCAACGGAGCTCCAGTGCGCTCTAGTCCCAAAATTTTCACTTTTGATAAAGACACCCCCAGTGCCTTCCCTGCTTTTTCTCAGGAACTTCAGAGGAAAAAAAGGCAGAGAAAGAGGAAGCGGGTGTTGTATCCCAACGATGTGGGGCGCAAGACTGTTCCCAAACAGGAGCACAGTCGAGCTAAATATGGCCTCTACCTGCTCTTCGTTATCGTCTTCGTCCAGGTAAACCAGTCACAGCTCCTGTGGGACTCTGGAAATGCACTGCTTATGTTTTCTGTGTGGTAAATTTAATTGGGTTGAAAAAATTTATGAAGAAAAAAGCTCCCAATGAGCACTATTCATATAGCCTAGCCATCCTATATATGTGAATATATAATCTGACCACAACCCAAAGACAGATCTCAGTCATGGGGGGCGGGATCTATGGTTGTCTTTCAAACTGTCTCTGCATGCTATTGGACACCAAACAACATGACGTACTCACAGCTACGGATGTCAGTCAATGGGGCAGTCTGCCATACACTATCGAAGAAGACCCAAATACATCCTTCTTCTAAATAACCATAAGTACCTCTATCTGCTCTTGACTCAAAGAAAAGTTGATGCCAAAGAGGTTTGAAACGAGCTGACGTCATCTTAGTTGTTCTGCTCCGTCGCACCATCCCGCCCACCAAACCAATAGAACGCTGTGATTGGCCCACCAAACTGATAGAGCGCTGTGATTGGCCTAGCGTGTCTAGACCAACATGCAGAGCAAAATCATTTTGCTTCGGCTTCTGTCTGTCTAGATTTCTAGGCCACTATTCATAGGCAGCAAGACGATTTTTGCATGGTGCCATCTTGGTCAGTGCTACTGGTGTCTGTATTTTCTAGCAGAATAGCTGCAGACCTAGCCTAGAAATCTAGACGCACTGTAGCAGAAGCAAAATAATTTTTGCTATGCACATACAGTATGTAGGATGACTTGCCAGACTGCAGCAGACCAGGAACATGTAGGAAAAAAGGGACAAATCTCAGCCAAGGAGCTCAGTTTAGCAATCAACACATTATTGTTTGGAATCTGTTCTTTAAAGAATCTGGTATTATATTTTACTAGGTGAGTAGTTTGCAGTATTAACTCACAAATAATTGATAACTTGACTTTTTCAGTGTTTTATTGCCCATTATTTTAACCTGGTCTGCTAGAAAGTCATCCATAAATCAAAACCTTTTGTGTTTGAGGATACATAACCCATCATTGTAAAGATCAGATAAACTTAGACCATCCAGAAACATGTATACATTTGTAAAACTATTTCTACTCAGTTTTATCTCCGTTTCTAGTCAAGAATCAGGCGGGGTAGACTGATCTAGTGTTTAATTACAGGATGACTCATTCACTCCCAACATGATCATTAACCTCCAGCTGTGCTGTAAATAGTGGTTATGTTTATTTCATCCTACACGGGTTAAAGTACAGTCTAGCAGTTTGACTGCATGCTGTTATTCAACCACTGTGTCATCCACATGAAAAATGTTCTTCCTCTTTACCTGATTAGTAGGAAGCAGTCCTAGTTTATGTCATGGTGAATAGTAATTATATGCAGCTGTAGTTCCCGTTGTTATCTGCTGCTATGAGCTTCAGCAATTTGCTTGTCATGAGGGGGAACTATGAGGCAGCTGTATGGGAACTGGTGGAGTTTATGTAAATGTACGATATCTGGGTAAATGATCAGATGCAACTGAGGAAACAGCTGAGCCTTTCAACAGTAAGTCTGAATTTATAGAAGTTCTATGCAAAAAAGAAATTGGTGCATATTGGTATGTCATGTTATATGTATGATCATTATTATTTCTTTAAAGTCTCAGGTTTTTTTAATTGATCAATTTATTGGATAATAATAATACTGTATATCATTATATTTTATTATGTAATTATTTTATAGTAAGAATTGGCACTTGCCTCCAGAGGGGTAATAACACATATCTCATTTGATATCCCAGATTTTTCAGGAATGCACTAACCCTGCTTAAGAGCTAGAGCTCCAAATAAGATGCAAATGTTTTAAAATGTTGTAGCACCATCTACCTCCAAAACATTAAATAACAGTAAACTGACGGGGATGTCAAAGGTTCATGAAGATATGTGACAGACAAAATTAGCTGAATCACTAAATCGGTGTGTGAAACATCAAAGTTACTTTTTGATGAGAGAATAGCACAAAGAAATCCTATTTGATTGTTTTTTTGGTTGCAATCTTAAATATCACCACTAGATGTCACTGAAGCCTACTCCTTTGACTGAATGGGGTTGGGCTGACAGTACACGGATTCTTGAAGTTAGTGAAAGTACCTCAGGAAAACCTTAAGAGACAATATTGCAGCATACAAACAATGTTTTTAGTATATAATATGGTGTCAACACTTACAGAGAATAACCTGTTTATGAAGAACCTTTCTGCAAAGACATGTCTCTGTATCATGGTATTTCTAATGCATGACTGCTTCTCCTCAGGTGTACAATGCCATAGAGAACCTTGATGACCACGTTATCCGATATGATCTGGAGGGCCTGGAGAGGACTCTGAGGAGGGAGATGTTTGGGCAGCAGGGGCCAGTGGAGGGTCTCCTGTACCACTTGAAGGACTACCTGTCCACCTATGTTCACAACAAGCCTCTGGTGGTGTCCGTGCATGGGCCCAGTGGCGTGGGAAAGAGCCACCTGGGCCGCCTCCTAGCTGGACACTTTCGCTCGGTGGTGGGCGACACACTGGTGCTGCAGTACTACGTGCTCCACCACTGTCCCCAGGAGGCTAATGCCTTGCAGTGCGCTCACAACCTTTCAACTCTTATCTCCGGGATAGTGGCGAGAGCTGAGGAAGAAGAGAAAATCCCACTCTTCATCTTTGACGAGGCAGAGCACATGCAAGTGGAGATCCTAGATAAGCTGAGGCAACTCGTTGCCTCAAAGCAGTCAAACGAGTACCTGAATGCGATCTACCTGTTCCTGAGCAACCTGGGTCACTCACACATCACCAAACACATGCTGCAGAACTCCTCAAGTATTTCTATGGGGATGACTGCCTCCCATCGCTATAGCAACCTGATGAATGAACTCGGTCCCATATTACGGAATGTCCTGGAGAAGCTTCACCCGCTGTGGTCAGAGGCGGAAGTCCTACCTCTGGGCCTTTTGGAGAAAAGTCATGTGATGGAGTGTTTCCTGGATGAAATGACTCGAGAGGGCTTCTACCCGGATCACACCAACATTGAGCGCCTGGCAGGGGAGATCGAGTACTACCCCGCAGTTGGGGGGCACGTATACTCCCAGACAGGCTGCAAGCAGGTGGTGGCAAAGGTCAACCTGCTGTGAAGCATTCTGCAGGAAACATCAGAATCCTTCATCTACACATGAAGAAGAGAAGTGAGAGGGAATCGAGTGAGGCAACGCTGTTGTGAAATGTGAAAGATGACTCAGAGCCAGAGTTGGAGGGACGGGTTTTGTAAGAGTGAGGTTCATGAAAAAGTTTGTTGACAGAGAATTGAGTGTGTGGGCGTTGGACTCTGCTGTGTTGTAATGAATCCTGTGAAGATGTTTGAAATTATCACAAACATTCCTTAAAGGGTCAGTCCACCCAAATTACCTCACCACTATTAGTGTTTTTCTCTACAGATCCAGAAAGACTGAGCACTGGTTTAGATTTAAACATTAACTTTAATTTTGTGAGGACCTAACAGCAGGTATTTTTTAATTATGTCTCATAAATGATCTGTTAAATGGTACAATAATGTTAGTAAGCTAGCTCATGTTAATCCTTTTAAGATTTTTGGATGTTCTTTTGAGGTTCGCCAGGAACTCCTGACTTTTATTCTAACCCTTGACTGAAATTGCGTGTGAAAAGATTTTTGTTTATTTTAAAACACATAATCTGAAGAGTTGGGCGAATAAACAGGACACCTAAAAATGTCCTAAAAATAATGGCTAACAGCTATTTTAGATCAGTTTGTTATTGTTTTCCTAAAATAGCTCCAATTTGAAAAATATCATGATAAACCCATAAACTAGCTACTAGCTAGGGATGTGTATTGGCAATCATCTGGCGATACGATATAAAACTACAATTCAGGGGAGACGATGCGATACATTGCAATACTAAAAGCCAGGTAATATTTGAAAATTTTAAGACTGAATTAATTTGAAAACTCAGGCCAGAGACTTCGAAGACACTTTCAAGATTTTGTTGTTCTGTCAGTAAAAAGTAAAAACTGCTGCCACCTAGCAGCCGGAGTTTGAATTGCACCACACAAAAGAATTACAGGAAATGTTTGCATGTGAATTTTCATTAAACATTGTTACGCTGCTTTTAAATATTGATTCAGTATCATAACATGAAATATTGCAATATTTCAGTGCATCAATATTTTCTTACATCCTTAGAAGCTATCAGGTATAATTGTGTTTTTTTTTCACAACTTTTGCAAAGAGGCAAACTTTAAAATGACAAAAATATTTTTAAGTTTAGCAAAAAAAAACTTGGTTTGCTGTAACATCATGATTTGGACTTTGTCACACTATTCAGATGGAGAAATCATTCTAGTTTAGATGATGATAAAAAAATTTTTTGACATGAACAGTAAAATATTTGCTGGCTTTTTGTCTGATGCCATTCACGGCCCAGCTTTAGGCTCACATACACACAGTACAGAAAAGACAAATTAACATTTATTAACAGACTTTGGTAAAAATAAATGTGAGACTTTATTATCTTTAATACGTGAGTGAATGATTTAGGTGGACTAATCCTTTAGATTAAAGAAGAAATAGGCAGCTTTAACAGAAATGAATGCTAATCAGAAGACTGAAGGACATGTATTACTGCTCAGTTTGTGTCACAATTCAAAACTCAGAAATCCATTTAAAAATGAATGTTGAGGCATTTATAACACTCATTTCAGAACAAACAGACAGCCTGACTCGTAATCCTGCAAGTCATCGTAAAGGAGCAGCTGAGACCCAGTTAGCTGCATGTAGAACGTCTCCTTTTACTGAGAACATCCACGACAAGTGTATTTATCACTGACCACAGATATTTCTGCTAGTTTGCATCCAATGAACCTGGAGTCAACTCTGACCTGTGCCAGTACTTTAGATGTATTGAGTCATAATTGTAATTATGTCTGGTTTCCATAAAATTAATTAAAAACATATTTTAAAAATGGAGACTGTGAGGTTTTTCTTAATACAATAATTATGTTTTTACAAATCTTTAGTTTTTAGCTGTAACAGATAGGAATTCAACCTAATATCTCACAAACCTAACCTCTGTATTTGTAAAAATACAAGAGTGATTTCAACACAATCTTTACATATCAACCCATCACATAAGCTCAGTACAACACACACACAAAAAACTGAGTTTTTTATTTTTTCATGCTGAATGTTGTCCAGCTCCCATCACCAGCTGATATTGGTGCATCTCTACCTGTTCATGATTATCATAGTAACTCTGTTTATGTTTCCGGATGTGGTTTGTCATGAAAAAAAGTTTTCAGACTTTAAGCAGGTTGGTATGTCCCTCTGCATGTTAACATACTTTATGTAGCTTTGATACCATTGTTTTTATAACTGTTTCTTCACAAATGAGACCAATCTGGATTAAAAAAAGGTGTTGCAAACTTAAGAAGCTATTGCAAAAATCAACAATGCAGAATTCCACCTGAACAGAACATGTGAAGTCTATTTCTAGGCCCAAGTTATTTATAATGTGATTAAATGACGTTTGTTGTGCGATTATTACATTAAAGCCAGATCATTTGGAGATGACACTGGTAGGCTCAGAGACGGGCTCAGCTGGACTTCATCCCTCTGCACAATGGCAACTACATCTAATCAACCACTAACAAAAATGACAGTTTTATAGAAATTGAGCTAAAATGTTATGTTTAGTAGCTGAGAGTCATTTATAACCACACTGGCTGTAGTTCCAACAGATCCTGCAAGATCTTGTAATGTTTCTTAAGATTTGACCTCAACAGTTATCACTCCAGTATTTGTCAACAAAAGGTCATCATTGTTTAAAACAGAAACGTGGCGGGTGAGTCCTTTAATAATACAAGCTAGACCTGTAATCAGATACGTTTATTTCTCAGTCATTTTGCATCGTTTTAAAGTATTTTACATCCCCCTGTAATTGTTCACTACTTTGTTTCATTTAGCCTAGAGCACTTTTGAATAGTTGACATTTTGCCTCCTAGCTTAATATAGACGCATACTGCTTACCTTTGTGGCTGTTTTGATGCATTTGTTCTCCGTTATTTAGACCTGTTAGTGTTTTGCAAATATCTGATGGTTCTTTTAGATAGGCACAAGTAACAGAGACTCAGAAATGTAGCTGGAACTTGGTGAAATTTTAGTCTCTTGAGAAAATCTGACAAGAAACACAATTTCTTACATTATTTTTCCATTTTTTTATTAGTTTACATTGGAAAAAAAATAAGGTACTGTGTCTACATGACAAATAAACGTGATATTATCATGAAAACACAATCAGATGGATTAAATAAATACCACATTTAGATGTTTGTGTGGGTCGTAACACTCGGCCATAATCTGAAGTGTGACTCGACCCTTTAAGATGTGATATCTGACAGCAAACAGCTGCTACCCTTCATGACTGCTGAGCTGAGACAGATGAAAACAACACTGTAGAAATGCAAACTACATGATTTACCAGAAGATCCCACCATGTTGATTTCACCTATCGAACTGAGCAGCCACGGTGGATTTACAGATCTTTTTTACATAATCTTGTTTATAAGAGTGTCCTTCAGTAAAACCAGAGATCAGTCTGCACTTTATGAAATGTGTGAAACAAATATCCCAAAAAATGTCAAACTAGACAGACACTCTGCACCTGTTTTTTTAACCACAGAAATAAACTTTACGCTCAGCAGCCTTGTTTTCATTCTCACATGCTTTAAGATACAACATCTGTAACAGGCTACACACTTACACCAACGACCACCAAGTCCTACAGGGAAATAAATAGTGTGACTTCAGTCGTAAAAATATTCCACCAGTGGCGCTTCAGGGCCCGCCTCACAACCTCAGACTCAACTGGTATTGTTAGATGTGTGAACAGGGAGTGTGTATGTGGGTGTGTGTGTGTGAGGAGAGTCCAGAGAGGAGGAGGAAGAGCTACATGACAGGCGGTGCTGATGTGAAGACTCCTATTTACGCCTCCAGCTCGAAGCCCATGCCCACTTTGTGTCCGCCGGCGTTGAAGTTCTTCCCATCGATCAGCGCTGAGAGGGTGACCTTAACACCTGCAAGGAGACGAGACGAGGCTCAGAAAACAACTAGACATGTTTAACCGAGCAGATGCATGACTGCAGAGCTCCTCTTTGCTTCGTTGACATGTTTTAACACCTGAGCTCTTCTGACTCTAAATATGTGAGGATTATGTAAAATAAAAACAAAATTGATTTTGCACCAGAAAACCAATCACAGATCCTCATCACACCTTTCTCTGTAGCAACAGAGGAACCCCGTTGTTTTCAACAGGAAGAAAATCTGAAACGTAAGTTTTATTTGGGAGCTGAACACCTTTACAGATTCAGTAAAACCAGAACGTCACTGGGCTGTGAGCAGGGGGATGAGAGGGAGACAAAACCCGCTGGTGCACACACCACTCTGAGGTTTTATTTATTGTCTTAATTTTTCACTTTCTTCTATGTTTTTTATTATGATCTTTTCTTAAACACTATTTACATTTTTATTGTTTCTTGTGAAGCGTCTTGTGATTTTTATCTTTTATAAAAAATCCTTTCTTCTTCTTCTATTTTAGAATTAGTTTTAAACTTCTTTTAATGGTGTTTAAGGCAATGAATGGGTTGGCCCCGGCCTATTTGTCAGAAGTGTTGCAGCCACACGTTCCTGGTCGGGCACTCCGCTCCAAGAACCAATTGCTGCTCTCGGTTCCCAGAGCTCGGCTGAAGACAAGAGGGGATAGGGCCGTTCTCGGTAGTGGGACCAAAACTATGGAACGCCCTTCCCCTATCTAACTTCAGTGGAGGTTTTTAAAATGAGGTTGAAGACCTGCTTTTATGATCTGGCTTTTAACTCTGTGGGTTAGCTGTTGCTGATATTTTTACATGTTCTTACTCTGTAATTCTTCTTCTGTTGGTTTTAATTGTCCCTGCTGGTTTTATCTGTTTTATTTTAATTGTACAGCACTTTGGTGGCATGTTTCATGCCTGAAAGGTGCTTTATAAATAAAGGTTGATTTGATTTGATTCTGAGTAGGGATGTTCCGATCACATTTTTTTTGCTCCCGATCCGAGTCATTTGATTATCTGCCGATACCGAGTCCCGATCCAATACTTCAGTAAAGCATTAAAATAAGAAGAAAAAAGGGAAATTTTTCCTTTAATTTTTTTATTGCTTATCACGCAGCTGTGTTTTCCAGCATGTTGAATGCCCAGAGTCACACATTACAGGTGGCTGTTACACTGCCTTCGCTTTCCGGTTTAAAATACCACAAAAATACTGATATCTTAGCTCTCCTGTGGAGACAAGTTAGCTCTGCGTTAGCCTACTAGCTAACAGCTGCATGTTATGGTGTCTGAATCCCCGCCTGCTGTAAATTGTGGGACGTAATGATGTTGTTTTCTTCCAAGAAACAAAGAATATTGATGTAGAGGAACTTGTTAAGATCTCAGGATGAATTTAAAAAGACAAATTTGTTGTTTTATAAGGTTAAATCTGATCTTTTTCACCCGATCCCGATTTTTTGAAAATCGCGTGATCGGGCCCGATTTCTGATCACGTGATCGGATCAGAGCATCCCTAATTCTGAGTTAACAATAACAGAATAAATGACAACCTCATTTCTGTGAATTTCTGCAAAATTTTCTAGATGCAATTTAGAGAAAATTAGATTTATTTACAATTTAAAGTAATTTTATTTGTGAATGTGTTTCTCTCCAAATATTAGATTATAATCCATCCCAGATTCACTAACCCCTCACAAAGTCGTCTCACACTATCCAATTCATCTAAAGATATGGAGAAGCATTCAAGATGCCAACACCAACGCAGCATTAAGTGTGTGGAGATAATATTTATCATGAAATGTCATTAAACATGTTATAAATTCCAGGAACATGACAGCTAGACCCAGAGACGGGTGAGGGAATTCAGAAACCCTCACACCAACAGCCTCAGCCCAACGATAGAGCAGATATTTGATTAAACTGTGTAACTGAATAAATCACTGTACTCAAACAGCATTTCCAAAAGCGTCTTTGCCCCTAAAATATGAAAATAAAACAAAATACCTGTTCAAAAGGTGTATTTTTGTGAAAAGGTGACGAACAGTTAACACCTTACCTATTAGCTCTATGAACAACCTCAGTTTGGAGAAACAAGGATTAGTTTTGACAAAACAAACAAGCGTGCTACCTGTCACAATTAGGGTGGTTACAAAGTGTCCAAACTGCTATTATGTAAATGATTATAAAATCCTTCACATTAACATAAATTTCACATTTGGTGTTTATTCTGATAGATTTATTTTGAAAATCCAGTCATATGACGGAAAATGACCTCATAATTTAATCTAAATACCCGTACCAGGGGAGAGTGATAAGCGTTGGTTTAAAACTCCGTCACTGGCCTCGTTAGCTTCTCTGTCTAGTCAGAACGTATCCGACTCTAAACCGAGGGCGTTCAAAGCGCCATCTGCAACAGATAACTCATAACTGTCTACAGAAACCCACTCCTCAGTCCAGATCAAACTGGAGCTCTGAGCAGCATGTCATTTCCATGTAAACGAGAGATCGTGTCAGATATTCAAATATCAAACCACACCGATGGGGGTGCACAGTCTGATGCTGGTTCCCAAAAGTTTTTTAGTCCACTCATAACCATCACTACCGCAGTTTACAGGAACCAGGACGTGTATTTGCATAAGGACGCTGGTGAAACTGTATAAATAAACAAAAATAAGTCTGCATTTGTCAAAGTCCCCCCCCCCCCATGTCTGTGTGTGCAGGACCCTAAGATATTTAGATTTTAACTGGTGGGTCTTAGGAATACAGTTGCTGCTGAAGCGACAGGCTGAGATCATGAACCTGCTGCAGGAGTCTGAAAAAGGAAGTAAACATTTCACAGACCTAACTAGTCTCAGACCATCACTTCCCTCCACTGACATGTTAAACATGCTTCTAACGTGTAGTTACACCTAATTCTCTTCCTATTTTCATTTCCTCATGAGTACCAGGATAGGAGGTAGGATCCTGCCCTTGTTTTTATTTCAGAGCCATTTTGTTCCTTCAGAATTTTCATTTTTAGAACAAATCAACCTTTTGCTGTTGTTAAACACCTGAGGTGACTTGTGTGTGTGTCTGAACCAAACGTGTTCCTGAGTGTTGTTGTGGACAGCAGCCTACCTGGCCGGAGGCTCTGGGTGTAGCCCACTCCTATCAGGCTGGCATTGTTCACTTTGGCCTGGGGGGAGAAATGAGAGAAGACGTGAAACAAAAGCCACACTTGGTATGGCTGTGAGACCAAAGACGAGCTGGACCACTCACAGACAGAGAGGACTCCTTGTCCAGCTTGTATTTGGCGGCGATCCCGAAGCGGGTGTTGTTGCTGCCGGCGGTCCAGGCCAGAGTGACCGCCGTCTCCAGCTCGTCATTCACCTTCTGGTAGATGGAGCCTCCAAACTCGGTCCCGTCGTTACTGAAGGATGGAGCAGGTTTGTTCAGAGATGGAGATTCAGCGGGGCTGAGCTCAGAGAAATCAGAGGGAAACACTCACACGTTGGTGTGCAGCTGGAAGTCCCCGGTCCTGTAGCCCAGAGCAAAGTTGTTCTGAGCCAGTTTGGATTTGGCTGTGTCGAAGGCCATCTGGTAGCCAGCCAGCCAGCCTTCGTAGCCCAGCACGGCGGCAGCGTGGATGATGGGCCCCTCAAAGTCCACGTCACAGCCCAGGTTCACATAATCACGCTTGTAACCCGTCTTCAGCTTTCCACTTTTCTTACTGGGAGGAAAACAGCAGCTAAATGTTAATTTTTCTACAAAAAGACCTAAATCTACCCAACAGAGATTTATACATCATGCTGTCTTAACCCTCACAAGAGGAAAAACATCTTCCTGTTTAACATATTAGGCCAATAAGCTTTTTATCGTCTGTTTCCAGGAAATCTGCAGGTGATGACTAACCCAGAGAGTCAGGAAACATGGAGATGGAGGAAGTGGTTTGATAAGGAAGCAGCAACAAAAACATATATGTGACAAATGTTTTCCAGGAATCAGGTGTGGCAAAAAAGAAGGTCAAGGAAAAATGTTTCCTCACTTCATTAAACTGTTAAAGTGGTTTAGCCTCTAATTAGCTACCAGACTTTAATCAGAGCATCATTCAGGCTCAACACCGACAGCAAAAAAAATAAAAAAACATCCACAACTATGTTCTTCTTCACAATGAAAAAATTAGCCTCCTGTATGGTGTCCTAGGTCAAAACAGGACTCAAAACTCTTACTGTAACACACCTGCTACATGTTAGTCATTACATCAGTACAGGGTAGCTGTTGGTAAAAGCCATCAGTAAAACTGTGACAAGTTCCACAGCTTCTGACAGAGTGGGGTGGGCGGGGCTTAGAGAAGACAGATTAGCATTTACCGTCCCTGTCAGCCACAGTTATTTAGTATTCATCACAGGAAAGTGAGAGGAACTCTCTCTGGGCTGATTTAGATTCATCTGTCTGTAACCCTGACCCACACCCTGGGAATTCACTGGTACTCATAAACCACATCCTATAATACCTTCATCTGACTGTGACACAGACAGAACAGCTGACTGGAAGTCCCTCATGATTCTCCCTTATTTGGAAACCAAAAACTTTTTATATCGAGGTTTTCCTCTCAGATGTTGAGCTCCAGTACAGATAACCTGGTTTCCCTGAAAACATCCTGTACTTTGCTCAGTTTTGTAATAAACACAGGAATGTGGGATTAAATTATAGGCCTGCCTTCCAAAAAATTCAATCTGCAGAAGAACGGGAAATAATGGAGACAGACTTAATCCAACATGGCCGTGTTATCGCCCCACACACACACGCCTGAACACGGACTCACCCTGTGTTTGGTACAAAAGACGTATCCAGGCCCACCTTCATTCCCTGAGCGAGCTGCAGGTAAAGGAAAAGCGTGTCAACACACTAAGAGCAGAGAGACGTTCGTGTAAATGAGAATGCCCCCCCCACACACACACACACCTGGTCCTCCACGGTGACCTCGGTAGTCAGCGTGTTGTCTGTGTTCCACTTCTGGCTGACGCTCAGCCCCAGCTCCTTCATCTTGTATTTGGTCTCCAGGTTGCCGGACGCCTTCCCCGTGTCGATGTTACTGGAGCCGGCTGTGTTGAACTCCTGCAGAGCGGCAAGACGGGGCAGAAACGTAAAACGTCAACAAGATTCTGTTGTTACTGCAGAAGTTTAAAAATAAGACATAAAGAGAGGAAAGTCAACAACTGGGACTGGATCAGATCAGTCACATCTGAAAACATGCAAGGCACCAGAGACGCATGAGATGGAGAAGAAAATAAAAAGACAAAAACATTAACATGACACAATAAAAATGTCAAATTATCAAAGAAAACAATATAAATTCACACTTTCTTCACTTTCCAAAGTTTTTACTGAATGAATTTTAAAACTGAGCTGAATCAGAATAAACAAAACCCATTACACTGTCTGAGATAACAAAATATAGTAATGTTATAAAAATAAATGTAACCTGCATCAGAATCCACATCTATTTAATTTTACACCTTACTCATGTTTATCTCTGGCTGCTAAAAGGGAAAATGTTCTCACCTTCTTCTCCGTGTTTTAGTAAAATATCTCATGAACCACCGGACGTGTTTTCATAAAACTCAGAAATTAAATCACTGGACAATTCAAGTGAGTGAGATAAATGTGGTTGGGCCATAGCAGTCTGGTTAGATCTGAATGTTGCTTCTAGACATAGACCGATATTGGTTTTTCTATTGTTGATACCAATGCTGATATGTAGGAGACACGATCAGCCGATGGGCGATATGTACTGCCGATTTTCATGGCCGATATCTAGACGTTGTCCACCTTATTTTCATGCTAAAATGTCACTAATAACATCAGTTGATGCACAAAAGTTCTGTAGCTGAATCAGTGTTTGAACTCTGAATTTAACTAACTGTTAAATCTGAACTTTGTGCACTGCTCAGTGTTAAAGTCAGACACCTAAATAAAGTTAATTTAGAGTATTTATTATGCAGATGTTATGAGGGCTGCCCGAGGATGTGCCTGACTTTATAATCAGCTTTACTAAGGACAAATATCAGCCGATGCCGATGTATAAAAGTATATATAAATATCGTTGCTAGTTGCTTCACATCCTCCTGCATCGTTTTTAAGTTCTGTAATAATTCTCCTACCTGGATGACGGATCCTTCTGCATTATGTGATTATTTTCATGTTGTCGTCCCATTTAAAATATTTTAGACATTTCCCCCTCCATGTTTTTGTTTCATCATCCAAATTGAGTTTCTAATAAAATATGAAGCCTTCAACAGTGAAGAGTCCTGACCCAATTTTTTTTATTTAAGGTTGTAAAACTAACAGATTAAGTACTAATCCCTGATTAGACTGAGATTCTGCTGAACCTTTGATTTCATTATAATTTGGTAGCAATTTTCAGTCAACTAATAAAAAACAACACTGCCCCCAGGTGGCAGGAAGCAGCAATTACACAAGAAAAAGTTCAATTTTAGTTTTTTTGGGTTTAATTTACATATTTTAAAGCAGTTTCCTGCTAAATCCCACACTTCTATTCTATATCTAGTTTGTTAGACACATTGGTACCAAAGGTTTGGACATTACCATGTGACAATGACAGGGTTATGATGCTAATCATCATCAGAGCACAATTAGCACAATGAGGAGATAAGTTTCACTTTTGGTTCTACTAAACGGACACTAGGGGGTGCTAAAAGTAAGCCAAAACTGCCAAGTGTGCCTTTAAATGACGACATGTTGAAACAGCCTGAGGTAATATTAGCTGTAACAGCCTGTAATCAGGAGAAAATCAGCTCTCAACTGTCTGAATTATATTTGATTCTTCACTTTTAACTGGGTCCAAGTCTGCTTTTTGTCCTGATGGATTAAATAAAAGACATTTGATTCAGTCCAGCATGTTTAACATTTATGATAAACGATGAATCAATGGAGCTGTGCATTCCAACGAGCTGCTTCCACATCCTGCTGCCTTGTTACTTTTATTTCATGTGTTTTAGGAACTTTCTGCTCCTGCTGTTTGTATTAAAATGCAGCTGAAACGATCAACTGAGCCTGGATCTCACGGCTACACTGTCAGCTGTGTTGATGTTTCTGCAGCAGTCAGTGACCTAAACGTCATTACAGACGGAACCATGAACAGGTTTCAGAGCCATTCGGTGCATATTTGCAACAAGCATTGTTATGCAATAAAAAAAAGAGAGAGCACTAAACTGACGATGAGATGATAAACTGGGATGCTGACTCAAAAAAACTAAGATTTAAACTCTGAACCATTCTCTCTCTGAAATGTTTCACTTAAAATAAAAATGTATCCATTTGCAGATATTGTTGTGCCCATAGACGTTATAAAGACAACCTCTGACATCTTTCTCCGTGTTTTTACATTTTAAAAACTGACGTTTATTTAGTCAAAGACAACTAAGAATGATGGATTGTAAAAAGTTAAACAGTTATATAAAAATAAAATCTACAGCAATAAAAAGAACTTACACAAACGAAAACAAACAACTTAAGCACAAGAACAAAAAATTTAATGAAACAGCAGAGGGTGAGGTGAGTAAACAGGACAGACGGTCATGGCGCATCGTCTCTGCGTCGACGCCGATCTTACCATCTACATTAGAGCATGATCAGTCCGGAGCGGCAGCATGGAGACAGAGCAGCGGTTAGGAAAGACAGGCAGAGAGACAGACAGGCCACAGACACTGAGCTGCTGTCGCCCCTGTCGTGTTTCTCTACAACCCAAAGCAGAAAAAGCAAAGCAGCTTGTTTCCAACATCCCAGACACCTAAAAGCTCAGCGTTCCAGCCGGAGTCAGCGGCTGCACTTAAAAGAGGATGAAGACGTGAGCAGGGATCAGAGCAGCAGGGCTTTAGACACTAAGAGGTAATACAGGAGATGTTCTCACCACTCCACTTTGAGATTTGGTCTTCAGGTCCAGCTTCACAAGACCGAAGCCTGTTGGAGTCAAAACACACTTTAAATAACTTGGTGATCAGATGCAAACAGGAGAACTCGTTATTATAACAATATAATATTCATAGTTCAGTGTGGTTGGCCATTAAACTGTTAAATGAAGTAGTTTTCAACTATCTGACATGATCAGGCTCAGCTCTGCCTTGTTTTTATACCAAGCTGAGATACAGACTACAGAAGCTGTGACCTCGTAGATCACCAAGAATAAAAGTCCCCAAAATGTCAACCTTACCTTCAACTTAGTTCCATCTACATCATTATCATAGACTAAGGAAATCAAAATGTGTGAAACAGACATGCTCTTCTTAATCATGAACAAATGGTTGGACTTTGACAAAACTTCCAGAACATAATCCTTGGATGTACGTCAACAACTGAATCACCTTTGGAGATCATTTGGTATACTTCACTGACATTGAGTAGTTTGGTAGTAGTTAAACATCATGTTCAACATATATTCAGAGCACTAAAGACATGACGTGAGATTGTTGTCTCAAACTTAGGAACACCTGGTCCTTCTATTAAACTATCTCATCTCACTGGATGGATTTTAACGAAACTTTCAGAAAGTATAGATAAATCTACAACTGATCAACTTTTGGGGTCATCTCTATTCCAATATGAAGTAATCACAACTAACTGACATTAGCAGATGCAACTTTGGCAATAATTCGCCCAGTTTTACAGATTTTAAGTTACAATTGAGTCATTCAGAAACCATCATGTGACCAGATCAACTGACATCTTGTGATTACACGTCTCACATTCAAATGTGATTTAATCTGTAGTTTTCAGCATCAGTAAAACGAAGCACAATGTTGCCTGACAGAAATTCAAATTTGTTGTGTTTATATTATCAGAAGACATGAAAAGATGAGAAGTCTTCCCGCTTAAAAAGGATCTACAAAACAAAATTCCTTAGTGGAATTTGAGATGATCAATAATCCCTGCAGACCGAGGTTTTTGGTGAACTACACCACAGTGGCCAGAGCTGCAAAATGACAAGCAATGATATATTTTTACTATGAAATATAAAGAAATGATGGAGGAATGATTCCTAACAAGTATAATTCCATTATGAAACACAAACAGTGCTCACCATAGCCCTTGCTGAAGATATCCTTGGCAGTTTTGCCGAGGTCTGAGTATGATGGAGGGACAGCCATTGTGCTGGATAAGATAAAGTGTTTAAACCACAGATTTTACATGGAACTGAAGTAAAACTGCACAAAGGCAAAATATAACATATTTCACATTCAAATCACACATATTGCTGTTTGATACAAACGTTTGACATGACAGAGTTGAACTAATTGGAAAATATTTCATGAGATTTCAAAACAAGAAAAGTCCTCATTAAATCAATAAATAAGACACTTCAAAGGGCAAACTATATCTGTCTCATCTACAAATACATTAAAATCATAAAAAGAGCGAGTGTCCCCAGAAGCATGTGCAGCAGCAGCAGCCAGGCTCACGAGCCTTAGCTCTGTTCTGGAGAAAACTTGGATTCAAAGGAAAACTGGGATCCGTGCTTAGAACTAGAAGATTAACATTCAGCATAATTAACAATAATGTATGAGCAGCTGATTGCATGAACGATCAACGAAAGTCTCGTGTGTTAATAAAACATGGTTGTTCCATGTGGGACAAAGGACAGCAGATGGGCCGGGGTGTAATAGATGTGGGGGTTTATGGGAGCTGCACCAGCTAAGCTAGGTAATGTTCATGGAGGAGAATAGAAACTCACACGGAGCTGAACGCGTGACTAAAGTTGTAGTTTACTCTAAACACGAGAACCACGTCATTTAGGGATTACTCTGTGCCGCACAGGGCTCAGCATCATTATATAAAGGACACGCCGTTAGCTAAATCGCTAAAACATGCAAGCTAAGAATGCAGCTAACCTTGGACACAAGAACATTAATTGATTATTAGACAAGTATTGTTAGTTAATGAGCTTTATCAGTGTTGTAAACGTCCCTCACCAGAGCAGCGAAGGTGTTTGCAAAGGGAGTCGGCAAAGCCTGGAGCGTCCCTGGCGTGATGCTGCTGAGGAGATTGACAGCTAGCCTAGCTTAGCGCCGCCTGTAGACAGGGCACGATGAAGGAGACCTATTACTGAGCATGCGCAATGCCACTGACAAAGAGTCCGAAGGTGCAAGAGATAAATCCCACGTTCTTTCTACACGAGGCCGAACACAAGTGGTGTTTAATGGTTTT
>SSNS01000008.1:671844-832172 GCA_006937985.1 Aphyosemion australe | reverse complement strand
GCAGCTGTTTAAACTGGTTTTTAGTCATTCTGTCACAGTCTGGTGTCTTCACTCCCCCAGGCAGAAGGGTACAGCTCAAAAATGTCATTTAGAGAAAAATGAGATGGAACAAAAGAATGACAAGCAGAGTTTTTTTGGGGTTTTTTGCCTGTCTGTAGAAATAGACCCGGGTCAGAAATAGTCTTGATTTTTATTTTATTTTTTCATGCTTATAAATGCTGCCTTGATGCATCTTGTGTTTTTCTTTCAAAATAGAAAATGTAGAGACAATTTCTTAGTTTGCTTTAAATCCACTTAGACATCACCTACGTTTAAAACATAACATTAGTCTGGATTAACAGCTCAGCTTTCACAAAGATCAGAGTTTAGTAAAGCAGCGTTTTTTAGCAGCTGTGACAGTTGTTTCCAGTATGTGCCACTAGACGTCACTACATCCCACACAGCAGGTTCAGCAGGATATTTTAACTGACACAAGTACATTTTCACTTTTCTGTGTATTTTGTTTAACTTTAAGTATAATGTCAATAGTCAAAGTCAGAAACTAATTAGAATGATTACATATTCCACTGTGCATTATTAGGCTACTTTGTCCAAGCTTCATATTGTATAATATTTATTTTTGATCTTTAAAAGTGGTTATTTAAATATTTTAAAGTGAGTTTCTGTGGAAACTATAAACGATAATATTTTACCTTATCTAGCTCTTTGAATGACCTCAGCTTGAGGAAAACAAAGATCAGACCTGGTTAGTTCATATCATTCCTGCTGCAGATTTCTGCCTTCTGAGAACAAATCTAATGTAAAAACTTCCATTGTGGCTGTTTTATAAACATTTACATTACTATAAACATAATTTTACACAGTTATTGTGTTTAAATGATCGCTACTGCTAATTTAGCAGCTAATTATCATTATTCTTTGTAAATAATTATGTATTGTAAAGTTTATGGCTGTATAAAAGCAAAGGGAATGGCAACAAATGGTGATGAGGTTTGAGACTGGAGTTGTTTTAAGATGACAGGAATTCACTTTGATCTTGTGCCTACTGTGACTAGCTGTTAGCTCATTGATCTATTCAGAACTAATCTCTGATTTTTTTAACTGAGGTTGTTCAGATAGCTATCTCAAATGGGTTAAATGGTGGTCACTCATAACCTTTTTACAGATTGTGTAAGTGTGCTGATACACGTTGACTCGATAAACTGGTTCTTTGTCTCTCCTCAGCTTGAATATGTGGACGTGCTGCAGGTACTGCACAAAGTCCTTTCTGCTGACGATCATCTTGTGCACTGTGGTTTTGAGTCTACCTTAATTAATAGCTACACTTTTAGAGCTAGCTTCTAATTAAACGAACGTCTGGGTGTGTGTGTGTTATAACCAGCACTGTCGGTACGTAGAACAGGCATCCAAAGCACACTTAAAGGTTTAGTGAATGGTTTGCAAAGCTGTAATCTGGTGACCTTTTCAGCACAAAACCCCTGACTTGCTTGTCTGAGTGTTGGTTTAAACCACTTGCTGTGTTCTCTGCATGACTTTTTAGAAATGCATGTTAAATGCCTCAACAAAGGATGCATTGCCTAATTTATAGGGATGATTTCATGCTAAAGCGGGTAGAATGAATCAAAAAGAGTCTCTGTTTTAGTTTTTAACACTAATCCAGTCCAGGCAGCTTCTAGCAGACAATCATTCTCCCACTTTTCAGCTGATGCTCTGTCAAAAGTGTGTTTTCTGTTAGATATAATGGAACAAGCCCTCTCTCAGTCACAGACCAGTGAGTCCTTGTAATTTAGAGAAGTGTGAGCCCTGGAGGTTACACACCCCCTTGACTTGGAGCAAGGCCAAGGGGAGTATCTGTACACGCTCAGATCAGCTGAGCCAATCAGCTGCAGGCTGCATGTTTGCTGTTGAACGGCAGATGTGTGAGCCTGGAGTTTAAGGTGGAATTGCTCTAAAGGCATGCCTGGTTCAGCACCAACACAATTAATGATAATTTTTCATTCACTAACAACTTTTCTTCTGTTTTCCTCTCACTGAAACCATAAGAACTACTAAACTGTATCTGGATATGACTTTGTCTTGTTATTGATGTTTACGTGTGTAGATGCACTTTTCCCGCATCCTGTGCGTTTTTATCACCTGTAAAGCATGTTGCAACATGTGTGATTTAAGTATGTTTTACAGTTATGTGTATGTATTTTCCCCTCAACTTACTGGTGTTTTCAGAGTTCAGTAACACAATTTTAGCCCTTTTCATGCAGCTCCTTTCAAAGTGGGACCCCGTATTTCTGGGCTGATAATAAAGGTAGTCACAGAGCTGATATGATCAGTGTGTAAGGAAGATCAAACGTTGTTGTTTAGGGGCATCTCTAAAACGTTATTAAAGGGGTGGCCAGATGGGTGCCATTGATCATCTCATGGTGGTTCATAAAACTACAACAGAATTTCAAGAGTTTTATTGGGCAATTGTTACACGGAGGTTGCTGAAAAATACGGCAGTATGGAAATTAGAGAATTTGATGTAGATCTATTTTTGGTTCTGATTTTACATTCTTTGAAAAGTACAAAAAAAACAGGTGACTAAATGTCAATAAATCCTGTCTTCTCCTTTAATATTCCTAATTAAAAAAAACATGCAGGTTGAGGGGTTTATGGAAGGGTGACAGGTCCCCATAGGAGCACCACTGCTCTCATCCCAGTATGAAAGTCAGATCAAAATCACAGATTTAGGTTTATAATTTATCAGGATTTGGATGTAAAAGAGCTGCAGATTACCTTGGCAGCATTAAGCTAAAGTATGCTAACTAACTTAGCATGTGGCTATAAACACACAGCTCTGATCATTACATCACTTTCATCTTGGAAGAAATATCATTTATTATAAAGTAGATTAGATGAATTTGCTTATTTTAAGAATTGTAATTGAGATTTTAATGTTTTGATTTTTTTCATTTTATAATTTTCAGTATAAAAGTGAGAGAAAATTCATGCTGCATTTTAATACATATTTAATTTTAGATTACTTTTTGCAATTAAAAAAAAGGGAAAAGTTGAAGAAAAAGGTGACAAAAGGTTGAGCTCAAGTAACTCTTTCCTTTTTCTGTTGTGAAATATGAACTTGTACAACAGATTTTTAAAAAACCCAAATCTGGATTTGGGACAGAGCATCTTAAATGGGACACCTCTAATGAAAGCATGCTGTTTTTTTCTGCCTGTGTGAAAAGGGCTTTTGTTTCACTCTGAAACTCACTTGTGTGGACTCTTTGTTTCAGTTTTCCACATGAAACCGTGTTCATGGAGAGCTGTTTTCTCTGTTCATTCAGGTGGGATTGCAGGAGGAATAGAGATCTGCATCACCTTCCCAACAGAGTATGTTAAAACGCAGCTGCAGCTGGACGAAAAAGCAAATCCTCCCAAATACAGGGGAATTGGTGAGCTTCTACTGATTTTATTTCACAAACCTCTGAGTGCTACACCTTATCTTTGCTCCAAACAGTTCTGTATTTGTGCGTTTGTAAAAATGCAAGACTTTCTATGTATTTGATGGTTTAACTCAGGTTCTCCTGAGTCTGAATTATTCAACATTTGGAGTTTCTGGTTGTTAAAGGGATACTGTGGAGTGTTGGCTTGCTTTTAGCACCCCCTAGTGTCCGTTAGTGAAAGCAAAAGTGAAACTTATCTCCTCGCTGTGTTCATCTTTTTAACACCTTAATCTAACTGCTGAAATGTCTCCTCAGCCTTCATTAGTGTCTACAGAAGCGGTTCATCACTAAATCAAACAAATCAGCTGTGTTCATGATCTAAAACATGCAGGAAACATGCTGGAAGCAGACTGCAGCACCAGCCATGTCAGCTGAATTTTTTCTAAGTCCAGCAGAGACGAGACCGCCACTCTGAAGTTGCAAGTGTGGTATTCTGACCACAGATGGCGGTGGGCGTCTGAGTGACATTTCATTAGAATAGAATAGAATAGAATAGAATAGAAAAGACTTTATTGATCCCATAGTGGGGAAATTCACTTGTCACAGCAGCACCATCACTCAAAGGGTAATTAGAAGAAAGATAAAAACAAGGGTACATGTATATACACACAGGCAGTAATCTAGTATTGTAATCTTAGATCACTAAAAAAAACACAAATTAAAGAAATAAAACAAACTTGGTTACCAACACTATGCAGCATACTGTAAGAGACTCTGTAAAGGGTCATTTTAGCACATACTGGCTCAAGAACACGATTTAAAAATACAGTATGAAAAAGCTGTGCCTTTGATATGAAGTTTTACAATTTTAAAACTTATGACAGTAAACCAGAATTCCCCAAGCTGTTTACCTCTGATTTATGGGAAAACTGTGACAATGATTTGAAGCAACAACCATGACCAGTTTAAATATAAACATTTCCAATAGACCAGAAACACATTCAATGACCAATGTGCTATTTTTATCCATTTATTATGATTCTTGTGAGGGACAAGGTGAAAATGTCACTTAGATACCTGTGGTCATCTTCTCAGGGGTTCTGACTAAATGAAACTAAAATCTTTAACGTAAATAAAAAAGGGCTCCTCTAAATATAACTTATAGAAAAACAATCATTTCAATCTTTTTAAAAAGGTTAAAGTTTCTAAATATGTGTTGTAGGTTAGCACTACAATACCTCCTCAAAGATCTAATCAATGAACTGGACTGCTTCAGATTTAGTCGTTTAATACTCTATAAAAAACAGGAACTCATCCATACAGTAGGGTTTACCACAACTGTCACAAAAAATGATTTAGTTATATAAGATCAGCTGAACCAAAATGCCTCTCTACTCTCTATTCTCTGTATTGAACTGCTTTCATTGCAGGTTTAAGTTAAAACACAAGCAAACATGTGATTTACATAGTAAGGTGGTCTTTGACCTTTGACCAACCTGAACTTGTTTTTCTGCCCAGACTTGTGTAAAGAACAGAAGTTCACTCGTCGTGTTGTTTGTCGTAGCAGGATTTATTTTTCTTGTAAACAAGTTTGTCTCTTTTCCTGCCCCCCCCTACAGTGGACTGTGTGAAGCAGACGGTGAACAGCCATGGGGTGAGGGGCCTTTACAGAGGTCTGAGCTCGCTGCTCTATGGCTCCATACCTAAAGCAGCCGTCAGGTACTGAACCATCTCAACCAAACGGTCACTCACATCTTCAGAACTAAGCTTTCTGTGTGAGGCAGATGAGAATGACAAAACTTAGACAATAGTTCTGAGAACATCTTCTCAGTCAGCTGCCCGTAAAGGGATTTTCAGCCACTTTGAAGTGTCTTTCTGTGTAAAAGTTATAAATTATAATTATCTTATCTATTGTAGATAATTTCCTTTACAGCCTCTGTTCAGAGAAATGGGGTTTATTCTACAGGACTGATGAGCTAACGGCTAGTCCGATCTGCACCAGAAACAAAGCACGTTGCTGCTGTCCTAAAAAGTGATGTTATTTTATAAACCTTTCCATTACTGTCAGGTTCCTATTAAATGTTAATTACAAACATAAATATCACCTGCAACAGAATATAGCCTAACATTTCTGTTGAAGTTACTGTGAGGATGGGGTAAACTTTAATAAATAACGTCTATTTGGAGTTAACTTTGGAGATTAGAGCTGTTTTAGATGCTTTGGTCCTGGCTGAGCTCAGCCTAGCCGTTAGCTCATCAGTCCTAAAGAACATAAACATTATTTCTCTGAACAGAGGCTGTTCAGGGAGACATCTACAACTGGTAGATATTTTGTGTAACTTATTCTGAAACACTTCAAAATGGCAAAAAAAAAAAAAAAACAACTTTAAATTGTATTTCAATATAACAGTTTGACAGGCTTTAATCACTGATAAGATGCATTTTTTATTTTATAGCTCCTAATCCTGTTTTCTGTTCTCTGTCCCTTTGACAGATTTGGTATGTTTGAGTTTCTCAGTAACAAGATGCGGGATGAAAGTGGGAAGCTGGACAGTAAGAGAGGATTCTTCTGTGGCCTTGGAGCTGGAGTGGCAGAAGCTGTGGTTGTGGTCTGTCCGATGGAGACAATAAAGGTACAAAAAAGAGATTATTATAATTATTTAAAACTTTTGGCCCTGACACAGCTTGAGGGGCGGAGCTTCATGTGACATGACTGAGGCTCCTACATGAGCCTGAAGGGTCTTTCTTGTTCATGTTGCATTCAGGATTAATGAGAATTCTGAAGATTATGGTGTTTTAATACAGATCTTGATCCTCTAATGTTTCTCAGCCAACACTTGACACAAATCAGCCAGAATAATAAATATTTTCGAACAGAGCTGTATTCTCCACCACACATCAGGCGTAGACGATCCATATGTTCACTAACCCAGTGTGGTTCACCTGAAGAAGGAAAAACTTGAAAGCATAAAATCAAAAACTGGCAAAAAAAAATTTCACAATATGATAAAAAATTATAAATGTAAAAACTCAAAATATTTAAAAAAGTGACCTCCATGAAACTGTTACAAAGGTACAGGAGGGAGTAAAAAAAGATGAACATAAATCTACTTTCTAACAGAAATACATTTTAGCTTTCTTTTCAAAGTTCAAGATCAGCTTTTATTTTTGTTATTTTCTGATAAACAAATCTAATGACCCTGACTTGGCTCCATAGTTCTGTCCCGTGGTGAATGTAAAACAGGCTGATGATGCAGGACTCTGACCCTGAATAGTTTCACTCTGATCCACACAGAAAATAATCTTAACTTTGATTCCTTTTAGGTGAAGTTCATACATGATCAAACTTCTGCAAACCCAAAGTACAGAGGATTCTTTCACGGTGTGAGGGAGATCATCAGGTCTCAAGGTAAAAAAAGCTTTAGTTGGATCATACTGCCCCCTGGTGGTGCTTCAGCTCCACTTACACAATAATTATGATCTAGCTGCTCATCTTTTCTCTCTTATTCTTTTAAACTATTAAACAGATATTGTCTTTATTCTGTGGTAAATATTTATTTCTGATGCATCATCAGGGCTAAAGGGGACCTATCAGGGACTGACAGCCACCGTGTTAAAACAAGGATCCAATCAGGCCATCCGCTTCTATGTCATGACCTCAATGAGAAACTGGTACAAAGGTACAAGAGTGAAATAGCCTCTAAAATCACCACACATAAGCAAAAAAACACTTCATAAATCATGTTTCTTCTGTTTAAGGCGATGACCCCAATAAGGCCATCAATCCTCTGATAACTGGGCTGTTTGGCGCCATCGCTGGTGCTGCCAGCGTGTTTGGGAACACTCCTCTGGATGTCATTAAAACCAGGATGCAGGTGGGACTCGTGGACATGTTTGATATTAATCATGTTCTAAAAGGTTTCTCTCTAATGTTGTTATTTTACAGGGGCTTGAAGCTCACAAGTACAAGAGCACAGTTGACTGTGCCGTTCAGATCATGAAGTATGAAGGACCGATGGCGTAAGTAAAACACGCATGAGTGGTGACTTCTATTAGGAATGAGAAAACACAAAACCATCCATGTTCTGTTGGTTTTGTCCAACATTTAGGTCATTTCACCATGATAGTGTTCATATAGATAATGTTCCTAAAGCAGCTTCAGCAGACCTCCTCTACCTCACCCAGAGACTCCTCTTTCCAGTCCAACATTATTCTCTCTCTCTCTAGGTTCTACAAAGGTACTGTTCCTCGTCTGGGCCGGGTGTGTATGGATGTTGCCATAGTCTTCATCATCTACGAGGAAGTGGTGAAAGTCCTGAACGTAGTGTGGAAGACGGACTGAGATGGACTCCTTGGTGCTACTCAACCTCAGAACCACCGCTCCACCTTACTAACACGCCACAACCCGCCTCCTTAAATCCTGCGTCTTGGGTCTGATATCTACCTCCAAGGGTGTTCAAGCAGGAAAAAGGAACAAACTGGTTTAATTCTTGATTTGTTAAGTGTACAGCAGCAGTGGAAGCACGATCTGCTAAACAGGCCCACATAGCTAAAGCTGCTGCAAACAGCCTTCCTTTGTTATCTCCAACTCCCCGTAGAGGAAAGTTCCTTTAGAGCTCAGGGAAATAACGGGGCATTTATTTAGTTCTGCTCAGCTTAAAAAAATAAATAAATAAAAGTGAGCGCCATCAGCACAAACTAATGCTGTATGCACTTAGAGAAACCAATATCATAGTGTGATTTAAACACTAATAAATACTTGAAGATAATTAACAAATCCAATATTTTAATTTCTGTTTATTTTTAAATAAAGCTGTTGATTTTATTTGGTACCTGATAGAACTTTTAACATTCAGGGGTCACATGCTGCTGCTGCTGGCATGATGCAAAAGATGATGATGCAAAAAGAACTAAATGCCTTAAGTTGAGATTGTCCAAATGTGTAGATTCGTAAATATTTAATTATATCACAATTTATTTTGAAAAGCACAAATCCTTTAATTGTTGAAATGGAGGGTTTATTTTTAATTAGCAGACGTTTGGTGTTAATTTACGTGACCGATTGTATAAGAAGTGCCTATCTGTTGACTATTTCCGGTTTCACCTGTGGCAGCGTGTGAGGTTAAGATCACATGTTCACGTCTCAGTTCATCTTACATGTTAGTATTTCTATAGGTTTTCTGATTTCTAACTTCCTGTACAAATTCTCTCCACTGTTTTAAGATGCCTTACTGGTGCCTGTGAAGAATGGGAGTTTCATCTTTTATTACAGATGTTTAACGTGTGACTCACTAATGTTGATCTCTAGTTTTGAACACCCACCCAATGTGCCAACCGCTGCTCATAAATCTAGTGGAGCTCCGCGTTATTGACTGGAGTTTGCAGCTTGTTTACATGCAGTACAGATCCATTTTGTAGAACACACCATGTTTACCGTGAGTTGCCTTCTTATCTGTGTCCATGTTTAACTGATTGTACGTACACTGGTTTCTGATTACCAGTAGTAATTTCTCCAGTAGATAAATAAAACAAATTGTGCCTTCAGTGTCATTAATTCTGCATTGTATGCTCAAATAAACATGGATTGATTGTTACATCTCTCCTGTCTGTTTCAATGCCTTGTCGACCACTGCAGAGGAGTAAAAGATGAGCTATGTTGTCATCTGTGTGCATGTCTAATACTGATTAAAGCAGGGGTAACCAACCTTTGTGAAGCTGAGAGCCAACTTCATGGGTTTTGAGCCACATGAAGGGCTACCAGGTTGATACAATAGTGACCTATGAACTAGAACTGATCAAAATTAAACTAAACTTCATGTATAATAAACATATTTGAATGATTTTTAAAGAAAATTGTAGTTTTTAAACCTACCGTATATTAATGCATTTGTGATAAAAAAAAATAGATGGCAGCAGATTTGGAGAAAAGGCCTGTGGGCACCTTATATGGTTCCTGGGGGCACCAGGTTAGTGACCCCTGGATTAAAATAAAGCCAATCCAAGATGGTTGCCACAGATGAGTTAAGTGTCTGCCTCTTAACCAGAGAGTTGCAGGTTCGCACCCTTCTCTGTCCGTCTCAGTTGTCACAACTGTTGCCTTGCAGCAAGAAGGTAGCAGGTTCAAATCCTGGTAGAGGCCTTTCTATGGCGTTTGCATGTTTTCTCCGGGTTACTCTGGTTTCCTCCTATAGACAAAAAACCTGCATGTCTGGCTTAACTGTTGACTCAAGAATTGTCCCCAGGTGTGAGTGGGCTGTTTAAGGAATGTTGTGAATGCTGCACATCTGGATCAAGCAGATGACACTTTATAGTTAAGTTCAGACTCCCATACACTCGAGGTGCAGTTGATGATTTCACGTCAATCACCATTTGTTTTGAATCAAATTGAATGTTTCATGGAACATCATTCTTCAGTATTTGAGGTACTGAGGATAACGCTGGGGTCTCCACCAGCTTTGAGATGGGACAAAATGGAAGTGGTTGTTTCTTTGAGCTGAAACTAAAAACTCTTACAGCAATAAAAGCATTTATGAAGCGTTTCCTCTCTCACTGACACATTTATCCTGTTTTTGAACCCACGACCTCTTGCACCCTGAGTTAGAATCTTTCAGCAATGATGTCCTATCCAAAAAAAGTTAAAGTCCCAAGTCATCATCAATTACATCTCCGCATTTGACCCATCCCCATGGTGGAGAGCAGTGAGCTGCAGCTGTGGCTGCGCTCGGGAACTATTTGGTGGTTTAACCCCCCAATCCAACCCCTTAGTGCTGAGTGTCAAGCGAGGAGGCATTGGGTCCCATTTTTTCAAAGTCTTTGGTATGACCAGACCGGGAACCCCGATCACCCCGTCCCGGGGCGGACACTCATACCACTAGGCCACCGGAGCTCAAATGCAATGTTTTTTAAACAATAACAAGATGTAACTGCCTCAAAACACAAGCTGTGTTGACAGTACATTTACATTGGCTCAGATGTAAAAGCCCATCAGGGTCATGATGGGTTTTTACTGCTCACACTAGTTTTAAAGAGTAAATGAAGAAAACAGACTTTTCATAACTAATCTCAGTGGCCCATTATATATTACCCTCTGCTTCAGTTGCATCTGTTGATGAATCCAATGATTGTGATGCTGAGGTGCAAACAGCTGTTTATACATGTGGCAGATTATGGAAGTTTTTATGGCTGGTAAAATCAAACATCTGCATGTGTTCCTAAAACAATCACAACTTAAGGGAAAAACGCAGATTCAGGGCAGGGCAACTCCATCCTCAGATCAGGATTGTTTTATTTCCTTAGAGGGAAAATTATTTAGTTTTATACAGCTTGAGAAAACAAAAATATTCTAATAAACATTTAGTAATATACTAGAAACAGCTACATTATACCAAATTTAAAAGTGTGATTTTTCTTTCCTTTGGAAGGGAAAGGGTTTTAGTTGTTCTCTTCAGTCCTCATAAATGTCTGTAGTCTATTACCTTTCATGGTAAATAGTCCTCATTTAGACTTTTCTCAAATGTCCACCAGCTGGACCCAAACCGTCCTCCAGGTGGACGTCTCTTATGTACACTATCCAGGACTCTAGCTCCAGCTAGGATGGGTTCGCTTTTCCCGTTTTGTTTTTCCTTCCAGTGTACCGGAAACTCTTCAGCGGATTCTTCCCCCTCACATTCTTCTGCCAGAGACAAAAGGAATGATTTAAATAAAATCCAAAAGCAAATTTAATTCAGGTCAAATGTGACAAAACTTTATATTTAAATATCTGGGTCAAAAAATATTCATCAGGACATTATTTTTTATAAAAACTGTATTTTTTATTACTTCTGAATTAATCCGGCTTAATTTTCCTGAGATTTTTCAGTAGATAATAACAGGAAGCCCAAGTCTCCTCCCCTTCTTGTCGGCTCATGGGTAACCTAAGTGAACGGGGCTATAAAAGTTATTTTCTAATCTGCTTTGCCTTACGGCCTGAATCACACATGTTGTACTTCAGTTTAAATGAAAAGTAATTATGTGTGTTTCGACTATGTCTGTCGCGTAATTTGAGATTTATTTGCTTGTAAAAATTTGTAATTAAAATGACTACAAATCAGACGTCACTTATATGACCTCACCGCAGGATCTCTTCTCCCCAGCGTAGCTGCTAATTACCACATGTCCAGATTTATAGTGGTTTTCTCCATGTTTAATGCTCCTTCTGTTGTCCTGGAAGAAGGATGTGAATCTTGCTACACACACATCCATTCTTCTTCTCTGTGTCTGGTTTGATGACGTCAATTTGGTGAATATTTGTAGTCTGCTACGTCTTCTCACACAAAACCTAAAGTAACTTTTAACACCTGTCAAAAATAAGCGCTTTCTTGGCTTCAAATTGTATCTAAAATTCACAGACATCATGTGTTAAATCCATGGCACATATCAAACAGGATCAGAAAATAACTTATCGGCTCATAGACTCCTATTCATTATTTTGGCAGGAGGGGACCCATGGTCCGGAAGTAGATGGGCGTGGCTTAGGCTCCCTACATGCTGCTCTATGGAGGCAGACTGAGACATTTTAACCTTAAGTCTAACCTTAAAGCTGCTTTGGACGAGTCCCCCTGGTTTGAATTTCATCCTCCTCCTCTTGCTCGATAGCGGGTTCACTACGCCCTTCAGAGTCTCAGGGACTGCAGGTGGTAGGAAAGTCATGATTTAACATTTATAGACATCATCTTCAATGATACTGTGACTAAAATAATGGTGGCACTGAAGCCCTGCAGGAGCTCTTCACTAACTGCAGTCTGAGATTATTTTTAAGATGTGCAAAGGCCTCATGTACAAACACTTACATGCATTTCTTAATAAAAGGTGGCGTATCTTGTAATCATTTAAACTGCCTAGACTCACACAAATCCAGATTACATTATGCATATGCATGGATCCAAGAACTTTTCCATCCTATCCCAATCAAAGTGGAACTGAGTGCATGTGAGTGAATATCAGACACCTCTTTGATAAAGCCTAATTAATAAATATTAGTAGATGCAAATATGTCCTGTACTTTGAATAATGAGATTAATGTATGCTCTATTTATAAAGAATTTAGAGTATTTAACATTTTCTCTAATAGAAACCTAACTGGGTAACATGACAAAAACACCTACAATATAACAGATAGAAAAAAGACAAAAACAGTAAAAATGATTAAAACAGTCTGATAATTTATAAATAAGCTTGACTGTTTAAACTTTTAAAAACCAAACTCAATATCTTAGAATCAATCCTAAAACATACAAGCAACCAGTGGAGGAAGGAAAAGATCAGGGTAAAGTTCTAACGTGACCGGTTACCCGTAAGCAGACAGACGGCAGCGTTTTGGTTTCATTTCTGTACCGATTTTACTCAAAAAGCTCTCCCTCCTCCATAATTAACTGTGCGTGTGTGTATCTTACTGAGATAGTCAGGTATGTTCTTTAGATGAGGCTTGATGACAGCAGGATGAAGGTCTTTGTCATGTCTGAGCAGCTGCAGGTCTCTGGGGTTGTCTTCAAAATATGTCTGAGGGACAGTTCAGGTCAGTCAGAACACGTCTGAACATTTTCACTCTGACTCCTCACGGAGCGGGTCTCACCTTGAGCTTTTCAGAGTTCAGCAGCTCTTGTTTGATCTCTTTTAGCCTGGCCTCCTTCACAGCCTGCTTCGTCACGGCACGCATCGCATCCTACAAACACAAACAAACCTCAGGAAATTCACTAGGGGATGGGGGGTAACCCTGTTATTATTTAAGACTGTGATTTTAGTAAAAAAACTGTTAAAGTGAGGAAGTGTTGGAAGTAAATCAGCTTTCAGCTATTACAAATACTCAAGTCCCAGCAGAGAGCAGGTGTGAGGAGGAGAGAATAATGCATCAGGAGGAGTTTATAAGTGATGTATGACAATACTCACCCTGCACCTGTACCTGAAGCCTTCAATCTCCTCCATCTTAAACTCATATGGCTTGAGAACGGAGTCAGCTTTATCTAAACACAGAACAGTGTTAACTTCTCTGTTGGAGGTGTAGAAACATCTGTATACATCTGTATAATACACCCTAACAAACCCCACACCTCTGCACCTGCATCAGATGTTCAGTACACTTTACTGCATATCTAACAGTTACCTCCACTCACGGCCTCCTCCACCTGGCTCAACAGGTCCATCTCAGTGTGACAGATGAATGAGAGCGCGGTGCCCGGGTTGTCTGCTCTCGCCGTCCTACAAACACAAACAAAAGTTCAGTTATTAAAAGTATAAAAGGAGGAGACTAGAAGCAGAGCAGATGTTTGAATCATACCAACCTCCCAACTCGATGGATGTAGGACTCCACATTTGTGGGGAAATCAAAGTTGATGACATTGGAAACATTTTGAAAGTCCACACCTCTGGAGACACCATACTCCTTATCTTTGGCCCTTTAAAAAGACCGATCAGGAAAAAATCAATACACCTAGTTATAAACTAGTTAGCTTAAAGCAACACTAAAGAGTTCTTAACACTCTAAGCTATTGCTTTCAAACTGGTTTCAGTGGTTCTTCAGCCATAAACCTGAGCAACTTCTAATTGGAAAGCACTCTGCTGCCCTCTGCTGACCAGAAACTGCACTCAACAGTTTTGTGGTTCTGGTATGAACACTAGTGGGAGGTCTCTACCTGCTTTAGTAGCTGTTTACAGTGCCAGTAGCTAAAATAAAGACTAGCAGTTGGCTTTTCAGTTCTCCAACCATCAATAAAAAGTAAAAGAAGGAAAATAATTTTTATTTTTCTGTTGGCATCATGGTGGAGCCTGGAAGTAAAAGTAAGAGACTAAAGAGAGTAATGTCTTTGTAGGTGAAGCAAAGAGCTAAAACCAGAGTGAACATCGGCGCAGTCTACTCTAGTTTGAGGGAGCTAAAGGACGCTACAAATTCACAGACTGACCATGTTGTGTGGATCTTTTTACTTCATGTCATGTACATCAACTCAGTATCAGTTGGCTTTTGTTAGCATTAGCATTAGCGCGATCTTTAACCAACACAAAAGGTGAGGTGGTCTGTATGTCTCACACACACGCACGCACACACACACACACACACACACAACACAACAATGGTGGTGATCTTAAACATTCAGCTCAGTCTCTGGCTTTTTATCAGACTCTAGACCCGGAAATGGCTGCAGGCAGAAAGTTCTGGAAAAACCAGTGACTCCACCCTCTAGCCAATCAGTGACCGACACTTGCTGATGTTGTGTTTTCGGAACGGCTCGGTACGCTAGGAACCACAACAAAGCAGCTACTGAAAAGTTGGGATAAAATGCCAAACTGTGTTGTTGGAAAACACTGTCCAACCAATCCAATCCCATAAAAGTTATGCAGAGTAGTGCTGTCTACAATGGAGCATCTGGTACAGCAGCAGAACTGAAACCAGAGACCCGTAGAACCTAAAAAAGCTGATAAAGAAGTCTGGTTCTGAACTTCTGTCCCAGGGACGGTTCTGGAGTGAACTATGGAGTCCTCTTCAGCTCTACTGCTATTGGAACTACTACAGCAGGACACACTTGTTAATGCCAAGACCGGTTTAGTAAATATTTGCATAAAAATATCTGATCTACTTGTGTTTGTGCTCTGCACTCGTTTACACATTCATAGAAACAGAAAGGTGTCTGATTTATTCCACTAACTCCTGTCCAGGTGCTAAACATCAACAACCCGACTCACTTTCCTCCTTTTTCTTTGCTCTTTTTCTTCTTCTCCTTCGTCTGTGAAGAAGCAGTAGGATCAGCCAAACTCTGCTCATCGGTGGCAATGATAATGTCATAAAATCCCTGGTTAAACTGGGTGATGATGTGACACCTAAAACACAGCAGAAAACACAAGTTTGAACTCTATTTTAAAAACAACTGGAACCGTATCTAAACTTAAACAGATGCCACATGTATGTGATGGTCTGAGTGTCCTGTATCATGATTCATGTTGTCATGTCAAACTCAGTAAACCTCACCTGGACTGGACAGGCAGCTCAGAGTTGAGGACACAAGCAGGGATGCCAAACTGTTCCAGGAACAGTTTGAGTCTGTAGCTGCGGCCCATCGTTCCCACAAACATCAGCGTCTTTCCTCGAACCAGCTGCAGTTTCAACAGCGTGTAGATGAGTAGGAACTTGTCCTCCTCTTCACATTTGATGGTGTACTGCTGCAGCTGGCTGCTGTCAGGGAGCTGAGAGCCCTGAAGTTTCAGGATGACCTGAGGGGACACAGATCCAGACGAGAAGACAACATTTATCCTGTAAACTTGTATCCAAGGATGAGTGTTTAACTCACACCTTTAAATGTGTACTTTTAAAAGTGCTTCCTCACTAACGAAGTCAGCTTTTGAGGTAACATTTTTCTCCAGATATTAATTAGCACCAGATTCAAAAAGTGATATGAAGGAAAATAACAGATCATTGTCTGAGAAAAGCTTTGGAGGTTAGATTTTAGCCAGTAAAAACTGTGTTTCATGAACTTTGAGCACAAAAATAACGTTACAGGATTGTGAAGCAGCAGCTCCTTTAAAGCCTGGACTTCTTCTGAAAAGGTAGCCGACATGAGGAATGACTGGTAGATCTTTGGCAGGTGGCTGTCAAAACACACAAGAGAGAAAAAAACCCACAAGATACATCATCCACTCTGTGTGACATTACAAAATATGTCAGATGACTAAATTAGGTCTATGGTTTGGTTATATAATTAATGCAGTTTATGGTAGAATTCAGACATTCCCACGCCACATAGCTGGCTTGATGTGGAGGCCATTAAGTAAAAAACCAAAGAGCTTGTTCCTGAATGAGAGGCAGCGTTAGATCATTTGTTCATATGTGATCTAACACATATGGCTTTTTCTTAAAGTGGTCATACATTCATTTCTTCAACACTTTTGCAACGGTCTCTAGTAGGAATGAATGCCAATCAAGTTGCTCTCTGTGGGGAAAAAGGCCTGGTGCTCCTATTTCAGGAAGTAGAAGTTAGTGAGATGAGTGGAGAGAACAGGGAAGGATTTGGAGTCTTATTTCCTGATATTTGGACATCTCGCCTCTGAGTGAATAAAGTTAAAGTCCCAAGTCATCATCACACACTGGTGAATTTACATTTCCGCATTTGACCCATCCCCATGGTGGGGAGCGGTGAGCTGCAGCTGTGGCTGTGCTCGGGAACTATTTGGTGGTTTAACCCCCCAATCCAACCCCTTAATGCTGAGTGTCAAGCGAGGAGGCATTGGGTCCCATTTTTTTTCAAAGTCTTTGGTATGACCCGACCGGGTATCGAACCCTGATCTCCCAGTCCTGGGGTGGACACTCATACCACTAGGCCACCTGAATGGAAAGGAAGTGAGCTAGCATTAGCCTCACTTTAGCTAACTCTTCCACATGACAACACATCAGGATTTCCAGAAAATGCACAGTATTGTTTCCTGTCATTATCAGGATATAAATTAATTTGGCCAGGAGATGAGAGTTTTGTCATTACTAGTGAATAACAAACATGAATCTTACAACAATGACGTGTGTTCATTCTCACCACAGTAAGTTCTTCAGGTCTGCCTCAAAGCCAAAAGAGAAGACGAGGTCAGCCTCGTCTACGACCACCATCTCTAGAGAGGAGTGCAGAACCAGGTTCTGAGCATTGAGGTGTGCTAGCACACGGGACGGTGTTCCCACAACCACATCAGGCTTCTCCATTAGGATGGGTCTGCCCAGAGACAATATTACATGTAAAGATTTAACATGGAGGCCCCATTTATGTTCAGGATACGGATTAAAACAACAGACTAACCTCTGTGTCGACACATCAGCTTTGCCTGAGATGTCTGCCACTCGGACGTCCCGTGAGCAGGAGGACGTTAACTGTCTCATCATGATCTGAACCTGCTGACCCAACTCTTTGGTTGGTACCAGAACTAGAGCTCTTACGTCCTGCTCACGAACACACTGAGGAAACCAGACAGGGTCAGAAGGACTGAAAGAAGAGACTAGTGTTGCTCTATATGATTAATGTTAAAACCAAACAAAGCCTTTCATTTGATCTATATAAACAGTCGCTTATGCTTGTGATTCACCTGTTTTGAGGCCAGGATGCGCTGTATGATGGGTATAGCATAGGCAGCAGTCTTTCCAGATCCGGTACGGGCGCGAGCCAGAAGGTCCTTGCCTTCCAGAGCCAGAGGGATGGCCTTCTCCTGGATCAGAGTTGGCTGAGCCCAACCCAGATCTGCAACCGCCTGAGCAAAAACGAGGGGATGTGAGTGAACAGAGGATCGTGCAGCTGAGCAGGACGGGGGAACAATCAGAATCTAATAAAGGCTTGATTATGTTGTTATAGAGTGTTAAAGCTGTCTGAATTGGTGGTACATAGGTTGGCATGTACATTTACAGCATTAAGGCAGGTGTGCATAATAAACCCAGCCTTAGTTTGGGGGGTTATTCTCTGCTGGCTGAAAATTTCAACTAATTTATTAAAAACAACTGAAGACACACACACCCTGACAAATTTAAATGTCTTTTTACAAATGTACATAACATCTGCTTTGCTAGCTCATTGTATTTACCTGGTGCTACTTAGAATTTAGAGTCATAGTTTCTTCTCATATTTAATGTTAAGTGTTTAACAAACAACTGTCTAGTTAGTATGGTAAAAACACAGACAGTGATATCCGCCACTAGATAAAACAGCTCTTTGAGCCTGTGTAGTCACTAAAACGTAGCAATGACAGATGAGCACCTAAAGTTAAAAGTCAACACTATCCCAATCAAAGGTGAAATAATTGGAACTTTAGTAGATCATGATTTTACGTTTACTGTTCTAATTTGCCTTTTGGGTTCACTACAAGTGTGCAGTGCGAATGTCAGATTTATGGTGTTGTTTATAAATGAAGCAAAAACATTTAAAAAATCATTAAATGTGATTTAATTTAGTTAACACTTCTACGTCTATTTTAGCATAACATGAGAGAAACTAGTAAAGCCGAGACAAACTCGAATTTTTCTATCAAAATCTTCTAATTTTTTAAGTTTTATCTTTTAGCAAAGAGTCCAAAGTTTTACCAACAACTGAGCTATGGTTTTATAACAACGTTACAGGATTTTCTACCTTTAAAAGCCGGTCGTCTAAACCCATTTCATGAAACTGTAGCCTCTCAGCAGCCATTTTTATTCCACATTACACCAGCACGTGCGTCGATTAGAGATGACGTCGTGTCGCCTTCTTGGTCGTCGGAATAACGAGCTTCTGAGTATCCAAGCAGTTTAAATATGAGAGACAGGCTTCATCTAAAATTCAAATTTCATTTATGTACAGGTTCTATTAGTTAGTCATGTTGTTTACTCTTTTCCATTTATCAAATTGTTTAACAATTTCGACCTTTTGGTTTCATTATTTAGACTAAATGCATTTTTATTTGACTGCTACTAAAATACAACTGCTATCCTTAGGCTGGATTCATATTTCTGACACACGAATTTGAACTTTTTTTAATGTAATTTTTTAAAATGAATTTTAACTTTTTTTTTTTAACATTTTAACTTTCAGAGTTCAGACCAACAAATACGGAACAAGTGAACCAAAGGGAAAACTACTGTAACATCAGTTTGTAAATTATTATTAATAAGCCATACATATTTGTCTTTAGTGAGTTCATACCTTTCATTTATAATAAATCATATATGACAACTGTTATAAAAAAAACTTATTTGTGCTGTTATTTGTTGCTGAAATTCGACTCTAACAGAAGCAGCCTACTGATTTTTTTCAACAACAGAAAAAGGTCAGACACTCATTTTTCATGTTTACTGTAATTGATGCAAACTACATATGAACCTGACGCTTGAATAAAGGTGGAGTAAACATATCCTTGTAGTTCTGCTTTGATTAGATGCATTTTGCTGATTGACATAACTCTAACAGATTTTTATAAGAGCAAATTTTTTAAGTTAAATTTATTTAACCAAGAGGTCCCTCTCTGTTTTTTCAACGGATGACATCTAATTAACACTGAATAAATGTCTATTTAATGGTATGTGTGGTACATAAATATTTGCTGTAGCTTGCTGCCTTGTTTCATCTTGTATACAAAGAAAAATAAACAGAAGATCACAGGAATATTCCACAGCTACTGGTTTGTTTACTTCGTGTCTTTCCTGTAGTTCTCCTGTTGGCCGCTAGATGGAGACAACCCCCGCATAAAGACGAAGACCACAGACCTTCCTTACCAATAAATGTACAAATAACCTTCCCTGTTTTAGAAGAAACGTCGAGAAGTCCCCACGCAGAGGAAACCCTCCCAGATGTTGGATGTAAACATAACTCGAGTAGATGTGAGACGGGAGTGATGGTGTGGGAGTAAAGACGGAGTAAGGAGGACTTGTTGAGGAGATGCGGCGGCAGCTGGCGGTGAAGATATTTGGTGGATGCTGAGGATCATCTGGTATCATCATCATCATCATCATCATTCTTCTCACAAGAGGTAAATGAGTCAACATGGCCGCGAAGCAGCTCGACCTGCACAGCCTCATAAACAGACAACAACACTGAGTAACAAAATACTATGCAGGGATATGCATCCATTTAAATGTTAATTATAACCCCTACCACGTAGGATCAATGGCAGTTTGCTTCTATTACATCCAAGAACAGTTAATATTATGTTTCGTTTAATTAAAATTGTATTTGTGTGTGTTTCCCCTCCTGTTCAGATTAAATGGCGTTTATGTCCCGGTTTTCTCGGTCCCGGAGCAGCTCCAGGTCTCCGAGCCGAAAAGACTCGGAGCGCGACTCCTCGACTCTGTCGGTGTCCGAGCTGGAGAGGCTCCTGTACACGGGCAAGACGGCCTGCAACCATGCGGATGAAGTGTGGCCACGGCTCTACATAGGAGACCAGTGAGTCTGGCTCAACATGCTGCACCATGTTTGTTTACAGCATGGATCTTCAGCCTGAATGTCTAAATCTAAATGTCTAATATTGATCAACAGTGTTGTAAACAATCTAAAGTTATGATGAAGAGATTCTCTATCTAATACCTCAGAGTCCCTATAATGGTTCTGATCATATCAGGGCTTCTCATCACACTGATAAATAAACCATTGAACAGACAACCATCAAATTTGCACCAAATGTTTAGAATGTTTTATAAAAAATCATAAAAGAGCTTTGGAGAAATACATTTGATTTAAGAAAAACTCTAAAATTATTGTTATTTTCCCATATTAATTTGTTATTGTGCTTTGCAATTATAAACAGTAACCGTTGACTGTGTGTGTGTGTGTGTGTGTGTGTGTGTGTTGTTTTTAAAAAGATGTGTACAACCATTTTTTGTTTGCTTATATTGATTCCTGTAATTTTTTTAAATTTTGTCTTTTTTAGGGGATGTCATGTTAAATCAGGCGTGTCATTACTAAAGCATATTTTTCTTTAAATAAAAATTTGATCTAATGTGCCCCCCTCAAAATATAGCAAGTTTTTGGTCAAGATTACAGCAGCTGCACCTAGTTATGAGGTGAAAGTAGAGGACATTTGTTTGAGCTGAAGTAACTTCCTCTTCTCCACAGAAACATAGCATCAGATCGCAGAGAGCTAGCCAGACTTGGCATCACACACATACTGAACTGTGCACAGAGCAAATGGCGTGGTGGAGCCGAGTATTACGCGGGAATGAACATCACATATCACGGCATCGAAGCTCACGACTCGCCGACGTTTGACATGAGCGTCAACTTCTATCCTGCTGCTGAGTTCATCCACAAAGCGCTCACAAGTGGAGGTAACTGGAGAACAGTCATGCACACACTGATAACAAATGACATAAAACCTGAAACATAATACCATACCATATTTATTTGTATAGCACAATTAAAAAACAGCATGTCAGCTGGGCAAAGTGCTGCACAGAGAAAAAGCATCAAACATAAAAATAACAAAGCTGAGGTTCACCTTCATGCACACAGAGCGCATACAGAACTGTCATACGTATAAAAACACATAAGATCAAAGCAGAAAATAAAATAGCTAGTAAAAACAGAGATGCATCATAAAAAAGAGGCCAAAAGCTAGATTAGAGAAATGTGTCTTCAGATTTGATTCAAACTGTGCCAGCGATTGAGCCTGGCGCATGATCAGAGGGAGTGAGTTCCAGTTTGGGAGCAGCAAAAGCAAAAGCAAGCTCCCCGTGAGCTTTGTAGCTCATTTTGGGAACCAGTAGCAGCAGTAGATGGTCAGCAGACCTTAATGACCTGGAGGGGATGTAGGGGGTGAGCAGCTCAGACAGGTAGAGGGGAGCTAGACCATTCAGAACTTTGAAAGCAGAAGTTAAAACTTAGTGCACAGGGAGCCAGTGTAGATCAACTAGAATGGGTGTGATGTGTAATGATCCTACATAGTACATTAAAAAGTTAACATTTATATTTGATCACATTTATCTTCAAAAATATTGTTAAAAATACAAAACAAATCTAAATATCTAAATCGGAATCAAATCTAAATATATAAACTTGCATTTAAATGCTGAAATTCAAATTCAAATGTGGTGGTTTTAAACCTTTTTTTTAAATTACTGTGCAAATTCAGACTCCTGAAAAATTGAAGTAGCCTTCCAAAAATAAAAATAAAGAAGTAACTTTACTTTATCGTCCCCGTGGGGCAATTGGATTTGCAGCACAATCACAGTCAGCAACAAAGATTTAAAAAATTATTTTCACAACAACACATCAGCAACAATAAAGATGATTTTTTTGTCCATTGGCTATCAATAAAGTCTCACGTTTGTGTTTTTTATTTAGTTATATGGTAGACCAATTCTGTGTGGCTGATTATAATATTTTACAACTGTGTTGAACTAATTTCTTTTGAATGTGTGTGTGTGTGTGTGTGTGTGTGTGTGTGTGTGTGTGTGTGTGTGTGTGTGTGTGTGTGTGTGTGTGTGTGTGTGTGTGTGTATAGGTAAGGTGCTGGTCCACTGCACTGTTGGAGTGAGCCGCTCAGCCACACTGGTGCTAGCCTACCTGATGATCAGACAAAACCTGACCCTGGTGGAGGCCATCAGGACCGTAAAAGACCACAGAGGCGTCATCCCTAACCGAGGTTTCCTCCGCCAGCTCAACGGCCTGGACAGCATTTTGAGAGAGAGCCGGAAGACGTCTCCACAGAGCTGAAAACAGCCTCAACAGTCTCTCATTCTGAGGTAGCAGCCATGTGCACTGAGAGACAATGGACCCAAGTTCAGAGTAACTAAAGGGTGGCTATAAAGGAGGGTTTGACCTTTAGCCCCATTCATTTATTCAGTTTCACTTCAGCAGAGGAATGTCTCCAGTTAAAACCCCAAACCTTTTAAAAGATTGAGGATAACTTTTTCTTCAGAGAAAGTTATATTATGGAGGATAAGGGTTCTATCCTTAAGCCACGTTCACACAATCGTTTAACAGTTCAAACCTTTACAGACCTTGACCAGGTCTTATCAGGGAAACCATTGGAGTAGCAGCAGAGGGCGCCTCTTCCAGGACAGAGTTTCCCCTGAACGAAACGCCACATTCCACGAAGCCAGTGTGGTATTATGATAAGTGTGTTTATCATCATTTAAGACTAAAGGCTTCAGGAGCATAAATATCACATAAAACTGATTCTAGAAAGCAGCTATTTACTCTAACAAGAGGCTTTATTCAATAGCGTCTGTGTATGTAGATAGAAATGTCTGTTGTGTGGCAAATTCTGTAGATGTCCGAAAAGCTTCCTTCATGAGGTACTGGAAGTTTCCTCACAACATTTTAGTTTGTATGTTCCATGTGTGGGTGGGACTCTGAGCTTACACACACCTAAGAACAGTCAGTTGCCAAGGCCAGGCTTCCTGTTTTTAACTATATCAAAACCAGTCTGAAATCTGAGGTCTTCTTCTTTACTCATGATTCATCAAGTTGCATCCAAGCAGCATGGTATCCACGCACACATCACTCAGACAATTCCTCTTATTGGTTTTACTGACATGTAGTGGGTCTGTGAGACGTTTGACAGCAGATGATATGCAGCTTATAAGAATATTCCAACTTTTCTCTTAGTTTGGTGTTTTGAAAATCAGATTGAGGACAGCAGTGGTGCTCATCTCACATCAAAACATGGCATTTATGCATTGACTCTGCAGAAGGAAGCTAAAACTCTGCAGTTTAAAAAGATAGAAACTTTTCCAAAGATTGTATGAAGCAACCCTAAATGTAGTCAAACATACGATATGCAACATTCAGCAGCAGTCACAAATATGCATCACGGAGCAGTGACAGGAGACAAACTTTAGGGCCCAGTCTGTGTGGAGTGTGAAGCAATAGGAGGGATCTAATGAGAGAAACAATACGTTAATCATGTTTTGTTCACTAGTAAAGGATCACATAGACCGTGGGACCATAGTGTTACTACTGTTGGAAGG
Source organism: Aphyosemion australe (assembly GCA_006937985.1). NCBI lineage: Eukaryota > Metazoa > Chordata > Actinopteri > Cyprinodontiformes > Nothobranchiidae > Aphyosemion > Aphyosemion australe. The sequence continues at coordinate 808,322 of SSNS01000008.1, read as the reverse complement.
TCAGACCAGTCGGTGATTCTTGGGTTTGTCCAGGGCCGTTAAACACTGGATCAGGTCTGCATCCTTGCATGGTTGCTGAGGTTGTGTGGGTCTCTGGTCTAAATGTATCTTGTGGATCTGGAGAAGGCTTACCACTCTGTAAGACGCACTGGGCATTAGTGAGATAAAGCAACAGTTTATTTGTTCTGTGTGGGTTAGCTCTAGGCTGAACCAGTCACCAAACCACATTTGTTCATCCTCATCTTCACCCAGTGAGCTTGCTGCATCCTCAGCAGCTTGTTGTAGACCTCCTTCCTTATAACTGGTGTCTGTTATCCACCTCATACTGCTGAAGGTTCCACCTGCTTCTCAGCAACGATCCTCAGTCACATTTTGTAGCACAAAACAACTACTCGTTCTTTTTGCCAGAGCAAGAGAGGCTGGTGTGTCTTTAAATGCCTCTGGCATTTTTAAACGTCTTCTTGATAATTTGTTGTGTGTAATGACATTTGAAGATTATTTGAACAGTGCATTACTTCTTCCTCCTGGTGCCATTAGTAACATCTAGGAAAGTAACTTTGATTTATCTGAATAATTTACCCTTTGCATCACATTACCTTCAAATAATCAGTGTTTTACCCAGATACAAATTATTTACTTAGTTGGGTTCAGCTCTGATAACCCAGTCTGCTATTGGGACTAAAATAAAATACAATTGGAATTCTCTTGGGCTCTCCGTAGTGATCACACCTGGTCCTGAACCAGTTTATTGTATGTTTTCTAATCAACATGAAGATCAAAACCTCAGAATGATGGTATTTTTCAGTGAATCTGCCTCAGAGATTTAATGACCACAAATCAGTCATTCATAATGACTCTAATGGCCGTTACAGCCCAGGTCTAAACCAGTACCAGTTACAGCCTGGGTCTAAACCAGTTACAGCCTGAGTCTAAACCAGTACCAGTTACAGCCCAGGTCTAAACCAGTGCCAGTTACAGCCCAGGTCTAAACCAGTACCAGTTACAGCCTGGGTCTAAACCAGTTACAGCCTGAGTCTAAACCAGTACCAGTTACAGCCTAGGTCTAAACCAGTACCAGTTACAGCCCAGGTCTAAACCAGTATCAGTTACAGCCTGGGTCTAAACCAGTTACAGCCTGAGTCTATACCAGTACCAGTTACAGCCCAGGTCTAAACCAGTACCAGTTACAGCCTGGGCTTAAATCAGTTACAGCCTGGGTCTAAACCAGTATCAGTTACAGCCCGGGTTTAAACCAGTACCAGTAACAGCTCAGGTCTAAACCAGTATCAGTTACAGCCCAGGTCTAAACCAGTATCAGTTACAGCCCAGGTCTAAACCAGTTACAGCCCAGGTCTAAACCAGTTACAGCCCAGGTCTAAACCAGTTACAGCCCAGGTCTAAACCAGTTACAGCCCGGGTCTAAACCAGTTACAGCCCAGGTCTAAACCAGTTACAGCCCAGGTCTAAACCAGTTACAGCCCGGGTCTAAACCAGTTACAGCCCAGGTCTAAACCAGTTACAGCCTGGGTCTAAACCACCAGGTACAGCTCTTTTATAGTGATGTTTTCTGACTAAATGTCAGACTAAACATTTTTAACACTTCCTCTCCAGGAGCCTCAGCCTCTGTAACAAACACTGTTTGTGTGTTTTTACCTGGATGGTGACCAGAGCTCCCACTGCCTGTTGGGCTTCTTGTGTCTTGGTGTTGAGCAAAGCTTGAGCTCTAACAACATTAGAGCCACATAACTCTGACGTTTAACCCAGTTTTTAAATATCCACCCAAGAGTTGTAAATTATTACCTCAAGTATTGTGTTTGAAGTGTAATTTCTGTGATATGTGGTCTTTGTGCTATTTTAATGCCACCATGATGGAGTAAAGGTGACGGGGGAGGAGGATCCACCGCATCAAGCTCAGTGTTAAAGATGTACATAAAGATCGTGGATGTGTGTGTTTGTACAGGCTTACGTTTAAATGGGGTTCTGTTCTGAACTATTAATATCTTACCTGTTTTACGTATTGCGTTGAAGGACCTCAGAGATATTTTCTTGCACCAAAAACTCACCTAATGTGTGTATTTATTACTGGCTTGCCTTTTAAAAGTGAAGTCATCTGTAAATTTTGTTATGCTCTTTCAGCTGCCACTGCCTTCAGTGTCAACCCAGCAGTGTCCAGTTAGATCACGTTGGACACAGATTTAAACTATTCTGATTCTGAAAGCAGCTGCTTGTATTTTACGAAATGTTGGTTTTAAATTCTACTTGAGATCAAGGCAGAACAGCAAACCAAAGTTAACACGATTGTTTGAAAAAGAAAGGAACGGTTTGTTAGCATCCTGTGGAATCATGTGCATCGCATCTTGGAGAACAGGGGAGTAGATAAAAACCACACCTTTGTTGTGACTGGTGGTACAGTCAGTTTGGGCAATACAGTTCAGAGATGTGCACTACCACAGTGAGCCCTAGTGTTCCCAAACAAAGATCATCTTTACACAACTCTTTCTGATTGTTCTAGAACAAGGGGTCTGCAGCGGCATCTTTTATCCACTTATGGCTTTTAAAGGGATACTATGCAGTTTTGACTTGCTTTTAGCACCCCCTAGTGTCTGTTAGTGAAAGCAAAAGTGAAACTTATCTCCTCGCTGTGCGTTCATCTTTTTAACACATTAATCTAACTGCTGAAATGTCACATCAGGCACTCTGAAGTTGCAAGTGCAGTATTCTGGTCACAGAGGGCAGTGGGGGTCTGAGTGACATTTCATTAACCCTGTAAAGGGTCATTTCAGCACATACTGGCTCAAGAAAATTATTTAAAAATATACAAAAGTTGCATAGTATGCCTTTAAACATTTGAACAACTTCATTCGGACTATTCTTTATGTTTAAATTGATATTATGAAATATGGTTACTGAAGTTGCGTTATGTGCATTTGGGGAGTTTCAAAGACTTTGATTAACAATTATACAAGGTTGATGCAAAGGCTCAATAGTTGGCGGGAGTTCCACTAGGAGGATGACTTGGTACCATTCTTTATTCATGTCTGTGTTCTGAGGCTAAACTGTGAGTGAGTCTTGGTGCTGCCTGCTTCACAAATGAGGTGGAAGCTTTTAGGATCAAGTTCATTTGAACTTTTGTTGGTTTAATCAACCTTTATCACATTGTAGGGTTTATCAAAACTGTCATCATTTAAACTAAAGCAGCAAAATTTAAGACAAAATAATATTTGTGTCATTCCTAAAACTTTTGACCTTTAAGCATCAAGAAGATTTAGTGACTCCAAACAAATTACATTCAGTAGAGGACATGATGAAAGTGTCTCCTTTGTAAAGGCTGCCGACCCCGGGACTAGAAGTTACCAGAACTAACTGGACAGGTGCTAAAGGTTAACATGAACGTGTTAGTGACATCATTCCTTTGGATTACCCAAGTCAGCCTGCTGTCACGATAATATTACAGACGTATTTGGAAAAAAATCATGTTTTATCTGTTCAAATGAAACTGGCAGATGCTTCTGCTCAGTGGTTCTCCTCTCCTGCCACTGTGTTTCAGGAAGTACCATGATGTCTTTTTAACAGCAAAATCTGCCGCTCTGAAGAAGCTTTCCTCTGTCTACTCAGTGAAAAACATCCAGAACTCTCCTGAGATAACGTAGGGGTGTGTCCTCTCTGTTCTGAGCTTTCTCGTATATATCTGTATGTCTTTCTATTTGTGGTTTTAATGTGACGTGTTCCGTCAGTGGTTCCTGTTCCTTTCTAACTGAAACCTTTCTATAGGAAAACTTGAACTCTTGTGAATTTATTTTTGTATCCCTCTCTTTGTGGTTCATTGAAGGAGAAACCAGAAAAGGAGATACTGAGGCCTTAATGTGTGTACTTCAATTGGGTCTTTTTATTGTGGAAAATGCTGACTATTGATATCTTTTTTTAGATAAATTCTGGACTTGATTGTAAATAAAGAAAACTACATTTCAGACATTTTTGACTGTGTTATTTTAATTTTAAATGGGTTTAAACTCAGAATTAAATCCATGTTGTTGTGATGGTTTAAACTTGTTTTAATTTTTATGTTCATGTTCAAAAGAAAAGAAGAAAGCTGATATTAGAACAAAGAAAAAAGTGCTTCAGGGTTCATTTAGTAGTTTTTCTGGAGCTTTAAAGCCCGGAACACACTGCATTTTTCGGCTGTCGCAAAGGACTACTTCATGTCACGCTGTGCAGACGCCCAAGATTTCAGTGAGCCAAACTGCATGTCTCGCTCTAGAAGGACACGCTAACATCACAAGCATACTTGCCAAAAAGCATACGTCACTAAAAGCCGACAGATACCCAAGAGAACAATGATGAAAAGAGAAAAAGGTGCCACCGTTAACATTTCTTTTATTAGACTCTGAACCAAACTCCAAAAAGGAGTGGTCCACATGTCCTTGCGTGAAGCCTCCATTGTTGCTAATGATCAGAGCCGGCCCTAGACATACACAAGTTAAGTGACTGCTTGGGGCCCCACACCACCAGGGGGCCTCCAAGAGCACCAAAATAGTGTAAGAAAGAACAAAAGACAGTGAACTTAAGGTGTTTACTGTAAATTCAATGTTTGTCTGCTGATGTTACTTTCAAATAGCTGAATTAATATACCACACTTAACACTCAATCTTTCAAAATGCAAACTAATTGCTACTCCCATAAGGTTAATATCAATATCCATAGTAACACTTGTATGAAATAAGCTAATTACAAAATATGGGACTGATTGTGGGCATCTTACACACATAGTGTAGCCAAGGAATGATGAATCATCTGGTTTTGACTTGATGGTATGGGGGCCCCCAAAGGAAAACCTGCTTAGGGCCCCACAAAGGCTTGGGCCGGCCCTGCTAATGCTACTCTTGCATTGTACTCTTGTCACTAGTTTTTCGTGTCACTCCCTGGGTGTATGTTCATTGGTCAATTGCAGACTGGAGTCGTAGGTTTCCTGACGATGCTTGAAGACTGAATTTGGTCATGAGAGTGCTCAATAAGCTGTCACTCGGCTGGTCACACTGGACGACCACAGACCCAAATCACCCTCAGGTTCACCGTTTTTCATCACGATTCTGTTCACAAAGAGAGGCTGGCCAAAAAACACAGTGTGGCCCGGGCTTTGGACACTAGAAATGATTAAACTGAGTAAAATGTTTTTGTTTTCCTGAGAATGTTAAGACTATGCAAACCCACAACACAGACATGGCTGAGGAAGAACCTGACCTGTAGTCAATAACTTGTTTAACGCTAACTGTGACATTATTTTTGGGAACAAAATAATTTCTACAACAAAGAAATCAGAGGAGCCACATTGGAGCAGAAACATGGCTCTTTGATGTGAGCTGAGCCAGTACCCCATTAATACTAGCTCACCAGTCCTGTAGGATGGAAACTATTTCTCTGAACTAAGGCTACTCATGAAGCTATCTCCAAGAAAGTAATTATTTATTAAACGTTTCAAAATGCCCAGAAACTCTTTGACGTGTTAAGGATTTATCGTCTTCCACAACAATAACAGGTGGACTGAAACTCGTCTAAATTCATTCAACTATCTTTTATCTTTTGGCGGAAGTCTGCTGCCAGGAACAAATATTTTATTATATTGACTAAACTTGTTCTCGGAACCTTCCTTTCCAGAAAAAATTACACAAATCACATTTATCAAGTTTTATTTACACCATCAATGATCTTCACACAGATTTTGTTAACAAATATCCTCTAAGGAAAGATTATAGAAGGTACAAAATATTACAGAACAGGCATCAACACAGTGGAAGGTGGAAGGAGGAAGAAGCAGTTTTCCTAAAGTTGTTTTGTTTTTCCAGACAAGAGAGCAGGCTGAACAACAGAAGCTGAGCTGCTCTATTTTAACTCACCACAGTCTGCAATCACAACCTCAGCTTTAGGAGAGCCGTTCTTTGAGCCCTGCTTCTCCATCGCCTTGACAACATCAATTCCCTCCACAACGCTGCCAAACACCACGTGCTTCCCGTTCAGCCTGCACAGCAGAGCGGCCCATTAGTAGGCAAAGCAACACCTGGAACAAACTGGAACTTGGTTAAACATGGACACAGTCCTGCAGCATGTGGGACTCACCAGTCGGTGGAGGCCGTGCAGATGAAGAACTGAGACCCGTTGGTGTTGCGCCCCGCGTTCGCCATGGACAGAGTCCCCATTCCTTTGTGCTTTAACTGGAAGTTCTCATCAGGGAACTTCTCCCCATAGATGGATTTACCTCCAGTTCCATCATGGTTGGTAAAGTCACCCCCCTGAAAGAGAAGATGTCCATTTAACTCAGCACCATTAGGTGTGAGGCCCAGAGACCGGAACTGAACCGTTTTATCTCAACGGTACCTGGCACATGAATTTAGGGATGATCCGGTGGAAGGTGGAGCCTTTGTAACCAAAGCCTTTCTCTCCAGTGCACAGAGCACGGAAGTTTTCTGTAAAACCAAAACAGTGTCACGTTCTGTCCCTCAATGCAAGACACAAACATTTCAAAAAGTCTCACAAGCATGAACCCTCCCTCAGATGCACGCTGGAGCTCTTTGTAGATGTTTTGTGTCTTCTGTCAGATTCTGAGTTTTCTTTTCTGCACTTGTGTGTTTTGAGTTTTGTGGTTGTTTGCTAAGGATTGGTATTGGTATTTTTGTGCGTCTTTAAAATGAAGCATTGATTCATAAGTCACATATTAAAAAGGTTAATAGCTGGATTTTGCCTAATTTTGCTTCTGACAATAAAATACTGAGCTGTGAAATTACAAGTTCACCAAATTACAAAGTTTTTCAACATAAATTCAAATAATATTACTTAAAATATTTTGAACCAATTTTAATTATTTAGAGCTGAATCCAAATAAATATAAATGTGATTCTTTAGCCAACATATAAATTCAGACTGCTGTAAAACAGAAACAGCTTACCAAAATAAAACCAGGTTGAGGATATCCCCCATCTACCACCTCAAAGTTCCTTTGATAGTAGGATTGTTAATGTTAACCCTGCATGTGTTTGGCTGGGTACTTCCTGCGCGCGCACGCACACACACACACACACACACACACACGCACACACACACACACACACACACACACACACACACACACACAGACACACACACACACACACACACACACACAGTCTTCTCAAACCCCCAGTCGGTCGCTGCAGATGGCTGTTCATACTTAGCCAGGTTCTGTTGGAGGTTTCTTCCTGTTAAAACGGAGTTTTCCTCTCCACTGTCGCTACATGCTTGCTTAGTATGTGGATTGCTATAAAGTCACTGACACAAGTCAGTGATTTTACGACGATCAGCTGGGTTTCCTTAGATAGAAAACATTCAACTAGTTGGCATAATGAACTGAACTCAATAAATTGCATAATACTTTGGTTCAATTGGAGTGTTTGCTTTCTAAAGTGCCTTGAGATGATTTGTTTTGTAAATTCGTATTATATGAACAAGCTTAATTAAATTAAATCAAAAAAATTAATTGAATTGAATAAAATAATACAAAAAACCTAACTCTGCCAGAGTGTCTCTTCTGCTGGTCCCAAGCCCAGATAAAGGAGGAGGAGTTGAAATTGTGACACAGATAAAACAATATATGAGGTATTCATTAATTTATGGTTATAAACATATTTAAGTTTTTTATGCACTTTTGATTTATCTCATGAGGGTATTCTCCTGTACAACACACACGGGCAGTGATGCTAATTAGGTGATTACATGATTGAATCAATAGTGGTGAATTCTAGGAGACCCAGCACTTAAGTGACAGAACGTGCACAACTGGAGGCTGACTAAATACTTTTTGTCTCACCCTATTTTGGGATTTCAACATTTAGATGTAACCTAAAATATTTAGATTTAATTATGAATATTTCTTTTAATCTTATTGAAGACAAATGTGGTGTTGACTTATTGGCTGCTTTGTTTCTTTGTGAACGTTTTATCTCTTATCTAAATAACAAATCAATGACTTTTCTCCCTTCCAGTGTCTTTACAGTCAGTCGTTTGAATTCTGCTCATCTGATAATCGATGTTTTATGTGTCTTCTAGCTTCCTGTTGAATAATATGTTGTAACCTGGTTGTGGTGCTGCCCTGCAGCTGTTCTGGCAACCAATAGCTTTATTATTTCTGTCTCCTGTTTTACTGAAACTACTTCATGAACACAAAAACATACAGAGCATGTTTGGTGCGCTCACTGAGTAAATGGGTCATATGACTAACAATAGCTATGTGGGACAGAAACACAGTCAGACACTAATGCATCATGCAGGTTTACTTCTCAGGAGCATAACGAAGGAAGAGCTAACCCAACCCAGAGGCTTTAAATGATTTTGTTCTCATTACTATTAATGTTAGCAGCGGTAACACCTAATAGCTGTTTGAATTATTTATTCTCACGTTAAGTTCTGAGTGAGACCCACTTGATTTGTTTGCTGAGGAATATTGGTGAAGATGGTGTGTGTGTGTGTGTGTGTGTCAGCAACAACAGCTCTATATTTCTAGCTCACCCACCTGCGGTCTTCGGGACCACATCAGCTCGCAGCTGACAAACAGAGATTTAGATTAGAGCAAATAAATCATGAGCAAACAGCAAAACAGGCTTGACAGCTCAAAAAAAATTGTTTTCTTTTTAAAATTTAGTTTTTGAATAGACAGACACCTGGCAAGAGAACATAACTACAGGGATGAACCAGCGTTGAGCAACCTGTCAGAAACACAGAAGCTGCTGTTGCTGCTTCATTTTTTTTTACAACTACAAAAAAGAGCCAGATAACCGTATAAGGAGCATCCTGACGTCTACCATTCTACATTTATAGCAGATGCAGAACCAGATAGGACAGAATAACGAACCCCACCTATCCAGCTGAACTACTCACCCTCCTTCCTTCAAGCAGAAGCTTGAGAAGCCTCAAAGGAGACAACAAGGAAGAACCGCTTCTTCCCTGAGGCTCATCAGCTCTAATTCTTCTGGTGTTTGTTCCCTTCATAGATGTTTACTAATGACTTCAGGTTGTTTATTTTATTCAGGCTGGTCTGAAGAAGACATTTCCCTCTCCTATGTCTCTAACATGAAAGACAATAATAAATGAATCTGAATAAAAATAATTCTAATTCTTTCAAAATCACTTTGTTGGCTGGTACTAAAATACTATTTTCTGGAATCATTTGGAAATGAATTGGACTAAATAGGAACAAATCAAGTAGAAACACAATACCTGTCAAAATGTCAATAAAACCTGTCAAATAAAATGATCTTAATTCACAGAAACATCATACTGGGAGCTGAGCTGCTGCTCCTCTCCAGCTTCCATTTGGATGGTTTTAACAGCTGCTGCTATCTATTCTTAGAGAATACTGGAAAAACAACAACAGTCATCTCACAGCTGGAGTTCTGGATCTCACCTCCATTATAATCTTGCCGGCGCTCGCGCCATCGATGGTGATGTCAAAGAAAACACGGGGGTTTCCCATGGCTCCTACAGGAGGTTGGAGATGCAAAGACAAACCCTTCATCTGGTCCGGTCAGCTTATTTAGATCCGCTCATGTGTGACGTCTTCCCCCAAACGACATCAGCCAATCACAGAACAGCTCATCTGAACGGCTTCAGAGAGGACCAATAGGAACACATGTGGGTAGGGCGCGCTCTGGTGAGCTGTCATCTCCATGGCAACCCACAGCTGGATCATCCCAGAGGTAATAAAATATGAAATACACTAGATGGTATATAGTCACCAATTAGAGGCTTGTGGTGGCTTGAAAATTGCTATTATCATTATTGTTGTTTCTGTTGAAATGTGATGACCTCCTAATTCATCCAGTTTTTACTTTTCTGTAAATGAAGCACATTAAACCGTTGTTTAATAAAGAATGGATGGATACAAATATCTGGTCTTTTATGTTTTTGTAAATATGAATAAAATTTTACTTATTTGATTATTTACACCATTTATTTATTTATTTATGCATGCTGTATAAAACGAAAGTGTGGACTAAACTAAAGTCTGCGGAGCGGCCCAGAGCATCACTGTGTGTCATTACAAAAAACTCACATAAGCACAGAAACAATGAAATTGAAAATCAGAGACAGAGCATGTAGTACTGTCAGCTATCTGAATATTGAACACTGCACTGGTGACCTCTGCTGGTTGTGTTCAAGAAGAAAACAGGATAAAACGGATATTTCATTACCAAAATCAGACACCCTGATGGCCACATTCTGACAGAAGTTTTTTGTCAGCGTCAATTTCAAATTGGGACAGCAAGTGTTTCCAGGAGTATCGTTTTCTCCTTAAGAGATCTGGCACGATTTAAAAGGACCAAACTAATAATCTAAGAATAAATCACAATTTATCTAAAATCCACTAGTCATATTGACATTTCTAGACACCTGACCTGGCTGATAAACAAAATGTCTCACAGGCCACAGAATATTTGAAATCTGGGGGTCTAGATGTATTTGTCTTTTATATTTTTTTTTGTCCAGCAAAGATTTTGGAACTCTCCAATGACATCATTTTTATTTCATACTGGATAAACCCTAATCTCAATCAAGTGAGACCTGCAGTCAGTTAGATTTTCTTGGAAGTTTTTGTCTTTATTCTATTGACCCAAAATTTATGCTCTGGAACAGAATTTTTGAAATTCAGAAAAAACAGCATTAGCGTACTCAGGGGCACAACTACCTTCTTTCAGAGGGGTATGCAGACACATAACAGCAGCCCCTTCAACCACCTAATAATCAACCATTCTGGATAAACAAGTGATTTAATCAGAAAAAAGTTAAATATTAAGGTGCAGCTTATAATAAAACCTTAACTAAACACAATTGGTATGCATAAAGTGTTTTTACAACATGCACATCTTGGCATCCAGTCACACGAAACAAATTCATTTTGTCAAATAAAGTGACTTTAATTTAGATTCAGGAGGGGACTAAATAAATGTGGGTACAATGATGATTATGATTACAAAATAAATAGAAAATTATGTCAATTACAATGAATTACAAAATATATGGAACTGTTTACATATTAAAAAACTTTTTTCCTCGCCATCTAACAAATTTGCAGTTAAATAGTTCATAATTTTCTAATATAACACTTTGTGTTGCTTATATTGGCAAAGAACCTGTTCCATTGTTGAGGGTGGAGTCCAAAAATCCATCATCATAAAAAACATCAGCGTTAAAGTGGTAGTAAGAACCGACTGTAACGTCTTTTACCTACGTGCCTGTCAGCTGACTGCGTTCTGTCACATGATCAGGTTTGTTTATATGACGTAGACATTATTTTACAACTGCTTTATAGTTTTCCAACATACAGAAATGAATACAGTGCCAAAAATGACCCATTATCCAACTAATGACATTAAAGTTACCATGATTAACAATTCATTTGATACACACACGTTCTCTAATGAAAACAGCTGATTATACAGTACATAAACCCGTGTCAGGTTGGGTTATACATGTTGAACCGTTTCAAAACATACAAGCTTCCCCACAGCAGAGGACGCCATGACACACAGCTCATTTACAGAAACCACCCAGGCAGAGGGAAGCAACAGAACAGGTGATGGGGGGGATTTCACAGTGCTGAATCATGTCGTTGACACAATGAATCTCTCAGCTGTACATGTGAGCCTTTCGTTTACTGTCCATCCTCACATCCTCTCATGACTCTACTGTTCACGTTCCACATCTTCCTCGTTTACAACAGGGCTTCTTTGTTTTTCCATTCCAGCATTTCTCATAAAAAGGCCAAAACCAACAATGAATGTGTTGACAAGAATCTTATGAGAACAGATCTGAAGACTTCATGTAGGAAACATGAAACATTTTCTGTAAAACACAAAATGTTCTTCAAATTGAAAATAGTTACAAAACTGGAGCAATCCACAAGGATGTCACCTGCTGGTTTGTAAAGCTTCAAGCCTTGAGTTGTAAGTTTGGTTGATAGGTGTGATACCTAAAACCACCACTTAATTTAGAATTATTTTAAAAATAAAACATCTAAAAACTGAGATTTTTAAAGGTGTGGAACACTCGTTTAATCAATACATTTGCAGTGGTCTCATAGGAATGAATGCCTTTTAAGTCGTACTCTGGGGGAAAAAAAACCATGTGCACTAGTGATGGGACTTATGACTGAAGGGAGCCGTTCATTGAAGAGCCGTTCAAAAGACTGGCTCTTTTGCACGAAGCTGAGCAATCTCCGTGGGAGCATGTGGGGGTAGGATTAGAATTCTGCCGATATTTGTGGGGTGGGGTGGGGGGTGTTATTTATACAGTCACTGGTGACGAGATGAATGGTTCTCAACAAGGACTCGACTCTAGTCGTTCACTTTGATGTCAGTGTTGGAGACGTCTGCTCTAAGGAGGCTCCCTTCAAATGTGGTGTGCCCCAGGGCTCAGTTCTTGGCCCGCTACTTTTTTCCTTATATTTGATTCTTCTAGGTGCTATTTTTAGAAAATATGGTCTGTCTTTTCATTGTTATGCAAACGATTGTCAAATTTATGCTCCAGTCAAAAGGGTGGCGGGCATCCTACAGTGTCTCGAAGAGGTCAAAGTGTGGGTGGCTGCCAATTTTCTGAGCAAAACTGAAACTGTAATGATCTATTAAATCTAGTGGGGCATCAGCTGTTTCCCCTCCTCCCTTGGACTTGTTGGTTCCTGTTCCTTAGGACGTCATCTGAAATTTGGGACATAAAATTTGCAGCAAAAATTGACCTTAATGTTGTAAGATTAGTTGCTACATCCATGTTTTATATACAATCTGTGAACTGTGCATCGCTCCCTAAAAGCTCAAAGTGTGTTTTCATCTTCAATTAAACACCAAACTGGACATGTCAACTACATTTATAGAAACATGTTTCAAAACAAAATGAATACTGTTACACCACCATTGGCTACATTTCCAGGTAAGGGGGTTGCACCTATAAGTCACTTTTGATTAAAACAGCCATAAAGCACCAATTTTAAGGGAAAACAAGGGAATTCATGATGTGTTTGTGACACTCCAGACTCTGAAGTTTACATCACTTCCTGGTAGGTTTTATGCTGCATTAATGGATGACTAAAAGCTTAGATATTGGTGTTTAGTTTGTTGAGACAAACAGCTGTCATTTCTTTCTTGTCCTTCACTCAAGCATTCGTCAACACTAAAGGCAGAAAAGGATGCTTGCATTCAAACCCTGGAACAAATATTTGTAAAAATACTGACATAAAATCTGTATCTCATCACCACATTTAAGAAACAGATATAAATTATTTTCTGCTAAATGGCTTTACCCAGAACAGAAACATATGCAGCTACTCCTCCTCTTTGAGCTACATTTAGGAAAATAATGATTCACTTTTTTAAATGACTTTAGTGATTCTGAGTGATTTCTGTATGGAGGGATGAACAAACACTGTTGGTTTTGATGTTTTTATGCTTACAGTCCCGGTCTAGAATATCCAGATGCAAGAGATCATGTAGATTAACTTCCAAACTAATACTTATCCTGTTAAAAACACTTTCCTATCAAAGGTGATTATAAAAAGACAACTTCAAAGGCAGCATGTGGAACAAACAGAACCGAAGCTCACAAAGAAAACCTGTTGGTGTCATTTATGGTTGTTTTACATGTTAGATGTTTTACAGTTACTTTAGAAAGTGCTTGGATTTTTCTGAGCGACAACTGGCTCTTCTTCATGTTGACTTGCATGGAAGGTCAGGTACATACGCAGTAGTGAGAGGAAACCTTTACGGTGGAGCTTTCTGAACAGAATGGTCACAAGTGACAAGATTAATTAGAAATAATAAAACCACTTCTTCACGACAGTTGGATCATAAGATGGAAGCATAAAACTGGATCAAACAAGATGAGAACAACAATGTTCTGCTGTCTGTTTGGACTCAAACAGAGCAACTGAGGAAAAATTCTCAAATATCAAAATTGCGTCTCTCCGTCTAACTGGGCATATCTATACAAAAGTTCTGGCTGATGATGCAGAGTATGCGTGTCCCTAGGCTGGACTTCCCCATGAATGAACCCCTCCCACCAGTGACTTGTGCTATGGAGTAAAATGCTAGTCTGCAGCCTTCAGAGTCCATGTGGTTCAGTTCTTCACACTCACCAGAGTCCTACAGCGTTCCATGGTGCACCTCACCACTGCACTGAATAGATTTGAGTACAGCGGGACACCCGAGAAAGACGAGAGACAAACACAAACGCTGTCACACACACACTAACTCACACACACACAGAAGTGGGTGCAAACAGAGCTGAGGCGGTCTTTAACCCGAGTGGGCCCCTTGACAGCAAGCTGAAGGCTGGTTCTGGAAGGTGAAGGTCACATCAGTTGTTCTCAAACAGCGCCAGCAGGTCGTCATTGCTGTTGTTGGGGAGGTCAGGTGGCCCCAGGTAGGACAGCAGCTCGTCTGGATTTGTCAGCTCAGGAAGAAGCTGGAAAACAAACAAAGATATTTAACAAAACTGGAGATACAGAAAGTCCTGGTCAGGATGTGTCCTGGTTCTCAGAGCATTGTTGATTATTCATGTGAACTCCTGCTCACTGCTGTCTCACACTTCACTGCTGTCTCACATCTAAATTATTTGAATTTATTTGATATCTTTACACCCTGGCACATGTTCTGTGTTCAATTTTGTGTATATTTTGTGATTTTGTAACTGTTCGTTTGTTCAATAAAGTTCTGAAAAGATAAAAACGTCCCCATTCAAGAATGAGTGTGTGGCAAAGACAGGCTGCTTGTAGAAGGGTTGCAGACGAACAAGGAGGAGAAATACCGAACCACAAGCTGTGGATCTATCTGGCATTCATTTCTAGTCTGGATTTTACCAGTATATCCTGGAACCTGAGTGGTGAGTGCTTGTTTTTTTCTCTTTCAACAAGGCTGTTGCTAGCTGAAGCTAACAGCTCAGGCTGGTGCTAACAGAGGCCCGGCTTACCGTGAGTCGCGTTTAAATATTGCTGACGCTGAAGTGGGTTGGAACATGTAGATGTAGCAGGAATGGTTACCTTGTGAAGTGTCAAGGAAGGCTTGCTTATAAAAGAAGTTTTTCTTTCGCCTTTTTTAACTTTCTAATTTACGTAAAAAGTAGGTCACACATGACTTTGACTTTTTGGCATGCTACTTTTGACCACCCAAGCTGTCTTTATTCAACAACAAGGTTTAGATTCTAGGTCCTCTTTAAAGCTAAAATAAGGTCTGTTGGCATGAAACAGTACTGCTGCTCACAAATGCTCACTTCTGACCTAAGCCTTGCTTCCACCACTCGTCCCAGAGCTTCATTGTATGAGTCATTAGCTTTATTCCTCTGTAGGTCCCACAATTCTGTAAGCCATGTCTGCCGCCATGTTTTTAATCACAAAAAGTGCGATTCTAAAAATTAGCAGCAGAAAATAATAATTTAGACTTTGCTGAGCGGTGAATTGTGCTATTTATAGAACAGGCCTGAGGGCACCTTATAAGGTTCCTGGGGGCACCTTGGAGCGCGTGAGCACCAAGTTGGTGACTCCTGATTTAGTGAAACATTTTTCTTCTCTGTTTCTAACAGAGCACCATTAGGTTTAGATTAGTCTACCACAGTCAGGGCCACATGGTGGCACAGATGGGAGCATTGTTGCTTCACGGCAGGAAGGCAAATACACCTGGCAGCAGCCTTTTTGTGTGAAGTTTGTCCGTTCTCTTCATGAATGCGAGGGTTTCCTTCCACAGCCTAAAACATTCTGCAACATGAAGCTACCCGGTGTTGTGTAGAGATGTGTTCCCTCATCAAAACTGTTATCGTTCGGTCTCACCTCCACATGCTGCCAACTCTGGGCCTGCATTCATGACATCATGATTTAAACAAAGTATAACATGAAAGGATTGATGTTTTGATGTTATCTAATATATTTCCTCATATTACACAGAAACATTATATTAAACTAAATATTAAACTAAAATTGAATATTATATATTATCATATTACACAGAAAAAAATAAAAACAAAAGTATAAACTGAATTCTCCTAAATGCAGTTTTAAAATAGAAACTTTGATTCCATCAAGTCTTTTTGTCTGAAATATCACTTCATCTCAGAGCTGAACACACAATCAAGTTCTACTCACATCTAGAGTGTGATCGGCCGCCTCTCCTCCGGGACCGCCCAAACCAAAGGAGCCTTCACCCTGCAGTCGCGAATTCTGGGTACTGGAGCTCCTTTGAGGCAGTGGGCTGCTGGCGCCACTGAGACTCTGGTTGCCATGGACACCTGAAGCATGCTGCTGGAGGATGTTGTGCGAGTGTTCGATTCCTCCTGGATGACCCGTCTGACAGCACAGAGAAAAAAACAAGAATTTAAATATGGTGGCTGGGTCTGAGATAACTGATCCGTTAGCCGCGTCTACGTAAAGGCTGGATGAGAAAAGTTACAGGTTAGACAAAAAAGACTGAAAGCTGTTTCAGACAACAACAACAAAAAAAAAACCTATAAAGCTTTTTTAAAAAATGAAAGGTCAAAGGTAACTTACCTGCTCAGACTGATAGGAGACAGGAGGCGGTGGTCCAGAAGGGGTGTACTCTCCGAGTGTGGGGGTCCCAGGAGTGTTGGGGAAATCTGTGAATCCCGATTGGCCGGGGAACCCTTGGCTTCCTACAAAAGCAGAACGATGACTACCACTCAGCAAATACAATCAGAAAAGTGTAAAAGTGACCTGAGGCAGCAAGAGAGCGAGTAAATATGGATGTGTTGGTTTTTCTGGACCTGTGATGGTAGCAGCTATAAACACTGATGTGGGTCAGTCTGTAGCTCAAGTATTTCTAAAGGAAACTTCATTGTTAATGCACCACAAAACCGTTAAAACAGAGTTACATTTATAACATTTCTATTTGAAGCTGGGTTTACTGGTCTGTATAATGTAAATATTTACAACCATAAGAAGTAAATAAACAGTTACTGTTCTTAATAATAACTGGGATGTAATTTCCTACAGCCTGAATCACCACTTTAAAATGAATTTATCATTAAACATACAGTTACTGCTGTTATTTTAAAGATATAAGATAAGTATGATAGTCTGTCCATCTGCATAACAAGAGGACAGAGTTGACATGTTGAGGGAAACCAGTCACCTACATCTGCTCACTACACTACACACAATCTCTCACATTTATACACTTAGGTTCATTGTGTTTTGGTATTTCCTATTGTACCTGGCCTGCTGTAGTCGGGTGTATTCCTGCCTCCCGCGGTCAGACTCTGGTAAGGGGACGACGTTGGGCCCAGAGCTGCGATCATTTCCATCACATTGGGCAGGACCATGTGACTCGGGCTGACTGTGCGGCAGCGCTTCAGGACCGGACCATCCGGCTCTTCCTTTATGTGGATGTCAGGTTTGACAGGGACTGGCCTCCAGCCACACACCGGGTCTATGGTGATCTCCTCGTAGTCAGAACTGAGGGAGGAAACAAGCACAAATCTGGGCTGTAAGGTAATTTCGTGTAAAGATCTAAACTCATGATCCAGTTAGTAGGTATGAGTGTGATGGAAGACGATATCAGCAAAAGAACTAAACTCACTTCTGGATGTAGACAAGGATCCCGAGCATGTACTGGTCCACCTCCAGGCCTTCTAGCAAAGCCGTTTTGCTGTAAACAAGAGGAGCAAATGTCTGGTTGATTTCCTGGATTTGATCCCAAAAGCTGAGTTCATGTTGTCATACGTACTTGCACACAGGACACCTCCACGTCCCTCTTTCACAGTTCAATTGCAGGTAGGACTCCAGGTCAAAACACTACAAAATAAATGTACAAAGCTGTATCAGTCAGAGTATGTAAAACAGGTAGCAGAGCACAGGTACGACCTCACCTGTATGTGCCTACAGTCATGACCTCGGGCTGGCAGCTGGATCCGTCTGAACGTAATCGGGCATTTGAGGGACACTTTGATGGCCGTCTGCTCCACCCCATCCTCTCCGTTCAGACCCGGCGTTCCAGGGATTGTTCCACTGCTGAAATTTCTCTTTACTGAAATAAAAACCCAGAGAAGAAAAACTTTCCAGTGATCTGAAAACTGACTCGGCTTTGAGTCAATAAACACCTCTAACTGGAGGAATCTCAACAAAGCCGTTTTTCTTCTGTTCAAATGAATCAGATCACACAAGTCTTCACTTGTGCTAAGATGCAGTATTTTCTACTCTTATAAAACCCAGAAAGGCCAAGTTTTAACATACATTTTTGTCATTATTGTCCCTTATTTTCTCTGAGATCCTTCTCAATAGTCTGGACTGGGACACTAAAGTTAAACAGCTTGGAACGACTTATTAAATTTCATTTAGTTTTAATTCCCTGCTTCTTGTCTTTGCTCTGTTTCTACACTGCAGACGTATAAAAATAAAACACATGCAGGACTTCTTGTGAACTCACTCTTGGTGATGCAGTGCTCGGCCGGCAAAAGCCTCTTTTTCATCAAACCCTGCAGGACAGACCTGACGGACGGCCGGTGCACCAACTGCAGCACAAACAGGTGAGACTGGAAACACACAGACAGGAGGGAAGACTGGTTCAGATCCACACAGCTGCTGCAATAGAGGGTAATAGATTAGGGCTTCCACACTAGCATCGGCTCTTCCCTGCCTAGACAGGGTTGCGAGTGTCCACATCAGCATAGCCTGGATTTTTTTTGTATTCAACCGGTCGTTTTTTCAGCCCTCTTCCCAAGGTGGTCTGCTTTGGGCTGAACAGGTCCAACACACACACTGAAGACTGATTGGCTGGCTCAAATTCACGCCTACCATTAGGGAGAGCCTCAGATTGGCAGATAGAATCAGCCAGCGGGGGATTCCCGCATGTGCGATTCATTATCATTCTGGATACTGAGGAGCAGGCCTCTGACTGAAGCCGTTTTTTTCTCTGTCTCTCTGGAGCGCGCGCGCACACACACACACACACACACACACACACACGCCCCACCCACGTGCTCAGAGATGCGCTCATGACATCACTGATATCGTCACGCCAATTTTGGAGACCGCCCATGTGCTCAATCATGTCTGCATTCCTAAGGATGTGTGGAAGGATGTGTGTAATCAACCCGGCCAGGCTGGGGCGGGTTGCGTTGAGTAGAGTGGAGCCGATGCTAGTATGGAAGAGCCAGATGAGATGCCCTGCTGGGACTGAGTCAGTATAGTTGTTAGGAGGCAGCTTACACAGCAGCACGCCGTCACAGTGATCTGCACCGTGTTGCGTCCTGGCTGACACACTTGCTTTAGGTACAGAGGTTTGTGAGAGGTCTTGTTGTCGCCTCTTTCAATGGACAGAGGAGTCGCGTTAACGCTGACCTGAGACAAAAAAAATAAGCATCAGATTAGTCTTTGTTTACCACTAAATTCACAATTACCACCCAAAGACAAAACCAGTTTTTCACCAGTTTGGATGAATACTAAGGTGCACTGAACTAAAAACAAATTAGAAGAAAAGCATTTAATACTCTTTTATTTAAAAAATAATAATTCAGACTTTCTCCAAATGCAACATCCTGGTGCATCTCAAACCCAACAACAGAAAAGACAAAAGATAAACCATTTATCAAGATAAAAAAATGATGCTGGTAGCATTTTTCCACATCTTCCAAAAGAATCAGCATCAGAGTGACGGGACACCTACCTGAACTGAGGCGGGCCAGTTAGTGTTCATCTGTCTGTCTTCATGGTGGTAACATTTAAACTGCAGCTCCAAATCTGGTCTGCAGAGGGAGACACAACACAGCTGTAATGGAGCATCTGGGTGGGGTTATCAACCATCCTCATGTTTTATCACAGAAGGTCTGATTTTACACAGAGGACAGATGTTAGATTTATTTATTGTATAATAGTTTTGATCCCTAATAAAAAGAATTCTAAATTAAGCGTTTCCTTCAAATGAATGTGGTAGAGGTGAAAGAGCAAACAGGAAGCTTCAGTACATGATGATAATTTAATATCTGTGTCTTTAAACGTGATTGTTTCAGCAAATCAGGATGTTCTAAATAACAGTCAATGCCCTCTAAGAATAAAAACAAAACATGTCATGAGCTGTGTTTCAGCAGAAACAAACTCCTTATTGATGACTGGTTGAATTCACGAATGAGAAACATCCAATCACATGAACAGCACAGATAAAGTCAGATCCTTTTACTCTGCTGTCCTGTCACAGAAGACAAGATCCAGTCTCACCTCATTATCAGAGTCTTGTAGACCGACTCTCGGAGTTGGAAGGCATGGTTACTGACGGCCAGGTTGTGCTCCAGTCTGAACGGCTCCAACACGACGCCGTCTCGTACCGGGAACGTCAGACGCAGGTCATCACTGGGATTACCTGGAAACAAAAACGCAGATGGTGTCTTTGTTTCAATCTTTCATGGTTCACTCACTTAAAACATCACACAGAAATAACTAGGATTAAAGATCATCAGTCAGGGACTCGGAGTCTCAAACAATGTATACATTTTTAGACCAAGCTTGAAAATCAAAGTCATTAATCAGTTAATTAAATAAAAAATCAACACTGTACATAGTGCACAAAATATAAATATTCAACTTTCTTCTTTGTTGGTTTGGGTTTGCCTTTTTCTAACTGTGAGGAAATCAATTCCCAAGTGAAAACCATTCCATAAAGACAGCTGATAATCTTCTTACGAGTGGAAGTCAAAACAAGTTCACCTTGAGATCAGACCTAGTAAGGCTCAGAGAAACCACAAAAACCCACGAGTCAGTTCTCACACTCAGGACTGCATCTGAACACATCACAAGACCATAGATGTTTGAACAAGATGCAGGTTTGCTCTAACAGCACATCAGCACAAACAGCTCACATCAACTGTCCCCACAGTGATGGACGGCTGAAGGTTTGGGCTTATTTTACAGCCATTGGACCTTAAGGGTGCATAAATAAAAAAAACCTGGAATACGCTCTTTCATATGACATTTCAGGCGTATTAATATTTAAGTTTGTCAAATCAGAGACTTCCTGGTTTTTAAACTACAGTTTCAGAGCTTCCCAACAAGCCCACAAGTGTCTGTGTTTACGGTAGTTATGCAGTTTAACTTGATATACCTTAGCCTCTCCCTGAATTACTTTGGTGTTTCGTTACAATAATAGACTGAGTAAAGTGCTGTATAACATTAACAGACAAGAATCTGATAACATATTTGTTAAGTCTAATGTGATCTGATTTCCATCAACACTGCTCCCACAGCAGCACTGAGGACAGAGGACAGACTGCCAAACACAACTCAGGTTTTATGAAGTTTCTCTCCATTCCAGTGTATATAAACATGAGTTTTGATTGTGCAGAGATGAGAATCCTACACGCAGGGCATATCTGCATATTTTCTACAAAGGGGAAGAGTGTCATGTGCACTCAAATCCACGTTGTTTGGGATGGACAAAAGAAATGTGCTTGGATCCATGTGTAGACACAGTTTGATTCATCTGGAGTTTCAGCATATGTGGCTTTCTTACAACATTAACCCTAACCCTTTTGGTAGGCAATACACGTCTTTACACACGAGGTCCCCGAGTGCTTTACAGTCATTAAATTGACCATAAACTCCACTGTGGACCAAAGTATTCTGCAGTCAAATATCAGGTCGTCTATCAGACAGCTGATGCTTGGACTAAACTGGGTCATAAAACAGGACAATGATTCTAAATACTAGCCTAGTGAACTAGACCAAATTCTTGCTTTGCAGAGTTTGGTCTAGGTACGCTTCATAGGAACCAGTGTTTGCGAAAACACGTCGGACAGTCGGACATTACCGACGTGATTTAATATTGTCCGACGAAAAACTTTAAAACGTCGGACATTATGACCGACGCCGTGCGTCTACTCTGAACGTGCCAAATTAAAATAAACTTCCTGAAAACCACAAATTGCAGACTGTTTGTTGGCTTCCCCCTCAAAAGATCCAGTTTCTGCATATATTAAATTATTTATTTGGACTCAGCTTAGCGGGTCTTCTTTTGGGCAGAGAGGATGGAGAGCGACCGAGCGCTGATTACTGATGCGCTCCGACGGGCAGCTGCGTTCTGCACACGGCCACAGTAACATTCTCAAAGTGGTGCCACCAAAAAAAACATAATTAACACACGATCGTTCACGTTTGCTCATACTTTCTGTCTTTCATTTGTGTCTGACGCGCTCCGCTGCTGCAGGGATCATCTCCCGTGCTTCGGGGTCACCTCACTGGCGCGGCCGCGCAGCGCACATTCCGCTATTTTTGCGGTCGAGGCTGAGGCATCTTTTTGATCGGCTAATTTCAAAAGTAACTTGTGAGTTGAAAAGTAAGAAGCCAGGCAGCAGTTTTTCTGGAGGATTGACAGGAGATGCAGCTAAAAGACAAACAGGACAGGAAAATAGTCGCACAAAAAACAAAACAGTGTTTGAAAAGGAAAATGTAGGTAGATATATCCACTACACGTTTGTAATTTTATATTATTAATTTATAAGCATGTAATATTTATTTATTTGATACAATTCAGATCACCTTCAAAACTCAGTCCCACACCCAGGGCCGATTCTAGGCATTTCGGGGACCACGGCACAGGCCCCCCCCCAAGAAAAAGATCATTGTATTGTGATATTTGTGATGAACTAAATCGTCAGACAGAATGACATTTTGTCCTTAACAGCAGTTTATTAGAGTAGTTTAACAAACAGCTGATATAAACCTGCATCTCCAACTTCCAGTTTCACCTCAACCAGCCACAGCGTCTCTTAAAGGAACAGTAACATCAGGCTACAGCATCAGTCACAAAAAGCCCTTATGGATCATTACAAAATTTAGAAATATTTTCATATATAATATGTTGTTTCTGGTGTTTCATAATAATTTATAATAATTATGATCTCTAATAATTTCCTGATAAATTCTGTTAATCCTCATTTTATGAATTTGGCAGAAAATCACATTGATGGTTCTTTTTTCAAATTATGTCAACAGATTATTGTCACAATAAAAATATGTATAATATGTAAAGGTCAGAGGTCACTACATTACCCACTGTTAAATAGATACAAATCTGAAGCCCGCGAGGACATTGTCCTACGTGGTTCAAAAATGTCCTGCGTGAGACGCTCTCACGTCTGCCAGTTTGGCAGGCGTGGCTGAAAAGTTTTCGCAAACACTGATAGGAACCCTCGCTGCCTGTGGCTGTCCAATCACAGCTCGCTATAGTTTTGGTTGGGCCAATCACAGCGCTCTATATTGTGGGCCAATCACAGAGCGAGAGTAGCCGATGACGTCAGCGCTGCGGCCGCGAACCCAAGCAACATGGCGGCGGCACAAGAAACACGTTCATTTGAAATGGCTTTGTCATTAACATTGGATTATTTAGACTCCAACGTGCGTAAGTTTGTCTGATATACTTAGCGGCTTCTTATTTTTATCAAACTAAGTAGTGCAATGTCCCAGCACACCTGATATTCGCATGTTTTTCATACAAAAACGACAGAAATCATTGATGCTAGACGCCATCCCGCTTTTCCGTCGCCGTGATTACGTCACGTTGTTCGTTACTCTGATTGGTCCTAGCGCTATCCAATTGCGTGCTGACATTTTGAAAGACAACCGTAGATCCCGCCTCACGACTGAGAGCCGTCAATGGTTCGTGGCCAGACTATATATACACATATATAGGATGGCTTGCCAGGCTATCTAAATACAGCAGCAAATCAAAAATCAGGGTGTTTCAGATTTCCTGTCAATATCCAGCCTGACTGAAAAGTCATGGTGGGACCTCAAGAGAGCTGAGCAGAAATAAATATTTGTGAACTGAAGCATCACCGTAGAGAAGGTGGGATAAAATCCACCTCAATGGTGTGAAGGACTGATAAAGTTTCACTCCAATAATTAACCTGTTACATAATCAATGACATGCTGCAATATGTATTGATGTTCATCTGAATATACCTGATATTAAAATCCTGTAGGGATCACATTATTGTTCCTATGTTCTAATCTGTTTTTACTGTTAAAAGCTGCCATGGCAAATTTGGAAAACAAATTAACTTAAAAATGTTTTTCATGCCTCCTAACAACATTCTAACATAATATAGCTATAAATATATTGTGGAGTCAAAAAAAAAAAACAAATAAATTTAATGAAGTGGTTCTCTTGCATTTGTATAAAAACCTCCACAAATAACATGTTTTGGACCGAAAGCAATTATTGGACCATCCGGTCGTCGGTCTCGCTGAACCGCCGCACTTCCCTGGCCCCTCCACTCATAACACACTCACATATTTAGCAACAGAACACCACTGGTGTGAGAGGTTCTCCGCTCAATAATATCAGAGAAGGAGAAACAGCCGGCTGCTACCACTTCAACTTTAGGACAAACTACCAGAATCCCCAAAAGAAAAACATAATTTGAAGTCACGGAAAAACAAAAGACGTTTGGACCTAGAAAACTATGGCTGGTGTTTAGCGCTATCTCGTTTCCTCCGGCATTGTAGGTTTGTGGTTGCGGCAGAAGCGTCTCAGGGAAGATACACGAGGGGAGGGGTGAGTGTTCCGTGACCGTGTTTGCGTTCAAAACCTAGCTTGTTTGCAGATTCGTTATAACAGCTTTAATGTAAGAATCAAGTGTGAACATACTGTGTTGATTGAGTCTCACCTGTAGGAGGCTGCTGGTTGCTGATGTTGGGTTTGGTATCCAGTGGAAGGTAGGGTGGCTTAGTGTCCTGACCTGGGGACAGGTAGGGGGGTATGGAGCTGCCAGGGGTCATGGGTGGTGTGGGATTCCCTCCCATCGGTGAGGTGGGATACCCGGGCATCACTCCACCTCTACCTGGCTGAGAAATGAGGATAAAAAAAAAGATGTTTAGACCTGTTTTTTTTTACTTGTTTATTTTTCAGTTAAACTTGGCCTGATGGGTTAATAGGCGAGTCCTTCCAGGACCTACCCCGTTCACCGCAGCCTGTGTGAAGGCATTGTATCCCCCAGGTGCTGCAGAGGGCAGACTGCCCTGACCGTTGAAAGGCTCTGACTAGAGGTCACAAACAAGAAACACAAGACTCACAATTATGCATGAGCCTTCATTTGCAAAATAAAAAGTTCAGATTTGATGCTGAAAAAATAACCCTTATGGTCAAAATTCCTCAGATATGTCCCCATGTTCTTCATTTCTTCAACTCACAATAGTCTCACCTGGGTCAAAACTGGAGCACAACTGTTCCTGTAAACATACTGACAGCCCTCCAGCAGTTTATTTCCTTTTAAATAATTATATAATCTGCTCAGTGAATTTATATTTTTACCTTCCAAAACTTATTTTGAAACACTAATATGTTATTTCGAAAAGTCTGCCTTAATTGCATCATTCACTCATTTAATTATTTATTTTAAATAGCCACAAGTTGTTATTTTGCAGGTTTATTCCACATAAAAAGTCTCTCTAGACTAATCGAGCAGCAATCTGTGGTTCTGATCACCTTATAATACTGTGGAGGGTTGGGCTGGCCAGCGCCAGGAGGGAACTGAGCTGGGTTGTGTGCCCCAGAGGTGTACTGTCCCATGTGGGGCATCCGACTGGAAGGGTAAGAGGGTGACGGGGCACATCTCTGCTGAGGGTTGGTAGGGTACTGCAGAGGTTGGCTGGAGAACCCAGGCATCCCTCCAGAACTGTACTGCTGCCCTGGAAAACCCTGGAACAGAGACGGGGGACATTAAAGATCCGGGCTTGTTTAATGTTAAAATCCAGAACTCTTCTGCTCTGACTAAACAACAAAACATTAGTGAGAAGAAAGTATTACACTGATGAGTAAAAGTAGACCTGCATTTAGAGTTGTGAGAAAACAAAACAGTGTAAACAACCTCAGAATGAAAGGGCCGTTTGAGGCCCTGTTGTCCGCCTGGATATCCTCCGTGCTGAGGCATCCTCTGAGCCTGTGCAGGGTGAGATGAATACAGGCCTCCAGTGGAGGGTGGAGGTCCGGGTCTGGAGGGGACCATCCCACCGGGGTTCATCCCTGGGGGGCCACGAGGACCTGAATGAGATAAGAACTGGGTGCCGTATGGCGATGCTCCTCCCATCTGGAAAAGGAAAACAAGATTAGTTAGAACAAAGCCCACCGGTGTCTTTCTACGGCCTGGATGGATCATAGAGAGCAGGTCACGGAGTCAGAGATGGAAAGTTACAGAAAACTATAAACACCTTCTTTATCTCCAAGGTAGTAGAAAAAGGACTTTTGCAAACTTCATTCTGCAGAAACGACTCATCAGCACTTCTGCAAATCATAGATTTTGTTTCAGAGTCAGAGGTTGTCAGAAAGCTGCACATATGCTAAATCCAGCCGTGGCCAAACGTTCTGAGAGTGACACCAGAGGTGGTTTTACCAAGTTTGCTGCTTCATTGCTTTAAAATCTTTTGTCAGATGTTTCAATCCTTCCTGAAGTAGAATTAAAAGCATTTTAACTTTTTAAAAGACTTAATGAAAAATACACAAAGTTCACATAAAGAGTGATTGTTGGTCCTTCTTTTTCAAGTTTCCAGCCTTTTCCTAGCAACGGTCCTGATGAAACCATAATGGGTCTGATCAAAGATTAGCTGGTAGTAGGGATGCTCCGATCCGATCACGTGATTTTAAAAAGATCGGAATCGGGTGTAAAAGATTGGATTTAACCTTTTAAAACAACAAACATGACTTTTTTAATTCATCCTGAGATAGAGATTTTCAAACGGAACAACAATGGCGTAGTTTTAATTTCAACAAGTTCCTCTACATCAATATTCTTTGTTTCTTCAAAGAAAACAACACCGTAACGTCACACAATTTACGGAGAGCACGCAGAGCTCACGTGTCTCCTCATGAGAGCAAAAATGTCTGCATCTTGGTGGTATTTTAAACCGGACAGTGAAGGCAGAGCTACAGCCACTTGTAATGTGTGCATTCTGGGCATTCAACATGCTGTAAAACAGGGGTTCCCAAATTGGGGGTCGGGACCCCCAAGGGGGTCCCCACAAGATTGCAAGGGGTCCCCACAATTTTGTCTTTGCTGAGGTTGGCAAGATTTTATTTGTAAAAATTACATTTATAAAATCTCAATAACACACCCTACAGTATAATCAGAACTCCATATAAAAGTTATAACTCTGCATATCTGTATAAAGTTAGTAAATGATCACATTTAATGTGTTTATGTGTGTAGGAGATGGGGGTCCTGGCTTGTCTTGGGCACGGGAAAGGGGGTCCTCAAAAAAAAAAAAATTGGGAACCCCTGCTGTAAGACAGAGCTTCATGATTTGCTGCCTTCAAAACAGACTACTTTCACTTTCCCCTTCGGCCGTCAACAAAGCGAATCACCTGTCTTCGTTAATTCCCAGTTTGCAACCAACAGTCCCAGTTTACAGCGAACTCAGACAAAAACGGTGAGCCTGCCGACAGAAAAATTTACACTAATAAACAAAGAGAAATTGCTAACAGACTGCAAAAAGTTGGGGTTTCTAAGTCTGTCACAGCACCAGAGCTGTGCGTTAGCTACAGGTGTTGTGCAGGGAAAAGTCAGCTTGCCAGCCGAGGCACCGTGTGCCTGCCCCGTCACGAGAATGCGCATCGCTCAATACAGCTGCAGATTGAGGGAGTAAACAACTTAGAAATATGAGCAATGCTGCTACTTTTAAATATGTTCGTAGCACGTTTTTCAATCAGTGCACTTTCTAAACAAGTGAAAGTGAAACTTAACGCTTGGATTTGTTTTCTTTTTTTCTTCTTACTTTAATGCTGTCCTGAAAATTATTTACTTTTTTTATATTATTTTAATTCTTCCCTGAAAAGTATCGGATCGGGACTCGATATCGGCAGATACTCAAAATCAAATGACTCAGAATCGGATCGGGAGCAAAAAAACGTGATCGGAGCATCCCTAGCTGGTAGTAAATGGCCCATGCATGAGTAACAGCAAAAGCAGCTGTATCTTTTTGTTTAGAGAGTATTCTTCATTTAAACTAAGTAAAAAAAATTACACATACATACATAGAAATCTAGACCCTGTAATTCAATTTCTCCCAGCTGGATCAGCGTTCCTTTACAGGAATGACACAGTTTGCTTAGCAGTGAGTCATTATGGAGATTTGTAGTTTAAATACCAGCCTGAGAGGGCAGTATCAAACGCTGCCATTTCTCTGCTGTTAATGAGAAGCATGTGTCATAAATCTGGGTGAGCAGCAGGGAAGCAGCTTCTGATTTGCAGCCCTCCCACAGCCCTGCAGCTAAACATCACAGCCACAGACCCGGGCCAACAACCACACTGTGGGAAACTTTCTCCATTAATGCTTTAAATTTTTTAAATTATAAAATGTGTGTCTTTTATTTTTTTGTGTGAAGATGGGTTTTCTGAAACCGTTACCTGACTGTAGCTCAGCTCCTGGTTTTGTTTTTCTTGTATTGCTGCAACAGTTGCAGTGGCTGTGGCGGTCGCCGTGGCAGCAGCAGCAGCAACAGCAGCAGCAGCAGCCTGGGTGAAGTCTGACGGAGGGCGAACACCAAGACCGGCACTTCCACTGTTACCAGAGTAACTGCAGAGAGAGGGAAAGACGTGGAGATGAGTGGGCAGCAAACTTGGTCAGCTGAGTGTGTGAGTGTGCAAGGTGTCATCACGACTGTGAGTCACAGCGGTGGGTGACAGCAGCAAAGATGACATATGCTTATGCAGAACCCCACGGCAGTGACACACATGGTAACGGCATGCTAAAAAACAGCAGAGGCTACACAAAAATGCTCAAAACGGCATCAATAATGAATTAATTTGTCTTGTATAATGAGTGTATTTCTTCCTGTAAGAGCAGCAAAGTGCCACTTAAATATTACCAGTGGCTGCAAAGTACTCTGGTGCTGTTCAGTAGTGTTTACAGAACAAGGTCACACACTTGTTTTAACAAGACCTTCAATGTTAGAACTACTCAGACATGATGCATATGAAGAAGGACTTTGTCACACTTGCTGCAATTATCTCCATTTTCTCACAGAAGAGTGATAAGATTTGGTGACGTCTTTTCTCCTGATCATATTTTGATACCAGGTCAAGCTGCTCCTTCCACTGATACAGCTCTCTAACACGGACCAAGGCTGACGTCCTTCTGTTTGTGATAAGCTCTGTCAACTTGAATAAATTCATTCTCCAACTACCTGCAGACACACTCTGCAGCTCAGAATGATCTCACTATGGTGGATCTTCTGCCTGATGTTACTTTATATCTAATGTCTAAAAATCAACAAGCTGAGTCCTCTTTGTTTCTTTTAGGACTTCTACCAAAACCTCAGATACGCTATCATAAACTAAAGAGAAGCTTCTCCCAGTTCAAGTTGATTGTACATAAGTGACAGCTATCAGAGACAAGGGTGTCTGTAAGGGGCATTTCTAATTTAGGAACCATTTCCAGGAACCAGGGTGCTGTTCTGAAGGCCATTCCTTGCCTCCATTGGAAGTTTTCCACTACTCAGCGTGGCTCAACGCGACACAGTTTGGGTGTTTTTCCATTAAAACTGAGAAACGCCTCTAGTAGGTGGGCTTGTTATAGCAGGGTGGCAGCCCAACACAAAAAGCTTTGATTTAAAGGCACACTTGGCAGTTTTGGCTTGCTTTTAGCACCCCCTAGTGTTCTGTTGGTGAAAACAAAAGTGAAACTTTTCTCCTCACTGTGCGTTCTTCTTTTTAACACCTTAAAGTTAGTTGTCACACACACTGGTGTGTGGTGAAATTTGTTCTCCACATTTGACCCATCCCCGTGGGGAGCGGTGAGCTGCAGACATGGCCGCACTTGGGAACTATTTGGTGGTTTAACACTCCAATCAAACCCCTTAATGCAGAGTGTCAAGCGGGGAGACATTGGGTCACATTTTTAAAGTCTTTGGTATGACCCGCGATCGGGCGGACACTCATACCACTAGGCCACTGAGCTGGTTAATAGCATTTTTAATCTAACAGCTGAAATGTCTCCTCAGCCTTCATTAGTGTCTACAGGAGCGGTTCATCACTAAATCAAACAAATCAGCTGTGTTCATGATCTAAAACATGCTTGAAACATGCTGGAAGCAGACTGCAGCGCCAGGCATGTCAGATTTTTTTTTTAAGTCCAACACAGACCAGACCAGCACTCTGAAGTTGCAAGTGTGGTATTCTGGCCACAGAGGGTGGTGGAGGTCTGAGTTACATTTCATTAACCCTGTAAAGGGTCATTTTTAGCACATACTGGCTCAAGAAAATTATTTAAAATATGAAAAAGTTGCATAGTATGGCTTTAAGCTTATGGGTAGAACAGAACTTAGTGGAAATGCAGCAAACATGGGCAACAGAAATGTTGATGACGCACAATAAATTAGTATCTGTGTAAATAAGGTTCAGAGTTAAATTATAATTATTAACTTAATTTTTTTCTTGATGCATTTCAGTGTCCTGATCCATATTTTTCTCCTTTGCACTCCAACCTGCTGACACAGGTAAACTGCCATTCAGATTATAAAAAACGAGGTTAGGCTGACTCAGTTGACATGTCTTGCCTGAGTTTTTGTGATGTGGCTACACATTGGCTCGACTCTGACAGGATGGATTTATTCAAATGTACTCCTCTTGCATTAATAGATTCCACTAAATGGCTATCATTTATGGATGAATAAAAACCATACAGAGAGAAAAAACGGGACTTGGAAGGAAGTCAGGAAAAAAGATCAGAGAAAACAAATAATCAAAGAAAACTGACAGCAACACTGACAAGCTCATGGAACGAGCTTTCAAACTGAATTAATGCTAGCTCTTTGTTGTTCTACCTCGGGGAATCTGTAAGAAAGCTGTGCAACTTTCAATTAAAGGTGTGTTTAGAGATAAAGGCTGACAAGTAAGCAGCAGCCATAAAGAATGCTAACCTGATAAGATATTCATTATTCCGTCTGTCAGCATCTTTAAACCACTCAAAAGAAATCCTGTCTTTCAAGAACTTGAGCTTTTTTTGTCAATAATAATGAAAACACAGTTAAAAGCTACCTTCACTCATGGATTAAGATATATCTTATGCATTACAGCTTTTACTCGTCTATGTTAAACTTTTCCAAACTACGTTAATTCTCTCAGTAGTCGTGCCTGTTGATGTAATCCACATCACACTTACGTTAATCTTACACCGTTTTGTCTCAAGTCATGAGACTGAATAGAAATGCTAAACCAGGGTTCCTGTCTAATTATTCATAAGATAATAAAACATAATTTATTAAACATTCCTGATTATTACATTTAGGAATGTCCCGACTGGATTTTAAATATCAGATCTCAATTGAGGCACTTTTCATTGACTGGTATGAGATTGCTATGGCAACAATCAGCTCCTGATCTTTATTGTTGATCTGCTCTTTATGCTTTTATGTCAGCCGTGCTGTAATTATCTTTGCTGGGATGGAGCAAAGGACCGCTTTCATCAAGAGCTGGAGGGGGTGCTCGAGGAGACCAACAACCAATGATAGGAGTTGTGAGCATTTTTAGTTTTAGCTTTAATTTGATGCTAAATATCTTGCTTTAGTGGGCTGCATGGTGGCACAGATGGTAGTACTGTTGCATGGCAGCAAGAAGGTCGCAGGTTAAACTCTCAGTTGCAGCCTTTCTGTGTGGAGTTAGCATGTTCTCCTCATGCATGTGTGGGTTTTCTCCATCCACAGACCAAAACCATGCGCGTCAGGTTAAACTCTAAACTGTCCCTAGGTCTGAGTGAGTGAACGACTGTTTTTTGTCAAAGTGTCTCCCTGTGATGGCCTGTAGGCCTGTCCAGGGTGTCCCCCACCTCCTGCTGCAGTTAGACAGCAGCTCTCCATGACCCTACTGAGGGGTAAGCAGATAATAGATGGATGGATACTTTGATTCGTTCTGAATATGAATGTAGATTAGCAGTGAAATAACACGAGCTCATTGTCTCTCATCTTGTTGCAGTTTCTGGTGATGCAGTCAAAGTGCATCAGCGCTGTCTCACAGTCACTCTTTTCAAATTAATTCATATAAACTGTTTGAAAACAGTTCCTAATGATTGCTGGCTCTTTTAAAATCACCAACTGATGCTTATAGAGCCTGGTCATGAGTAAAACCTGCTTGTGGAGGTGTTTAACAAATACTGATAGGAGATTAATAAACAGAGTTCACAAGCAATGACTGTTTTTAAAACAGCATCTATAAATCTGACTGCTGATATTTAGAGTCCGTTTGCAGGAACAACTAAACAAACCCTGGGATCTGTGTTGATGAGCCGTCTCCCTGCACTGTGGTCCTCTACAGAAACTCACCTTCTTGGATATTGTTATTAAACGATGCAAGTATCGAATCAGATACTTAATCTTAAATGAATTATATCCATATCAAGAACAAAAAATTATGATCATCTCTAATTAAATTGTTTTTTGCAAATATAACATTGAATGTTAGTCACAACCATTAAAATGTGCAGTTACATTAATCCTGTCATAAGCCCTTTAGAGAAAATGAGATACGCAACACCTTCTCTATTATGTTAAAGTGACAACATTCATTATGTTTTTCATTCTTCATTCAGACATACCCATTAAAGTGACAGAAAGAGCCAGCAACAGCTAATATTCCTGCAACACTTGGTGCGTAAATCAAGTGACAAAAGCTTTGATGTGAAAGTGTTTTCAGCCACAGTTATCTCATAACATCACATCATCATAACTACTCCGATCAGAACAGGAAGTCATTTAAAGCACAGCAGCAGCAGAAGTTTGTTGAGTTTAATTAAACCAGCCTACTAAAAAACCGTTCACCTTCAGACCAGAAGCTGCACCCTCTAACTAGACTGTCGATAACAATTAGAGGTGTAGATCTAAAATTTATGGAAAACCATGAAGTTTGAAAAGTGCTGGTATTTAGTAGTCATTGTGATCTGTGGCATTTGCCAGCCGATCAGATGCTAAATAAACTCAAAGGTTCACACTTGTGCCTTGATAAATAACCTGAAAGTTGACTTCACTTCTAAGAAAGACAGCCTACCTTCCTCCGTAGGCAGCTGCTGAGTTGTAGGCAGCGCTGGGACGTCCGTACATGATGGGCTGGCTGTAGCCTTTAGACATGGAGTCTCCGTACGACTGCTGGCCCATAAATTGGGAGCCCATGCCGGCTCCCATACCAGGGCTGCCACCAGGCATCATGTGACCACCAGAGCTCTCACCAGGGCCCATGGGTGCACCAAACACCTTTATGGAGAAGAAGAGGATGTTGTACCATTAAAGAAGTGGTGGATGTTGATCTAAAAGGAATAAAGTTAATCAGAAAATTCACCCTTTGTAATCAGATTTAAAAGTCAGAGAAACGTGTGCATTTATTTTAACTTTCATCACCCTAAATCCTACATATAATCTGATATTTGCAGTATCTTCTTACTAAAATATTAACATTAAATCCTTTTTTATCAGAGAATCCTGCACACTATGTACAATTACAAAGTCCCCACTGTGTCCCACATCAAACTGCAGTTAGTGTTTATCACCAGCAGCCCAGATCAGCACTAACAGAAACACAATACCTGCATGCACATGTGAATTTTTAATGTGGTGCTGCAAATGTGCTAGCAAGGATGGATAAAGAGAGTTTTTTCTCTGATAGAAGATTAAAAAACTTCCTGACAAAAGGAGAAAAGTTTTAAGTTTCTGGAAGTCTGCAGTATGAGATCATAATAAACTATAACTGTATATGTTTGAAGAGCATTTCTGTAAAAAAAAAATATTACAAACCATTTATATCTGTTATAGATAGCTCATAGAACAACCTCAGTTTGAGAAAAAGAGATGATCTCTGACCAAATGGATGAGCTAATAGCCAATCACAACAGAGTCGAGGCTAAAGTGGCCTACTGTCTTCTCAAGTGTGTGTGCATATGTTCCATAACACTTAAAATGAAAATCAATTTAGCATCAAATGGTTATTTGAGTAGAATTTTGCAGCAAAATGAGCAACTCCAGTTCAAGGTGTAACCGTTCTAGCTAGGATTTCCTGATATTACTGCTGAAATAAGAGTGTGATGTGAAACAGATGGTGTGCAAAGGGTTATGAAATAGCTTTCACAAGAAGAACTATGCTATTTCTGAAACTGGAGTTATTTTAGAGACATTAACTGTCCTTTCTGCAAGCAATTAGTGGCTGGACCAATCAGAACTGCTTGTGTCTCCAAACTGAGGCTGTTCTACATGAAAGAAGAAGATGGTTCATCACTTTTCCACAGAAACCCACTTTAAAACATCAGAACTGACAGTTTCAGACTTAAACTTGAAAACATGTTTAATGTTTAAATAGCTACTTAAAAAAATAAAAATTGCAAAACTACCTTCACAGAAGAAATGAATGTAAACCAGCACCAGGTCAAGCTGTATTTGTATGCTGCCAGACATTTATGCAATCAGTAAAAATAATAACACTACCATTAGATTTCAAATCATACAAATTCTGAGTCTTGATTTATGACAGAAATAAATAAAAACTTGTAGTTTTAGGAGAAAACACAGGAGAACAACGTCCCATGGTACTGGTTTATGCGTTACCTGGCTGTGTGTGGGATTGGTCACGCCCCACACTGTGGTTACTACAGAGAGAGATCGTGCGTGCTGATTGGGGCCTGGTTGCCAGGAGACTGGCTCATTTAGGAAGGGGCCGTCAGTGCTGCAGAGGGATATGAAGCTGTGTTACTGGGATGGTTCAGGGGAGGCAGAGAGAGAGCATTCATCCAGATATCAATAACTGCAAAATGTCACAGTATCACAGGCTGTGTTTCAGCACTTCCTCGTGAAAATAAAGCGTTTAACACCTTGTTATGACTAATTTACTGTTCCAGCACAAAGTGTGCAGAGTTAAAGGTCACAAATGCATCATTTAGTTTAGTGAGCTAACAATTAACCTGAGCATGGTTTATTCAACTGGCAGTTGAGGGTACCCTCTGCTTCCTCCTTCCTGACTGAGAGCAACTACAACCACTCAGCTGTCAGACCACATCATCAGCAGTCTTACTCAAACTCTGTTCCCCCCCCAACAAATAATCTTTAGAATTTTCACAATTTATTCACAAAAATCCTTATTTAATTTGGCATAGTGTGAATAACACGATGCACGTCTACCTTTTACAAACAGGCAGGTATTTAGTTTCTACATGTGGTGCCACTAAATAGAAAACACATTTCTGGCTTTTAATGTCTGCAAACATACAGAGAAGCCAGCAGGCTCTGTGGCTGGATTAAATCAAACGCTGTTTTGGTTCAAATAAACCCATTAAAGATGCTTTACAAAGGTGCAAGGAGATAATGCACTCAGTCAAATGTTTAAACACTATTCAGAAAGAGTCATTTAAGACTGCAAGTCATCCAGAAGACATTCTGACATTATTTAACTGTATTTTGTCATAAATAACTATTAAAGTCTAAAGTTTAATTAAAGTTATTAATTCAAAAAGCACAAAACAAATTTGTTAACATTGAACATGAACTGTTAACAAATATTACAATATTCTTAGGTATAATAGTATCGTTTTACAGAGCTCTGCTCTGTGATTCCAGAATATTATCCAGATGTTCGTGATGTTTTTTAGGGCTGTGCAATTAATCAAATCTGAATTTCAAATTCAGCTATGAATAATTATAAAAGTTGACTTTTTAAATTTATTTTGTCACCTCCTGTTTTGCAAGCATCCTCTTATTTGTGCCTTTTGAATGACAAGCACCAAGTCCACGCCTTCAAGTGTTGCTGTTTAAAAAAGTCAGCAAAAGTACAGTTGGCAGAACAAGGGCAAAACACAGTGGTGACATATAATAAGATTAAAAAATACTCCATTATTTTTAATGACCCTCACAGGCTCTGTGGAGCTGCATCCACCAATATATTTCCAATACGGTTTTAGTTTTAAGCATCAAAACCTCTAAAAACCCACCTTTCTATAAACACAGATTCCCTGTTTGGACATGCAGATTGTCGTAGCAGCTCTTTTATAGCAGCTGTCTATGTTTACTTCATATGATAACTTAGAAGATTAAGTTTAATTAGTGTCTAGATGTGTTTAAACTAATGTCTACATCTTGCAATATTTTCTTCACAATAAGGCTCCCCTTATAAATGGCTAAAAAGTTTATAGATATGTTATTAATTAATCTGTAATGCTTTATAAATCTTTAATAATAAAATTAAGGGCGAGAAATAGACTAAACTGACCAGTTTCCTGCCAAATACTGAGCCACAAAATGATATTCGTTTGATTAAATTTTATCCTTTAGAGTTTAACATAAAATGTAAATAGAAATCCAGAAAAGGCTCCACATTCATTGTTAATCAATTACACGTTTGACCCAGACCTACATAAAATAAAATATCTATAAAATTCTAACAATTATTTTGAATTTTTCCAAAAAAGCAAAACCCACAAACCAACCACATGTCCTCCTTGGCAGTTAGAAGGAAACAGACCAAACTAATTATCTAGATGAAGGGAGTATTATTAGATAAACTTCCATGACAAATCTGCTTTTCCCCCCAATTTAAAACCATTATTAATGAAATAAACAGGGTTTCAAACAGTAGTGTAACTTGGTAAAATGAAACCACTTACAGTGATTGATATAAAAATAATGAAATCTATGAAAAAATGACTCTGTTCCAGACACGAAGAGCGACTGCTGAGTATATCAGTTATATATCAGCTCACATCCAAAACCTTTTGTCTTTATAGTGAGTGTTAAATCGATTACTTCTGACTACAGTTTGGTAAAAACAAAGAAACCGAATAAGAGAAGCTCAGGATAAGATACTGATCTTTTCATCTTTTTCTGACAAGATAAGCGAGCAAATATCGTCAACAATTTTCAAGCAGTTTAAGGTCAAAGAACAGAAAGTCTAGTTCAAACTCAATAAAGTACTAAAGAGTACCCACCATCACACTTTAGCCGACAGAGCTGCCAAACACTGTGCATATCAACTATCAGTGGTTTTGGGAGCAAAAAATATAAAATAGTGTGTCCAACCATACTGATCCAGAAGTGCTGCAGTGATGTAACTATTTATTTAAATAAACACAACTTAAATAGTAAATTGTTAAAGGATCATCATTATTATATCTCTATTCTGACTCACTGTAGTCTGCATCACTATGAATGTGATTATTTCAGGTTCCAAGATTTCCTTTCTAGATTCTTTAGACTCATTCCAATTCCAACGACTAATAACAGCTAAACCTTTAACATCCCTTAGAAACCAGCCATCCTTCTTGCATCTTGTCCCATTTTGTTGTTTCCCAGTTTAGTTGTTCTGCTGGTGTTTCCCTTCAGGTCTGACTGGCTGCAGTTAGATTCTGTGATTGTAGATCCAACACACCTTAATCTCAACAGCCTCTTAACCCTGGTCTTCTTCTTCTCTTGGGTTAATTCAATGGGAATTTTCCTTGTACTTGATACCTACCAAAGTTTCTGCTCCAGAACTCGTCTGTCTGCCCCGCTCACAGTCACAGTTTGAGTATACCCTGAACAATTATCTACCACTATTCACCTGCCAACTCTGCCTCCACACCTACGACTCCAGCAACCCACATCTACACTTACCTGGCTCCAGTTTCTGTCTGAACATCCTCCTACAGACGAATCCAAGCAATTCAACAGTTTCTTCTCTGCCTCAACAGCAATACTGGCATTCCACCCCTTCACGGATAAAACTACCAGTAATACTTACCTCCAGCCCATTTCTGCTGCTTCCCGTCTAAAAATAAATCTGTTAAACTGTCCCCACGTCTCCCTGCTCTGCTTAAGAGTCGTATTTCTCTTATTTCCACAGCATTTTCTGTTAACAGCTGCTCCTTCTGTGACACAATATAAAATTACCTTCTGATATTAAACAGCTTCATTTCAATGTGCACCTATCAACTTTGACATTGTGGGTTTAGCTGGCCCAGCTCTGCACCGATGCTGATTTTACAAGCATCCTCAGTAGGTTGGTTTGTTTTTACTGTAACAAGATGGTCGGATGTTTTTTTTTTAATCCATTAAATCACTTATGTGTCCATATTTGCAGATTGCTGTTGGGACTCTCTTTTTCTGATTTCTGCCACCATCAAAATGAACCCCCTGATGCTAAAAGTGGCGTTACTTCTACATTCTTTAAACTTTTCTGATGTGCTGTGAATGTTTCTGAAATCAAAGTCTGATTTTTTAAGATTAAGAAGTTCTTTAACGAAGACACGGAAGATTGAGCTTTAGCTATCAAATGCTCTAGTGATTGAGTATCAGATATACATGTGACACCCAGCTTTCATTCTGAATGTTTGTTGAAACTTCTACCAACCATAAACACTGATCTGTATCCACCATCATTTTGAGGTCCCATCACAAAAGACTAATTCTGTTATTTATCTAAAAACCTTTTCTTTTTTTCTTTAAAAAAAAACTGCCTTTAAATACATAAAGCAAAACCATCAGTCACCAGATCTTACAGTCCTACCCAGGAATGAGACATATACATGGTTCTGAGTCTGTTACTGTTTATTTAAAACTTTAGTAAAGTCTCTGATAGATCGAGCTGAATGGGAGAATTAGCTAAAACTCTGTGTTTAGTGGACACTCCATGTTGATTGTGCTAAAAACTCAGAAGCCTAACTACTCATGATTACTTTCATAAGAACATGTAGATGTCTGAAAAACAACATTTGACTCATCTCGTTGCAGAGTCTGAGCGTAAACTCACTATTGTTGTTACAAGGTGATAAAGTCTAACCATAAACACAGAGCTGGCAGGGTCTATGTTTTCTCTCTACTTCCTTTAGGCATCGGCTACAGGGGTTTCATAGGTAATGACGTACTGCATGTGACTTTTATTTTGGAAATTTCTGGATGTTTCACACTGCCTTTGTGTTTGACTTCCTGTTTGTCCCGCTCTAAACTGCGGCGTTTGACGTGTTTTAGAAGCGTAGCGCATAAAAATAGACTTGAGACGTAATGATAGTGTCCCTTCGTTTCTGGGACACGTCCAGAATGTTACACATAGCTGCCGGTGGAAAGGACCCTGTCCACTATACCGGCGGCTAATTGCAGTGAAGTACGTTTCGTGTCTGTTTTGCGTCGCTTTCACTTCCTGTGACAAGTCGGGGTTAGAAACTGCAACATGAAGAGAAGGTAGTCAAAAAGAATCATCAGGATGTCACACTAAAGCCAGCCTGAACAGGTGAGTTTTCAGCTGCTTTTTAAAGGAGACCACTGAGTCAACTGATCTCATGGTTCAGGGGAGAGAGTTCCAGAGTCTGGGGGCCACAGCAGCAAATGACCACTTGGTCTTTAGCCTGGTGCGCTGCACAACCAGTAGACTTTGATCACTGGACCTCAGGGACCTAACAATCTCAAGTTCAGAGTGGGACAGAATGGGACTCAGCTTATCAATGTTCCTGAAATTGAAGAAGGAAGAGCGATTAAGAGAACTGACAAAAGACTGATTGTGTTTGGTGAAATACCATTTATCACTCATTCAGACCAAGTTGAAGATGTTCCATTATTGTGATGACTTAAATCTGTTTTACTGTGGTATTTTGCTTTGATATAGCCTCAAACGTTTGACCTTTAGTCTTTATCTCAGACTGTCTCTTGATTTTCCTTTCTTGCTCCATTACAGAATGATGCGTCAGCATGTTGTCTGAGTAAAAACTGCCTGTGTGTTACTGAGCAGTATGCCTTCAGCTGGTTTAAACGAAGCATCAAATCCAATTATTCTCTCAAGATTTTTTGTAATTGAGTAATTTATGTCATCCAAATAATTATTTCAGCTCCAAGTGAACAACATTTCCACCTTAAATGCATCTGTTGAATAAATATTCAAATAAATGTCACACTGAAGTTTTTGAGGCAGTTTAAGTTACTTAACTTCCTGCTTTGATACATAATTTAAATATGTTTGGGCTATTTGCATGAAAGACTTGAAATTACCATCTTCATTTACAAATAATGCACAGATTACGTTTCTTACATAAAATAGATTTAATTCCTACAGTTTTAAAAGTGATACAAGACTTGTGTTTAAATGTTGGTCTGAGAAACTGCACAGTGATGAAGTCACAACCTCATCTTTATGGTGCAAAGCAGGTGAGGTATCACACCAGACCTGGAGCTTAAAGTTTGTGCCGTGTGCGAGTGCATGGGTACCTTTGTGGAGTGGGAGGCAGGGAGGGTTTCATGGAGGTAAGGGGGTTCATCAGATGAACGGTGGGATCATTAGAGAGCCCCCACGTTTCCTCAAGCAGCAGCCAGCCCTAAGAGACACAAAGAAACACTCATAAACAGAAAAACACTCTCAGCTCATTTGCTGCACAGCAACGATTTATCATCACCATAGCCCACACTGCGCGCACAAAGACACGGCGCCCTCCCACTCTGATCCACTCACTTTAATCTGTGTGTGCATGTGTGTGTGGACTGCGCACTTCAAAACGTTAGCCTATCACTGTCTGCCGCAGCTCTGATACCTCTCAGAGGAGGGGGAGGGGTGCTGCGAGCTAAATTTAGCTTGCTGATTTCAAAAGGAATTTAAGAGAACAGAGATGTGAAGAGGCACACTCTTCTCTCAGCACCGACATACAATCAGTGACTCACAAGAACACACACTTAAGGAATTATCTCTTTGATTATCTTTTGGTTTATAAAAGGTCATAATCCTTCTCCATCATCCCAGAATCCAACAGAGCTGATTAGAAAACTTCTGACACACAAAAACACAACCACTTGTTGACTAATCAGTGACTATTTTAAATGAGTCATTAATCAGGATTCATAAAATACAAATAAAAAAACAAACTGGAACAGAATTATGAAAAGAACTTGGATGATTTACTTCACAAGGATGTCTCATTTAGTTGAACTCCTTTTACATCAACTCCCTTTCTCCTCATGGCTCTTACTCACCTCCTCCACTTGCGTCACAAGTACAAAAGAAAGACACCAATGTAGAGGTTTCTGGTTCTTAAAATAATAGCTGTGATAACATAAAGATGGTTTTGTCTAGTAGTTAGGAGCTGCTTGCATTTTGCCTGCAATAGACAGATGTCAGAGTGACCTCAGTTTGGAGAAACATGGATAAAATGTCATGGGGGGTTGAGCTAGCAGCTACAGGGTTGATTCAAGAGCAAATTTCTAGTGTTACATAAGACTCAAAGTCAGAAAATGTCTAATTTCTTCTATAAATGTGTTGTATTATAACTTCTATGTATTATCTATGAATGTGACTGATTTAAAGGTTATTGCCAACATTATCCACACAATTACACGTTCTTAAAACAGGAAGTAAAACTGATGCTTTTTGCTACATAAAACCTGAACAACACACGCAGGTAAAGTGTTTAAAGGAGTCATCACCTATAATACTGTGGATATCTATATCCTATTATAGTGTTTTAGACCATTAAAATAAATTGTATTGGAAAAATAAATTAAAAATGTGATTTTTTAATCCTTTATTGTGAAGGGCATATTTTCTCGCGAGATCACACGCGATATTTCGGCAGTCTCGGACGCGCGCGGGACTGAGGAGCACGTTCATTGGTGGAAGGAAGCAGGAAGCAGCTTCAGCGTCTCGCTCCAAAACAACAAAAGTTATAACTGAACCCGACCTGGCAGTGACCTACGGGATCCAACCGTGTATTTACGAGCCTGAGCCTCGCCTCGTGCGTAATGGCGTCCTCGTTTGTTGTTGAGTTGGGGCAAAGCAAGCTAACAGCCAGGCATCGGCTCTTATGCTGTTGTGAAGATGGAATGCACAAACCGATCGGAGTTTTGTCTCCCGTAACACGGATAACATGAGTCGTCAACGGTAAGACATAATTTATGCGTTTCACGTTATGAAATGAGCTTTGTTGTGCTGGTTTGTTCACTGCTGGTTCATATTTGTTTATATTCGGCCTTTGTGATGACATATAGGCTAATCTCGTTTTGGAGTGCGCGTGCTCGTGGGGTGCATGTGAGCTGGTTGAAGAAGGCAAGATTAAACAAACGCGTCAATGTTAAATATCGGCTTCTCAGCCAGTGAAAAATCATTAGGAAGCCATTATAGACATGTTTTTAAGTGGAAAAGTGAAAATTTCAGGTGATGACTCCTTTAACCATTTTTATATATAATTTTTTTTAAATTGTGAAGCGCCTCGTGATTTTTATCTTAAAGGCAGGGTCCGTAAGTTGATGTTATCAGAGCAAGGCCTTCCCCGGCCTTCCTGAATGAGCCAAAAGCCACGCCTCCTAATGTGCACATGCAGGGAAAGCCGAGTCAAGAGAGAGAACATCGGAAATGCAGCGCTATTGGTCAACGTGGTAGGCTTGCAGAAATGATTAGTTTAGCTGTAAAGCCAGGGGAGGGACTTAGGAGAAAAATAAAATATGAAAGATGACTTACTTTTTCTCATAGAACAGGGTCAGATGGTCACATTTAAGCATTTTTAAAGTTATTTTAACAATTCCAACTTACGTACCCTGCCTTTAAGAGGCGCTATATAAAAAAATCATTTCTTCTTCTCCTTGTTCTTAATCAGCTGACTGCAGGCCCAGATTCGTGTCCTCAGACATGTATTGATAGGAAAATGTGTCAGACAGACAAACTGATAAGAGCACATATATCCTGCATACTTAAACTTTAAACATTACCTCTGCTAAATTTGACAAGTTCTTCTATTTAACTTAGGCAGTCTTTAAATGAGTGGACTGGCCTCCAGCAGCTATACAAGCAAGACATCTGCAGATGTTATGTCATTGTTCCTCACCTGTCTGACTTGTTATGCTCTCGGTTCCTCTTCCACGTCAGTTTTATGATATCTGTTTTGTTTTATAATTTTATCTGTGTTCGTGTTCAGCACCTTGGGCTTTTGCGAAGCCAGGTTGTGGAAAGTGCAATATTAATAAAGAATGATGATGTAAGGCTTTTAATTTTTTATAATCACTTCCTTTCCCCCCCCCCGTAAGCACTTTGAGATTTTTATAATGTAAAGTGCAATACAAATTAAATGTATTATTATTATTATGATCATGACAATGATTTAAAAGGAGAAACATCTTCAGACATCAAGTATTTTTACTATTTTTTTAATAACAATTAAAGTATTTTATTAAGTTAATGTGGTCCTAAAAGCAAGAAACTTTTCATTCATCTGCTCAATTTTAACT
This sequence comes from Aphyosemion australe, assembly GCA_006937985.1. Taxonomy (NCBI): domain Eukaryota; kingdom Metazoa; phylum Chordata; class Actinopteri; order Cyprinodontiformes; family Nothobranchiidae; genus Aphyosemion; species Aphyosemion australe. The sequence continues at coordinate 765,129 of SSNS01000008.1, read as the reverse complement.
TCAAATATGAAAGCACAAAAATAAAAAAAAGTACCCCCCAAAAAAACATTTTAAAATAAATCAGAAGTAAACATTATCGCTCCATCCTTCCTGATTTAGTCCACATGTCTGAAGTAAGAGCTCCCTTATATAAACTCAGTCCTTCTCAATACGTCACAATTATTTATCCAACTTCCTTATTAAAAATAATAATAATAAATTTCTTATTTATATTTCTTATTACACAAATGACATAATGTATAACTTCAAACACAAACACATTATCCTGTCTGTCATAGCTGTGCACTCCCACCAATCAGAGACATTCACTGAAATTTAGATGTCCTCTCCATCTTCACAGCTCACGATTATCATTTCTTTATGCTGCCTTTTGAAGTGCTTTATGCTTTGGCATTGCTTCAACTCAACACTCAAACTGTTCCATAACTTCACACACAAACACTAGTAACACATTACTATCAGCCTTTAGGTATTGGCTTGAAATCTATGATCCAATATCAGAATATCTTTAAATATCTTTAAAATATTCAAAGCATTTTTACTGAATATAAATAACTGTGAAATAAAAAGGATTAATGTGATGTGAAGAAAAAATACCATGTAAATAATATGTTCCATCCACAATGTGGCAATACACAGAAATGATTACATTTCTATTTTTACCCAAAATGAAATTTATCAAATGGTCTGAGAGTCACTGCTACTCTACTGTGCAAACAGGCAGTAGGCAATATCAGGTTGGAAACTGCAGACCTAAAGGGAGCAGAAACACACAGAGCCTCAGTAGCTGAAGGAATGATAGAGGAATAATCTTGTTCTTTGAGTTGGTGCATAAATAACACCCCTCCACAGAAATGTTCTTCATTGTTCCTGCTCTTTCTTCATCCCATTTTTACTCTGCTCTTCTACTATTTGCTAATGATTTTTCTTATCTGACGGTTGCCAACTGACATGCTAATTTTCCACCGTCAGAGCCTTGAACATCCCCTCCCCCCATTTTTCCAACCACTGGTTTCCTTTTTGTACTTTGCAGATTTGGGTCAGACATCTTGTATCTTGTATAAAAAGAGAGAAAGGGAGGGGTCTCCCTTGGATCACATGACTGCTGTACATAAATTCCCTCCTATCAAGCACCTTGTAACTTTCATCACAGCTGAGCAACAAAACCACACAAGGGGAGGGTGAGACGTGCGAGCCGTGTGGCTGTATCAGATGTTGAAAGTGAGCACAAGCAGCACAGAGTGTACCTGTGAAGAAATGATTGAGACTCTGTTCTCATCGTCTTTCTGCCTTTTTTCTGACCTCAGCTCCTTGACATTTTCTTTACCCACAACTCTTCCTCTTCATCCCACTCCTCACTGTCAGATTCTTTTCCTCTAAGCTCTCTGCTCCTGCCATCACAGGGACAACTGAAGCGCCAGAGGCACTCAGGCAACCCCGTTTTGTTAGGACCAAATTCAATGTCATGTACAATAACAAATGCAGCAGATAACTAAAGATGTTCTGAAGGACTTTTGCTGTTATTGTCATGTATCCTGCTGGCCTTGTTAAATATTCATTAGATAGAAATCCATAAACAAAGATAAACTCCTAACACAATCTGTTTTTATTACATGCATTTTGGTCCAATTCACAGAATAAAATGTATTGTAAATAAATACATCACATGTGACAGAAGATCTGCCCCTCTGCACATACTTTTCTTTGTCACCATTCAGTTTCAGCTATCAGTTTCCTTGCTTGTACTTGTCACAATGGTAATGGCAAATTAATCCAGTTTTGTAAGTTGTAAATCACTACAGTGGTGAAAGACCACTTGTGAAATAAATTCCCTCGCTCATTTTTAGCCGTTTTGTCCTGGTGAGGGTGCTAGAATCAAAAATCAACCCAATATGGATCTTTTACAACTATGGGATGAGCTCTGACTACCCAGAGACAACTTAAACAAGCAGAAATTACCCACACTTGTGCTGGTGAAGGTTCTCACTTGTGCAGAACTTTTCTGAGTCAGAGGACTCCAAAGTGCTTTACACTACACTCAGTCATTCACACACTGGTGGTGATGAGTTACAATGTAGCGCCGCAGTTGCCCTAAGAGAACACTGACAGAACTGAGGCTGCCAAGCCACCGGTCCCTCCGACCACCATCAGCAGGCAAGGAGGGTGAAGTGTTTTGCCCAAGGACACAACGACCAACATGACCAGAGCCTGGTTTTTGAACTGGCAACCCACCGATTAGAGGGTGAACTCTTGACCCCTGAGTCACTGTGGCTACAAAGAAAAACAAGCGAACTCCAAAGGAAAGCCCCAGCTGAGATTTGAAATAGACCGTCTTGCTGTGACGTAACAGCACTAACCACTACATGACATGAAATCCCACTGATGTATTAGTTTAACCCTTTCTTGTCCACACCAAGAACAAAAGCAACGAAAAATCTTCTTTCTTGCATATTTTCTTTTAATTTCGGGCAATACTGGTTCTAATAATAAGGTAACAAGAAATATTAATAGTATGGTTATAATAATACATAAAGTAATAATAATGTAAAGTCATCAAATTTAGGTTTCATTTAAATATTCAAACATTGTTTTAGACATTTTTCCAAATAGGTTCTGTGCATGCTTCAATATGACAGAGAAAAATGTGTTCTACCAAGTGGTTCACATGCAAGTAAAAGAGCTGAAAATAATGCATTCTGTTAAGGTGGATATCAAAAATAAAGCAGAAATCATTCCTGCTTAAATACATACAGAGCTGTGTGTGTGCCATTCCCATCAAGTAACAGATCTATTTGACCCAGATATTGGTTGCATGCTGGTGTTAGACACAAAAAATTAGGTGAAAACATTTTATATTAGCCTCCCTAAATGCAAAAATAAACAAAGATGGATAGAATTTGTTCAAAGTATCACTTTTCAACAGGGTTGGGAACGTTACTTTAAAAAAGTAATTAGTTATCATTACTAATTACTTTGTCAAAAAAGTTACTGAGTTAGTTGCTTTTTCTGTTGGCATCCTGGCGGAGCCTGGAAGTAAAAGTAAGATAGTAATGTCTTTGGAGGCGAAGCAAAGAGCTAAAACTGGAGTAAACATCGGCGCGGCCCACACTAGTTTGAGGGAGCTAAAAGAGGCTTTCAACCAGTAGGGCAGAGGAGCAGGAAACTCTGTTACTTCTACGGTCATGGACTCACCCATCTTGACTTGCGACGGGGAAGGCTGTTGGTTTAGCATCCATGAAACAGCAGAGAATGTCTCAGCTAGTAGAAGCTAACCGTTAGCATTAGCAACTCCACCACACAGCAGAACTCCTCCAGGCCTGTTATTTGTTATTTGTTATATATATGTTATTTGTGGAAATAAAACATCAACGTTGCAAAGCTAATAGAATCAGTAGCAGAGTCGCGTTGCTGCTAGCCAATCTGAAGCGAGATGTCCAAATATCAGGGAATAATCCTGTCGCGTTAAGCTCAACTCTGATGTGGCTCACTTCTACATCCTGAAACTGGTGCACCGCAACTTTGTTTCCCCAGAGTACAACTTACAAGGAATTCATTTCTACTAGAGACCACTGCAAATGTATTGATTAAACAAGTGATCAACACCTTTACCCCACTTGGGGTTAAATAACTTGTTGCCAGCTGAAAGATAATCGCTCATGCAGTAATTATCCAATAGGAGGATTGTACCTATTTGTTTAGTTAAATCCAGCTGGCAATATTTGTTTTGTGCCAGTCAGTGTATAAATACTGTATAATCAGTTAGGAAGTAATGTGAATAGATTGTTATGTAACTAAAATAAATCATCGTAAGCTATTGCAGAAAAATGTAAAAAGTGTGATTTTGACATTGGCTATTAATTGCTGTTATTAAAGCAGCATTCTTAGAAAAACCTGTACTGAAATTAAATAACACACGACAATTAAGACTAAAGGGTTGCCAACTTATAAATAATAATAAGTCATTGTCTTACTTTAAGACTCTCCATTGATTAAAATTGCTATAAAGTAACTGACACAACAGAATGAATGCTGCAAGTCAGTGGCTTGATGCAATCTCCTGGGGTTCCTTAGATATTAAACTTTTAACTAACTGGAATAAAAGCTGAACTCAATGCACCCATAAGTAGGTTCAATTGGAATGTTTGCTTCTTAAATTGCCTTGAGATGACTCTTGTTGTAAAATTGTGCAATATAAATAAACTGAGTTGAATTACATTGTCTATTTGTCTCTCTTTTCATACAGTTAATACACACTTATCTATTATCTTTTCCAGGGAACACCATGGACAACCACCAGTCCATGAATGAATGAATGAATGAATGACTATTATTTATTTTGGTACAAGTAACAACTGAATCCAGTTGACCTATGTATCCAAAAGGGTGTAGGCAGAAGCAAAGCTTGTAGTGTTCGCCTACCCCTTTTACATCAGATTATCACCATGACACCATAACACCACATACAGATTGAAAATTAGACAATGAACTTTTTCTCCATACCAAAACTAATAAAAAGGCAACAAAATAAGACTAGTGCAACACAATCCAAGTATAAATAAAAGGTATTTCAACTTAATTTTCCCTACTATAATAAAAAGTAATATTTTCTTTATAAAGTCTCTTAAAGTCAATCATATTTGAACACAATTTTATATTTTCTGGACAACTACTCCAGATGTTTATGCCTTTAACAAATATAGTGGGTTTTTTTGTTGTTTTTTTTACCATGGTACGAGTCTTTAGTTTTTATTTAATATTAAAGAACTTCTCAGGTCATAACTTGATGTTTTTATTTGGAACAGAGTCTGGACACGATGAGGCAGAAGTTTGTTCTTTGCTTTATACACAATTTGTATTGCTATGTAATTGACCAAGTCACTGAATTTCAAAATGTTTAAATGGATGAACAGTGGGTTGGTTGGAGCAAAATAAGGTTTATTACAGATCATTCTTATGGCTTTCTTTTGCAATAAAGTAATTGAGTTGGTATTTGTCTTATATGTGTGTCTTCAAACCTCAATACAATATTTCATATATGGAAATAATAATGAGTGGTTAGTGAATTTTGAGAAAGGAAGTAGTGGACTTTATACAAAATTGCAATAGTTTTTGACTGTTTAAGTTTTACATAGTTTATGTGTGATTTCCAGCTTAATCTCTCATCAATAATAATTCCAAGAATTTTCATTTCTGTTACCTTTTATTGCAACATCATTTATTGTTAAATTCCTACTTAGATTTCTGGGCTTATTACCAAATATAATACACTTAGTTTTACCAAGAGGAAGTGATAATTTGTTTGAATCAAACCATTGTTTAAATGTATGTAGTTCCTTCTCCATTACATCCAATCCTGTTCCAAATGGTCCCCGCTACAAAACTCAGTTGTATTATCAGCAAAAAGAACACAATTTAGGGACTTTGAAACCAAACAAATGTCATTAATATATAAAATAATATACAATAATGGACCAAGAACTGAACCCTGTGGTTCTCCACACATAACCTGAATTTGTCATATTAAATTGAACACACTGAGTCCTATTCTGTAGATAGCAAGTTATCCTATCATGTGCTAATCCTCTAATGCCATACATTCTTATCGCCATCACAGTGACACACAGAAAAACAAACAAGACATGCAATCATTCACACATTCAAGTAGCCAGTTAACCTCCGCTTATTCTGAGTCAGATCGAGGCCCAGACCTCCCTCTCCCCAGCCACTTGGGCCAGCTCCTCCGGGGGAATCCCAAGGAGTTCCCCGGCCAGCCGAGAGACGTAGTCCCTCCAGCGTGTCCTTGGTCTTCCTTTTGTCTCCTTCCGGTTGGACATGTTCATCAGGGAGGCGTCCAGGAGGCATCCTGACCAGATGCTCGAGCCACCTCAACTGGCTCCTCTCAATGTGGAGGAGCAGCAGATCTACTTCGAGCCCCTCCTGGATGACCGAGTATCTCACCCTATATCTAAATGAGAGCCCAGCCACCCTGCAGAAAAAACTCATTTCGGCCGCTTGTATCCGCGATCTCATTCTTTCTGTCACTACCCAAAGCTTGTGACCATAGGTGAGGGTAGGATCGTAGATCGAATGGTAAATTGAGAGCATTGCCTTCCGGCTCAGCTCTCTTCACCACCACAAGTAAAAAATAAAAAAAGTTTTGCTAAACTGATAAATTTACCACAAAGTAAAAGCTACTCTTATTGTACTCAGTATGAATAATTTAATGATTTTTTTTACCTTATTTTGAACTTAACACACAACTTTTAGCAGCCAGACTTTCTTTTCACTCCTTTTAAAACCATACAGTCTCTGATTTCCTGAAACTGCCAGACTAAAACCCAACACACAGATCAATCGAACTGCTAACTGCTGACTTCATGAATCTGAAATCTATACTGGCAAATGGTTAAATGTGTTGGTCAATGTAAAACTAAACAAAGCAAGTCTTGTGCTGTCCCAAGTACTTTTCATCCTTTTACAGAAGCTCTAGTGCTGTTTGCTGAGCATTCTGATTAGATTCTGATTTCTACAAATCTGTCAGCAGATAAATCTATTTTAGATTTTTATGATAGTTTTATTAGATAATCACATTTTTCTAGATAATCACATTTTTCTATATAGCACACAATTACAAAATACAGATCATAAGTATAATAATGTTTAAAACTTGACATCTTAATTCTTAATAAATGCAGCACTTTAAGAAAATTATTTCTGCTGCTTAAAGGAAAAGTTCGCTTTTTTAGACATTAAGTTTTATGTGTTCCTTCACCCACCCAGTGCTCTGTAAACTTTGACCCATTTCACACACACACCCCTGCTCAGAGATTTCCAGGGGAGAAGTGATTCATAAACGTAGTTCTGGCTAGTTTCGGGGGCGCTTTATCTGCGCCGTTTAGCCTCACAAAAGGATTAGCCTCTGAAAGCATGGCTAATTTGCATCTCACAAACAAAGAGAAAAAATTTACAACGTCACATTACAACGGGACTATTTTTTGTCATTCGTATCCCTGCGCCGCTCCCCGCAGCTATAGAACGGGCTCGTGTCTGGCTGCTAATCCTGGCTGTATGAGTGAAACAACAACTTCTAAATTCACTTAAAAGTAGTTTTTCTTAAATATATCGAGCCATGGTGCGTACCTGCAGGTTCCCGGGTTGTAACAATAAGGATGTTACAGGATCACCTTTTCGGTTTGACACTTTTCCTGCTAAGGACGTTTCTCTAAGGCATCAGTGGCTTTTAGCAATCGGCTACTCCAAGGATACTCGGCTGGAACGAGTCAAAACCTTTCGTTTGTGCAGTGCACACTTCAAAGAGGATGATTACATCAGGAAAAAGTTCGGGAAAAGTGAAAGACTGTTTTTGAAGAGTTCGGCCGTACTAGAAATCTGGGTAAGTTTTGTTTTTAAAAAATTATTTATTCCGCTATGTCTGCCGTATTCATGCAATCATCTTCGCATTTTAGCGCATTATTTATGCAATCATCTTTACACCGATGGTTGATCATAGACTGCAGTAGCTTTGTCAACAATCTGTGTTGATGTGTGTGTTGTAGCAAATGCAATTCTTCATCCGTGTACTCTGGCTCATAAAGATATCCTAGTAGTAAAATAAGTTTCTTCTTCATCTGGTATAGTGTTAAAATGAAATTCGTCATCAGATGAGACGGAGTCTGACATGTTTTCGGCATTCGGCAGTGAAACAGCTGACATACAAAGCGCTGTTTAATATCCGCGGTGAGCGGCGCAGGGATACGAATGACAAAAAATAGTCCCGTTGTAATGTGACGTTGTAAATTTTTTCTCTTTGTTTGTGAGATGTAAATTAGCCATGCTTTCAGAGGCTAATCCTTTTGTGAGGCTAAACGGCGCAGATAAAGCGCCCCCGAAACTAGCCAGAACTACCTTTCTGAATCACTTCTCCCCTGAAAATCTCTGAGCAGGGGGGTGAGTGTGAAATGGGTCAAAGTTTACAGAGCACTGGGTGGGTGAAGGAAGACATAAAACTTAATGTCTAAAAAAGCGAACTTTTCCTTTAAGTACAAAAAATCTGGAAAGCCCCCAGCATCTACACTGTAAACGCAGACTTTGATTCAACTCAAAAATATCTAGTTCACATTACTTAAAATTTTCTAAATTGTTAGAATTACTTGTTAATCCTGAGTTAGTTGAGCTGTTTCATGTCCTTTCTTATTGTAATTGTGTTTTTCAAGTCCAATCAGTACTTTCTACTTACACAAACTAAGTTCATATTACTTAAACAGACGTGGAAGCAGCAGTGGGTGAGGTGCATTGTGGGTAGTCATTTTCTTAGCTATTTTGTTGCATTTTGGGGTGTTTATGCATGTTTATTGTGTGTGGGAGGTTGTGTTATGTTAAGTTGTGTGTTGTTCTTAGATATTGCATTGTTCAGTGTTGCAAAGGTGGGGTTATTTGTTTTGTCATGTTGGCATTATAAGTGAGAAGGAAGGTCTCAGGAATGGGACCACTGTGCCGTTCCTCTGTGTGGTTTAAAGTGGTGGTTCACACTAAAGGCTCTGGTCTCAGTTTCCATGAGTTCAACACTCACTGACTGCCTGCAGTCACATGGAGCATGAGGCATGAGCTAGCTGGCATCTTTCAGTGTCTGCTTAAAAACAAGCTGACTTATATAAATGTGTGTTTTCATAATTGTTTCAATTGTACCAAATTTCAAGTAACGTCCACTTATCTTGGCTGAGAATATTAAGTTATTGTGACTCAAAGTATTTAAGTTGTATCAACTTGATTTGAATTTAACTATTCTGAGATTTATTAAGTAGTCTCAACTTCAAAAAAAGTACAGCACACTCACATATAATAATTTCACAATACTTGCCACAATTAAGTTTGTTTACTTACTTTTCCCAAGGTAATCGGTTTCCTCAATATTTTCAAGTAAACTTAACTTGTTGGAATTTACAGTGTAAAATGCTGTATTTTATTTTGTTTTTTCAATATAACAGCATTAATTAAAAAATTTCAATATAAACAAAGTAGTTTTTTTTTTAATCCTCATTACAAATATTGTAACACTTGAACAAATAAAACTGGAATAAATAAAAGTTCATCTAAACAGAAACCTTATGATACCAAGTAGAAAAACCTGTTGGTGATTGTTCTGTGATGCTGTGTCTCCGTCTGCCTAATATAGACAATCACACACTGATTCAGTAAAAACAATGAGATGAAAAAGTTGAATTTATATCAGAAAATGATCTGCCATTTATATCACTAATCACAGAAATGCATAGGCTTCCAGTAGCCACCACTGGTCTAGTGGTGGTTACGTTCTGGTGGTAAGATGATAAATTATGTAATCAAGTTCACTCAATTATTCTGGTCAGTCAAGAAAAATGTAATATTTTTGGATATAAAACAATTTCTTATGGGAGGCAAACACTTCTCTGCATTACGCATACAGTAAAAGAGTAAACTATTCTGATTTTACCATGTGGAGACAGATATGACTGGCTCACTCTCAAACTAAACCACTGGTAGAATATAAGAGTTTCTGCAAGTTCATCAAGTTAAACTGAACTCTTTAGTTCCCTTTAATTCCTGATGTATGAAAGAATGATTGTTTTTAATGTTTTTTAGACTGAACTTTTCATTCTCTAATGTTAATACAATGACTATATATTAATCTGTTTCATTTTATTATGTAATAATATAGTAATAGACAAATAAAATTGGCCCTTGCCACCTGTAGATCCTCCACCAGAGGGCGGTAGACATGTATAGAATTGGTTATGACAGGTATATGGTGTCATTCATTCAAATAAGCAAACTCTTATCCTTCTAATTATGAAAGAAAAAATATGCACGCACACACACACGCCCTGTTCCAAATCAGAATCCCTTAAGTTTTAAAAAGTTGAAACATCCTGTATTGAAGCACTTTTGACACCAGCAACTATTGAGATTAGTTTCCAAACTGAAATGGATTAACATTTTCCTATGATGAAGAGGCTAGTAGAAGATAGGATGACGTCACAGAAAATGTTTTGATGTTTGAACTCCATAAATAAGCTAAAGCAAAACAGTTTCACCAGCGCGTGAATGTGTGCGTGCATGGGTGGGTGACTGTGTTGTGAAGCTCCTTGGGGGGTTGTAGAACCCTAAGAAGGTGCTATACAAATACAGGCCATTTACCATTAACACGGCTCGGTCCGAAACCAACGACTGGACCTTCCAGTTGTCTGTCACCGGACCACCACAGTTCCACATTTACCCAAGTCCTCCTCCACTCATTACACGATCGCGCATTTTGCAACAGAACACCACTGGTTTGAAGTTCTTTGCCCAATAATACCAGAGAAGGAGAAACAGCCGGCTGCTACCACTTCAACTTCAAAACAGTGAGTCGCCGAAACCGTCAGTGATTTAAGGTAAATAAAACATCGTAACACTGTGTTAAAAGCAAGAAAAACCAATGGAGATAAAAAATACACACAGGAAGAACATAACAAGAAGGGGTGAAACTTCTGCAACTGCGTTTATGTTTAAAAGCTAGCTTGTTTTGCAGACTTGGTAAAGCAGCTTTACATCTAGGTCTTTAGGTGTAGTCTTTTTATGACTTTTTAAAACCCTGCTGACACAGACTGGAGAAACTTTTCTGTGATTTATGTTGTTATAGATCTGGTACACTGTGCAGGACAGTTTGAGAGCAAACATGATAAACAGCACAACGTTATTTCTCTTTTTAAACCACATTTCCTGAACCAGACTGTCCAGACTGACAACACTCAATTTGCCTTTTTTTTTAAAGCAAATTAAGTTATTTATTTTACCAAAATTTCTAAATAATCATTGATCAATGATGCTTGTTTTTACCCATATGTAGCCCCCTCCCAACACTTATAAAATGGATTAGAGGATCAACTCTCTTTCATGTAAAAATAGACCCAAGCTAATGGAGCCTGGCAGTATGCCATGACAACATGTTATTGTGCCCATGATACATCAGGAAGTCAAGGCCAGAAGGGAAAAACAGTCACAGGCTAGCTCACCTCAGAGACACACTCCAGCACAATAACAACCCATGCATGGTCAAATAACTGTTTTGAGGCACTGTGTGGGCCACACAGGCTCATATGAAGCATGCAGAAATTTTTGGTGCAAACACATTTTTGCAGGAACCAAGAGTTTGGACTTTATTGACTGGAAAATATAAAGACACAATATCTTAACAAGTACCAGTTCTTTATTCCTCAAAAGGTGGTAATTTACACAAAGTTGAATAAGACGTGACCAGAACATCTTCAAATAAGGACATTTTTTATTTAAGTGACTTAAATATATGTAAGAATGACATAAGAATGACATCCTGTGGTCAAATTAGGTTACTGCAGCCCATTTTTCTAAACAAAATGTTACTAATGGCACTTGCACACTAGCTCTACACGGCCTAGTTAGGGTAATGAGTTTTTATATCCGAGTAGCCCAGTAATTTTCCCCGTGCAACCGGACGTATTTTCAGCCCTCTTCCCAAGGCTGTTTGCCTTGGGCTGAACCGGTCCAACATAACCTCTGCCAACTAACTGGTCGGCTCAAATTCATGCCTACCATTAGGGGCAGCCTTTGATTGACGGACATAATCAGCCAGCGGGGTCTTCCCGCATGCGCAATTCATTATCATTCTGGATACTGAGGAGTTAACGAGCCTCTGACTGAAGCCATTATTTTCTCTGTCTCTCTGGAGCAAACACGCACGCACGCACACACACAGACAGAGCTGCCAGGACACACAGCAAAGCAGGATACAATATCAGAGTCAGAGAGTCTACAAAAGCAACACCGCTCAGGCTGAAGGAAAAATGGCTTTTTGGATTGTAATGTTTGCAGATGCCTGGCGTATGAGAAACAAGGATTAACTAATTCAGTCTTCAAGAGCCACTAACCATGCCTGGTTTAAATGATTCACCTGGTTTAATTACCTTCTCAGCAGGCCAGGTTGTGCAGAAGAATATTAAATCTATGACTCAAATCAGGTATGCTGGAGTAGAGGAACACCTAACCTCTCATTTACAGAGTGTGGAACAGATGCTGTCCAGCATATGCACAGCTTCCAGACGAACTGCCATTTGCACCGGCTGCGGATCATGTGCAGAACATCTCCAGAAATTTGCTCCTGCGAGAGCGCCAAATTATTAGGAATTTGACATGTTACGTTTAAAGATATACCAGTATAAATAATATGAACTTTCATACACTGTGAGATGATATTCCTGTCATTAATAACAAAAAAGTCAGAAAAATAAATGCAATACGTTTTATTTTGGAATATACAGGATGCACCTTGCTGAACATATCACTTCCAGTCTGGCTCATGTAATTTCTCATAACTTTATGACAATCCGCATGCTACGTCGGGAAATATTAGACTCCAAGCGGAAATTTTACAAAGTTCCGCATCCAGATCTGCACAACACTGCAGCCAGTGTGAATGCTCTGATTGGACACAATGATTTTTGGTCTTTGTGGAAGCCATATGGAGTCCGGACCACATCCATTCCAAACTCGGCGTAAATGAGGACTAAAACTGTTGTGCCCAACCCTGGTCCTTGAGGCCTACTATCCAGCATACTAGTTATTTCTCTGCTTCAACACACCTGATTCATGTTTAAATTACCCGTTTAGTAGGTCACCAAACTCTGCAGAAGCCTCTGATTTAAATCAGGTGTGCTGAAGCAGGGAAACAATTAAACAACTAAACCATGCTTGATAAAGGCTCTCGAGGACTAGGGTTGGACACACCAAACCTAAAACATGCTAGGACTGGACGTTGCTGGTTTAAGCCATGCTGCTAGTTGTCGTTCATTATAAACACTTGTTCCTCAAACTGGAAATGTACACTGACCAGACAGAAAGTAAAGAGGAGATTTTATCCACATAAATTGCTTTCAGCATTGGAGATATCTGGGATGATGCATCCAAAATAAGATGCCAGTCAGTCATGTGCGTTCGTGATGTTCCAGCTCAGAGTGGAAACAGCTGATGAGCACATCATGCCAGGTCAAACACAATTCACAACACTTGTTTCCATTTCACTATGCACAGCAAGCCATATTTATTTTTTTAACTCTGGCATGTATTTTACACTTAGGTAATTCTTCTTTCTTTCATAACTTAACTGTTTCCATCAACTTTCCTTGCTCACGTCTTCCTAATCTAAAAAGCAGAAAAGAAACCCAGTTACTGGCACTGATAAGGTGTTGTGTAATATCTCTGTGTTAAGCTGAAGGAGTAAAAAAAACATGCAACACTAAAATTTAAAAATGACAATTTCATTACTTAAAATGATAGATCAGTGTGTAGGAATGTGGGAATTTTCTGGCAACTAGAATAATTTGAGTGATTTTACAAGTATTGACATAACTCAAAGAACAACATGAGGACAAATTTGACTAATTAGCACAACAAAGGCATGAAAATCTGCCAGCCAAAGTACAAAACTATACGATAAAATTCATCTTTATGTTTTGGATACTTCAGCACACCTGATTGAAATAATAAAACTCCCATTCAACAATTTACAGCCTGTTTTATCATCCATTCACAGGTGTGTTGAATTAGAGAAGCATCTAAAGGATGCGGTACCTGAAGACCAAGATGAGGGAACACTGATGTAAGACCAGCACCAGTACATAAAATATTGTTATATAAATACATCAGTCATGTACAGTAAACAATTGTAATTTACTGCTCACATTTCCCTCCAAAAGCCACTTCACTGTTAGAGTAGAGCAGTCACTGCTCTCAGTTATATTTGGCATTAATTATACAGCATTAAAATGTAACACTCAATATCTGAGTATGTTATTCTGTCATTAAAATGATTTTATTTTCCACTGCAGATTCTCATATCATTTTCATCATATTTCGTCATAATATAGTAAATAATGTTCTTGCAATTTTAATGTGGGCAAAAAGCACATTCTAGAACAATTTCGCAATTTTCCAGCATCAATTTAGAGAAGCTCCTTTGTGGCAAAACGTGGCAGCCAACGCTCAATCTCATTTATAAATCCATATTCTCGTACAGTGCAGACACAAAAACACGCAACGGAGCAGAACAAAGCATTTCAGGACTGTTCAGTCAGTGAGGATGAGTCCAGCCTCTCTCTCTGTGTGTGTGAATGTGTGTATTATCCATCACTGAAAATGAGAATAGCAGATGTTTTGTTTCACCTACCTGACCGGGCTGCTTGATAAACGCAGATACCCTCGGGGTTGAAGCTCACGATTAAAAACAAACATAGAAATGTAACGAGAGGTGCGTAGATAGTCCTGTTTTGGGTGAAGGAGAAGGCGCTGCGTTAAGTTTGTGTTGTGTGTCGCTGTGTTAAGTGCCAGCAGAGGACTGGAAACAGCGAGCTGTGGAGGGGCTTTAACACGCCGCTGGCTGCCACCCTCAGCTAACTGAAGCCTACTTAGCTCAGTGTTAAGTTTCTATGTCGCTCCTTTGTTTCGGGTTACGAGCAGCTCGCTGCGTGCTAACGAAAAGAGCTAACTAAACGTTTTGCACCACTGGCGCTGAAGTAACTCCCCGAGCTTACCTGGAGAGTGCTTTAGCTGCCAGACAACGGAGCCGCTAAATAGTATACAGTTATGTTAGCTTAGCTAAACGACGTTAGCAAGTGCTACGTTCGAGGAACAACAAGAACTCGTAATTTCCTGGTAATTGGTATTAGCTTATCAAATAAAGGACATTCTATTTTAAATTTCCCTCTCGGGAACACGGGGAAAAGTTAACAACTTCAAATTATTAGTTTTTTTTAAATACTTAATGAGGTGGTTTGCATATATTGCATACAAAATCTAATTTACTTATAATCTACTAAAACACATTTTTACCTCTTTGTAGCAGTATTTCCATTCAGGAGGTAGTCTTATATGGCGATGAGAGTCTTTTGTTTGTACAAAAACAAGAATTGATACAAAACGTCCCACATGAGAGAAAAGGATTGTATTTCAAAACGTCACATCCCAATTCCGAGGGACGTTAAACGCAGCATTATCTACTCTTGTCGCAGTCGGGTTCCCAAGACAAGGCGATGTGCTGGTTGATGGCTGCTAATAGTAATGATACATATTTCTACTTTACAAATGTTAGTTTAAAAAGTTATGTGCATAATTGTTTAACAATTAGAAATTACATTTTGCATTTTTATTTATTTGAAATGTTAGCTTGAATTGTCGTAAAGTTTTCCAAATAGAATAAAAAACATTATTGTCTTTGGAACGCTGCTACCTGGCAGCTTAGTCTGCCTTCTTCATTGCTCAACAACCCTCTTTAATATATTCATGAGATCACAAGGCTAATGTCTCCCACAGAGGGATTTTTTCCCCTGTCCCTCCTCCTGAAGTCTGGTGGCTGCAGACTAGGGCAGAACACTTGGAAGAAAAGAGGGGGGGGTGTTATAATCCAGTATGACGTCATCTACCGATGATCACGTATGTATGATCCATACATCATGCAACATGGTGTGTGATTTTCACTTGCTGTCATTATGCACCTGCAGCACTTTCATGCACTACACGTCTTAGAAATGCCTCATGTGCAGCACACACACACACACAGAGAGAGAGAGAGAGAGAGAGAGAGAGAGAGAGAGAGAGAGAGAGAGAGAGAGAGAGAGAGATGCACAAGAGGCCAGCATCTGTGTCACTTAAACCCAGGCAGTGTGTTAGCAGCAGGGCCAGCCGGCGCTTCGGAGTCATTAGAGGTGTCTGCAGTATCTTGCCAGAGGGCAGTGCAGTGTGGAGAATAAACAGTCCAACCTGCCTGTGTTTTTCAGACCTCTGTTGCCCTGGAAACAGGTTCCTGAGATTTCCCATTTCTTCATTTTTTTCTCTCTCTATCCATATCACCCCACTACCACCACCTCTACACTCCACTTGCTGCAGCTGCCTTTTCTGCTACCTCCCCCACGACCTGCCGCATAGTACAATCATGCACAATTGCAATCTACTGCAGTCATTTCACAATGTCACAGCATGGAGCCCACATAGCCACACAGAAACACCAAGAGGGTGCAGGCAGCTGAGGCACTGACCCTTCTCTCACTGCTGAATGGCCATCACTGCTGCAACAGTCTGACTTCCAGGGGGAAGGGGAAGGGGCGGGGTGGAAAAACAAAGAGAAAAAAGACATCAGCTTATGATTTGGTATTTGATGGTAGTCCATATACGCCTACAATTTTCCTCATTAATGAACTTTACATAGAATTCCTGCAGGTGGGTTCTCATAATGTTAGCACCTATTTACTGTCAGCAGTCATTCCCTAAAGAGCTAAATAGAGAAGGTAAATGGAGGGCTGTGAACGCTGCCCCGACTCCTCACTTTCAGGCCTTTTTAAGTCATCCCTGTGTTTCTGCTCTGTTATGTGTGCATTCCTTTGTAGTGACTTCTCTCTGGCAGGAGGCAGAGCATTCCAGGGAAATGGCTGACCTAGAATAACACACACAAAGTCAGGATGACTGAGGGAGTGAGGTCCTCCACCCTCTTGCTGGCTGAGCTTACTGAAACCGCTGTTTACTGATCGTGTGGAAAAATACGGCCACACCGTGCACTGTGTGGATGCAGCTGGGAGGGCAGCTCACATGACTGTTATCACAAGAACACATGACAGCACTCTCCCTCTGGCTCCTCTGTGACTCCACTGTCATTTCCTCTAAATAAACGGGATCTCAGTCTACACCCACTGCCTCATCAACAGCCCCGCTTCTCCAGGACGAGATCACCATCTGCTTCCCAAGATGGCAGAGTCAAGATCTGGTAATCCTTTGAAACAATCAGGGAAAACAAGCAGTCCAGTTTTAGATGTTTGGAGAAAGACATGCTCGTCAGTTCTGCTACATCAACCTCCTTTTTTTATCTAGCACTAAAAACTTGTTTTACAGGAAGAATAAAGATCTGCACTGCAGGCAGACTAGCTGTGCTTATGAAGTCATGCTGTTAGAAAACAGGCACAGTGAGGCCTGACATTCTGTAGGTGTTGGCAATTTTCTTTTTAATGACTGGTAAAATTCTTCCAACAACTAAGTAGTTAACCAGGACAGATCTTTACTTGGACAGACTAATCCCATCCTTGGTGGTGTCCTTTGGCTAGTTTGAAGTCAAACGGACAACCCCTTCAAGACGACAGCATTGTAGCTGGTTCCTTTCATGTAAAGTGGTACATTGTGTTCTTACCAGAGTTCCATCATGCCCAATAATGTTTCCAACCTTGACATGAAAAAATTGCACCACTTTTTAAAGTAGACCTAATGTGATACCAAACTAAACATTGCCACGATTGCTGCAATAATAGTGTTTTTGATAGTAAACATCAGGTTTGCTTGTTGAGTTACTTTTTAATGCGAACAGTTAATCGGCCAATCACATAGCAAGTCAATGCATTTAGGCAACTATACCTGGTAAAAATGCTTCGTAGAGTTCAAACTGAGCATCAGAAGGGAAAAGAAACAGGATTTAGAGGAACGACTCATGGATGCCGGTGCCAGATGATCTGCTGATCTACAGGGACTTTCACCCACAGCCATCTCCAGGGTTTGGAATGATCTGAAACAGCAAACGTCCAATGAGCAGCAGGTGTGTGGATAAAAATGTCTTGTTAAGGTCAGAGGAGAATGGTCAAACTGGTTCTAGATGATATAAAGGCAACAGTAGCTTAATAATCACTGGTTCCAACCAACAGAACAGCGTCTCTGAACCACATGTTGAGCCTTGAAGCAGAGGGTGAAACGCTGCATGCTTAAATAAACAGCCACATCATAGATGACTAAAAAACCTCTAAAATAGTTTTATATTTTCCACAGTTTGAGTGGCCATGTTTCCTCAGATTTCTGCCAGATTTACCTACTATTTCAAACACCTTCTGTCACTGCAGTCATTCCCATATTTAGACGTGCAGTTATTTGTTTTTAAAATGCAACATACAAGGTGACTCCCATTCCTCCAGTTGCCATCTTTATTGTTGAGCTACTGCAGTGCGAACACATGTAACTGATGCAAAAGTATCATAAGTGCTGGGGTTTTATTCTTATGAACTAGTGTCAGTCTCATGGTAAAAATCTTATTTTAAATGTAAAATCCTTCATGAATGACTGAATCCTTTCTAATTAAGTGTGTCTAAATAGTTTAGTGCAGTTTTCTAAAATGGCTGTATGATACTGCTGCTTCATCAAGCTGGTAATTACAGCTCTAAGTGTAAGACCTGACATATATTCAGTATTATGCAGCTTTACACCGTAGTTCCTGTGTAATTCCTTCGTGTGATGCAACAGATGAAGGTTTTTCCTCATGAAGCTTTTTACTCGGCTCCATTCTCTCCATCGGTGTGACCTTCCATTCACACAGATGGTGTGAGCATTTTCTGTTCAGATCATCTTATGCTGGATTTTTACCTCTTTGCTTCAAAGCAGTTTGAATAAACTATTACATCTGTTTTTTGTTCTTTGCTGGTGCTGACGTTTCTTTTTTTAACTCACCATGAAGATGAGGCCTGATGCTGCAGGTTCTGCCTTGATGGTAAATGTTGGCCTGTATTTGATATAGTGCCTTATAGGGCTCTACAACCCCCCAAGGTGCTTTACAACACAACATGTCATTCACACACACACACGCACACACACTGGTGGTGATGAGCAGGAATATGGCTACAGAGCACGGACCCTCTGACCACCATCACCAGATAATGTGGGTTAAGTGTCTTGCCCAAGGACAAAACAACTGCAACAGATGGGACTCAAACCTGCAACTTTACTCCTTTGCCACCATCTTATCTTTGATCTGATCTTTGTAAAATTTTGCAGGAATGCAAAGGAAATCATCTCATCTGCTCAGCCTATGTAGGTTCTGGCACAGCTGTGTTGTAACTCCTGTATCAGGTTTGTATACTTATCAACTGTTTGCTGCTTTATTTTTATTCAAACTGAAACAACTTTTCAGGAACATTTTTTCACATTTAAAATACAATAAATGTATAAAATATGATAAATCTTAATGGTCTTTTTTTGTCCTGCACCTTTAATAATGAAATATTTGTCAAATACCATACATATTCATCTTGTCCAGTTTCTTTTAAATGAAAACGTTCTAGAGCAACACAGAGTGCTTTACATAAAAACAAACATAAAATAAATGCAACAAACAGACAAAAACACAAGATTACATTTAAAATATGTGAGCTTCTAAATAATTAAAGAGACTGAAGGAATCCTGGACCTGCTACAGGGTTACTTTCTGCATGTTTTCTATGTTTCCCTGCACCAACACACCTGGCTTGAATCAATGGGTCTTTAACAGGCGTCTAATAAATCTGATGACCTTCTGAAGAGGGGATTCAACCATTGAATCAGGTGTTTTGGAGCAGAAGAACAGCTGAAACATGAAGGGCAAAGGCCCTCTAGAACTGAACAGACCTGCTATAAAGCTATGTGGTTATTTGCATTTGATGCTCAAAAGAAAGAGAACAGACAGAAAGTTACTCAGTATTTTGAGCTTGAGTCCACAGCTGACTGACTGATTGTTGAAGGCGTCCAGTTTGTGTTTGTGTGACAGTGAAAAAACCTCCCTGCATCATTTTAAAGCTGAAATAGCATTTAACTATTTAAATGTGTCAGTCTCTTAACCTTTGGCCACGGCTGTAGTTCTCGTAGTGTTGTTTTATTGCAGCTTTAAAATGGTCAGATGTCTAATAGTTTAAACAGCTGTGAGTGATGCATTGAAATAAATCAATGGAGTGAAACATTTGAGGTCATTATCTTGTCAGTCAGGGGTGATCCTGCAAAAAGCCTGGTCATCCAACTGGAGCTGGCTCGCTGCTGCCATCTTGTGTTCAAAATGAGAGCTACAGTCTGTCAAGTGGTGAAGTGAGAAAGAAAGTAGGTGATTGAAACACAAAAATAATGTTATGATGTTTTTATAAATAGTTATTTTTGACTTCAGCTGTTTAAACCCCAAAAATATAATTGTTTGTTTATGGTTTAGAGGTTTTTTTTGCTGTTACATTTCACTTTTCTATTCTACATTCATCCTAATAAAGCTGCTGCTTCCTTTTTTCAGTATATTTTGGATAAACGTTTCCTAATACGAGGCTTAGTTTAAAAAACCACCAATAAAAATCATTTGCTGCCAAACATATGACTACGGTTTGCTACAATATTATGAATCCAGCTTGTAACGAGCAGTCGGCTGGCTCGGTTGTGGGTCTGACCCTTGCGTATACTCCCCAAAAGGGTCGGCCTCTTATTTATGGGCTCTTCTGAATGTCTCTACCAAAACCAACCTCCCTCCTTTTTACCAGTGTTAAAATTGTATTTAATCATATAAACATTTAATACTTCTTAAAGTTGTATTCTGTAATAAATTTGATTACTTTGCTTAATCCTAGTATTGTATTTTAAATACCATGTTTTAAATCATGATTAGTATTTTAATACAAAATATCTGAGCTTTTATATTAAGTCCCTTTAATCTCTTAACCTCACTTGTTGCCGATGGATCACACTAGGTTATCAGCTACACATGTGGAAGAGAAAATGAGAAAATCACACTCACGCTTCCAAGTTGAAGTGTTCTGGCCCGAATGTGGCTCAGTTCTTTTAATGAAAAAGTCAGCAGAGGACCCAGATGAGCCGGCGGAGCGATTAGAGGTGACCAGAGTTATCAGTCTTCTTCCCCAGGAAAATCGCTGCTCGACTGTGTGGGTCACTCACATTTATACATACAAAATATGTTCCCCCTTGATGGGTGGCATCTTATGATAATCTTCATGAATAACTAAACATCTTCATTGTATGGAAGTAATCCTGACAAAGGTGGAGACTTTTCGAAGGTCACATTAAATATTATCATATTAAGTATTTTCTGCAGCGTGGACATCAATGTATGGTCCAGTCTGAGTTGAAGGGAGTTTCTTCTGATAAGAAACCAAGAGGCCCCAACCTGAAGGGCTACAATTCTCTGAGAAGCTTCCTTGTAGGTGTCTCCCATGAATCTTATCTCTAAACTCAGGCATCTGCACTTGTCCATTTAATATGCTGCACAAATTTTCTAACACAGCCTTCAGTAGTAATAAAATGCTGTTAATTACACATTATTTTGTTCTTAATCAAAATACAGATGGACAAATTGTGTGTGTGTGTGTGTGTGTGTGTGTCCACTTGTAATCATAACACAGCCTCAGCAGCACAGAGAATCTTCTCACAACACAGCTTTTATGAATCCTCCATGGTGTTTTAAATTAAATTTTGTGGTAAACAGATCTGGATTTTAACCAAATTTTTCCAGTGCAGCAAACTATTGTGCTGCAATCTGTCAAATCTGACAAATGTTGTCTCTGGGGACCCAATGAGATTTCATTGCTGATTATTTAACCAGTAATGACAGAAACCACGCTGCTTGTGGATTGTGCGCATGCGCGGTGGCTGTCTTTCGTTTTCATCCCAAAGTGAAAGTAGACTAGAGTCCGTCTCCAGCCGGATCCTCTTGCTGTTTTTACTTAAATGAACCCCCAAATTAACACGAACCACCTAACATTTGACCTCTACCTACCCAGTCTGAGTGAAGGGTGAGTTTTGCTTCTGAACAAC
This sequence comes from Aphyosemion australe, assembly GCA_006937985.1. Lineage (NCBI taxonomy): Eukaryota > Metazoa > Chordata > Actinopteri > Cyprinodontiformes > Nothobranchiidae > Aphyosemion > Aphyosemion australe. The sequence goes on along the minus strand of SSNS01000008.1, from coordinate 743,508 downwards.
ATTCTTTTTTAGTTAGTTCCGTGTTTAATCAGCTGTTTACAGCCTTGTGCCACGGTTACTTTTGCTTTTAGATTTATAGACTAAACCACTGGAGTATGCGGTAAAAGAAACAGAATCACTGTGAAACACAGAGGTTGTGTTTTATCAAAAATCGTTAATGTTTCTTATCAATTTTGATTATAAAAAATATAAATGAGTTTAAAAACCTGTTTTTGAGCGCAGGTTTATTCACGTTTGACCCAATGAGTAGGGAATTATTAACTGCTCTTTGTGGGTCTGTAAATCATTAAATAGAAAATGTTCTTTTCAGAAAAAGATCATAAACCACAGTTAGGATACATGTGAACTGGTCTGTTTGCTTCAGAAGGGGTTGAGCCAGTTTTACCATATTTTTTACCATATTTACCATAGCTTCTCCAACTGTTAATTAATTACACGCTAAAAGTCAGGAAATCTGTATTTGGCCGAGTATTTATTTGTTGTAAAAATTCTTCTTTGCAATAAACTTTATCTTGTTGGAAACCCTGATCAGTCCACCCTGTAAGGATCATGGATCTGAGAATCGCTAGTAAATGTCTGAGTAATACCCCTCAAGATGTGCCACCCCCTGCAATAAACACACATTAGTATCATCTGAGATCTCTGCTATTTTGAAAAACTGACCTAACCTCTATAACTCTACAAATCACACCTAAGATGATCCTCGTTTACAGCTAAGCTGGGTCTTTTTGTTTATATAACCTGTCTGATTAAACTAGGATGTTTACACCTGCATTCTCCTGAATAGAGAATATAATGTTGTTAATTATATGTGAACACTGCCTGAAGGTTCACGTTCACATATGTCTTGAATTTACGGCTGTGACAGAGTCCTGTTCAGCTCCTGACATGTTCGGACTCTAACTCTTTGCAGAAATGGCTGAACGGATTCATCGTAATGACAGCTCTCAAGTGAGAGATCTCATGTGGTTTGATGACAACCAAAATAATGAAAACAAGAAACCTGACCCGGAGAAACAGCAGAGCAGTGACCCCAGCACAGAGCTGGCAAGCTGCTCCTCTGGCTTCTCCTCCTCCTCTGATGGGTGCAGTAATGCTGAGGGTGATAAAACGACAGACAAAGACAAGGAGTTGGGAATGCCAACCGGTGAAGGCAGCTTGTCATGCTGTCAGCTGAGTGACCTGAAAACATTCCCACAGTGTGACATGAACCTTGCCCAGTTGACCTTCAGCAAGTCTCACACTGTTCTCATAGACGTGAGTTGTTTCCACTTTTCCTCCAATGCTGCAAAGTAAATGAAGTAATGATACTGAAATGTGACACAGTTGTTTTATAGCATTCATTCTGCCAGGTGCTGGTGGCAGAACAAAAGACAACTCACTGTTCACAAGTCAAGCTTTTGTACACTGATTTGTTTTTAGTCTTGGTTCATTTGTGTCTCATGAATAAAAACGGGATGGGGTCAGCCTGGTGTGACTAGTTTAAAAATTCCATCCATCCATCCATCCATCCACCCACCCACCCACCCACCCAGGGCCTTTCTGCAGCAGTCTCTTGACAAAAGCTACTGGACACTGGTGGGGCGATGGTGGCAGAGGAACTGAGTGCCCACCCTAAATGGAGGGTTGCAGTTGTTGTATCCTTGGGCGAGACACTTCACCCTCCTTGCCTGATGGTGGTGGTGCCTGTGTACGGTAGACTTGGTTCCTTCGGAGAGCTTCTCTTCCCCGTGTGCAGCTTTGTTTTGGTTATTTGTTGGTGTGGGAGCTTCAGCTCCATGCTTATTTGCTTTTAATTTATATTAGTTCATAAAATCCATTTCAACCTTCAACCATGGTGACACACCCCTTGTTTTTGTTATGGCCCCATGAGCCGGGCCGTAACAGTTGGACAAAGGAAACCAGGGTACACATAGAAAACCCATGCATGCATGGTAAAAAAAGATAAATGGTCTGTATTTATACTGCCTTCTAAGTCTTAGGACCCCCCCCCTCCCCCAAAAGCGCTTTACAACCAAATACTGTATAACACAACAATCCCATTCACACACTGATGGTGATCTACTGCCACAGCTGCCCTGGGTCACACTAGATGCAACAAGCACCACTGGTCCCTTCGACCACCCTCAGCTGGCATGGAGGGTGAAGTGTCTTGCCAAAGGACACAACTGCGACAGACTGTGTGGAACCTGCAACCCTCTGGTTAAGGGGCAGGCACTTAATTCCTCATTTACCGTTGTGCCCCAGCTCCCCTGCCACCATTGCCCCCATGGGGAGAACATGCTAACTCTACGTAGAAAGGCAGCAGGTTAATCTCTCTTCTGCGAGGCAACATTGCCATGACTGAGCTTGTGTTCTACTTTTAACAAAATATTCTAGCATTTGAAATGTTACATTGAGCTTCATCAACTTGTGAAATAAATCTGTCTGGGAAATTTAAGGTCCTCCTTTTTGTCATTTAGGTTCCTGTTTTCAACTGTAAAGCAGGGATCCTTCCTCAGGTTGGGAGAGACGTGTGGCACAGAAACTTTGTGAAGATGCCATATTCACCAGCTAACACCACTACAACAAGGGTGACTAATGGAACAAACTTCTAAGCTTTTATTGTTTCAGTCCTGTTGTGTTGAGTGTTGTGTCATATTCTGAGATTTTCACTTAATGTCAGGGTAGATGTTCCTCCGACTCAATGCTAACCTGTCAAAAATAAAACCTTCAACTTGTTTGCACATACAGTCGCTCACAAAAGTGTGTAGACCCCTCACATTTTTGCAAATATTTTATTAGATCTTTTCAACGGTCAAGCATGTCTCCAGACCTAAACCCTATTGAGCACCTGGGGGGCATTGTCAGTTGGAGGGTGGAGAAGCGCAAGATGTCTAACATCCACCAGCTTTGTGATGTCATCATGGAGGAGTAGAAGAAGATTCCCGTGGCAATCTGTGAAGCTCTAGTGAACTCCATGCCCAAGAGAGTTAAGGCAGTGCTGGAAATCAATGGCAGCTACACAAAATACTGACACTTTGGGCACAATTTGGACATTTTCCCTCAGGGGTGTCCTCACATTTGTTTCCAGCAGTTCAGACATTAATGGCTGTGTGTTGAGTTATTTTGAAGGGACATTAAATTTACACCATTACAAGCTGTACACTGATTACATTCTATCAGAGTTTCATATCTTTATTGTTGTCCCTTGAAAATATATAATAAAATAGTTGTAAAAATGTGAGGGGTGTACTCACTTTTGTGAAATACTGTAAATGTCCAACTGCTTTCTGTTTTTAACACTTTATTGCAGTTGCATGACAGCCTTTCCTGAGAAAGTCACCTCCCGTTTGTATGACTGGACTCTTTGTAGGTTGTTCTCACTCAGAAATGAACCAGACTTGGTCCAAGAAAGTTAAGCAAATTAACTCAAAATAGTTTTATAGATTAAGGTTAATTAATGTATTTTGGGGGGTGGCGAGGTGGCAGCCTATGTTGTCTAGTCTAGAGTTATTGTGACCTAAATCTCTTAAAAAGTGAGTAATGTTTCTGATAGGCAGGTGACAAAATTTATATGAAGCTAAAGTTGGTGTATTTTCTAGCTTTTAATAATAAAGGGCAATTCTGTCTAATTTTGTACAATCTGAGCATCTTTACCCTGCTCTTATTTTAAAACTACAATACCTAAGACACCTCAACCCCAGATTTGATTATTCTTCACTAATAGAATCCTGAAATCCAATTGGTGAGTTATGAAACCTTTATTTGATTTGTGAAACTTCTGCTAAGTTGTGATTTTGCAGATAGTCTTTTGTCTCTGTTATCTTTAATCACTAGTGTTTGGTCTCTTCCTTCTGTTGTGTGTTCAGCACTGTGGTTTCACCTCTCTGGGGTGATTGAATAGTGCTCTAGAAATAAAGATGATGAATGTTTATTTCTTATTTATTGGTGCTGCCATGGCAATGGTGAAATGAGACAGATAAGTAATTCACCTGAACTTGAAAATTGTGCAGGGTTTATTGGGAACCAACTTGGTGCCGAGGTGGCCACTCATCTCCAAGCAGCTGAGAAGTCTTGCCAGTGAGAAATCAGTAAAGGTTGATCGATTAAAGGTAGGTTTGCACAATTACGGCTTGCAGCTTTTTTTAATTAGAAAAGCATCCTCTCTTCTTTCACGTGGAATTCTATGAACCTCAAGTTTTTAAAACTCTCCAGGAAGCCATCCTTAAATACAACCCTAAGTACAAAGGCCAGTGGTCATTTGATGCTCTATCCAGTTTAGTTCAGGTCAGTGTTCAACATAGAATGGAATTACTGGTTTGGTTCATGATTAAGATGAATGATAAATATTTATGTTTTCTTTCTAGCAAGTCCCAAAAACAGATAACTACTTTGAAGAACTTTTTCCGAAGATTGCTGCCTTGGCCTTGGACCTGCCTGACCAAGTCAAAAAGGTATCAGTGGAAGCAGGGTGAAGTATTCATTTCATAATTGCACGTCTGCTACAAAACATCTGTACAGTGAAACTATCAATGCTAAATTTGATCTATTGTTTCGTCTTATACTCTTCAAAGGGGATCTATGAGCAGTTTGACTCAAGTCACTTTACCTCTAAAGCTCTGATAGTAAATTGCTCTGTTTTAAAGATTAAAAGTCGACTCTCTGCATCTCAGTAGCAAACTAAAACTATTACAACTTAGAAACGGACCTAAAATTCAGAGATGCTGGGCTAGTTGTTGCTGACAGAAGATTGCATGTTTCCTTGTGCTCAGGCCATCCCGCTGCTTCAGAGGGGACGCCATGCAGCCATCACTCTGTCACAGGTCCAGATTGCCTGCCTGCTTGCTAATGCCTTCTTCTGCACCTTTCCTCACCGCAACACCGACAGACCTGATGCAGAATACCACAACTACCCATCCATCAACTTCAATAAGTCAGCTAAAGCAGAATCACTCATTCTTCTCTGTCTTGTACGCATCATATGAGCTAACAGTGGGCTAATTCTGCCATCAGATTGTTTGGAAACTCGAAAAAGACGAAGAACGAGAAGCTGAGGGCCATCATGCATTACTTTAGAGTGGTGACACGAAAGGGTGAGCGTAAACTTTAAAACATCACATTTCCCCCCTTTTTTGTCATGGTTGCACAAAATAACAAAGAAAACAATGTTGTGCATCTGAGGACAAAGTTCTATATTAGGTTTTGTGATAGTGTTTGCTGTAAGATAGTATGTTGTCTTAAGGATAAATCAGGAAGTCAGTGACTGTCTCTTGACGTCTCCTCAGAATCTAAATTGAAAGGACTGGTGACATTCGAGAGGTTTTGCATCAGAGACTCAGAAAAACCCAACTGGGGAAGGTAGTATCTCTTTTATGTTCAAGAACATTTTAAACATCACAGAAACCTGAATAATGGCTTCAAAACACATTTATGCATTATTCGTATAAGCACCATAGTTGTTTTAGTATGTTGTGTTTTTAGAAGACCTTGTAAAGGGGATATTTTTTATCACCCATTCCTTAAAGGGACACAGCAACAGAAGCCCTAGCACAGAGAACAAGACTGTCCTCCCACCAGCTACACCAGTATTACCCCAAAAAATAGACATGAAGTCAGCAAAATGCATGTTGACAAGCCACTGAGCTTCTGGGAGAATGTCTTTTGGACCAAGGAGACAAAATAGGAGCTTTTTTGGAAGTCACATCAGCTTTATGTTCACAGATTCAAAGATAAATCATATGAAGGGAAATAACTTTGTATCTACAGCAAAACATTAAGGAGGCTTGATCTGTTCTAGACTTGATTCTGTTCAGGGTCCAATGAAATCGCAAGACTATGAAGACATTCTTGAGAGGAATGTTTTTTCTCTCAGTCAGAAAGCTTGGTCTCAGAATAATGACCCAAAATATTGATAAAAACGCCCAAGACTGGATCAAAACCAGTCTTGGTTAAGGCCAGTTTCATTATTTGGATTTTTAGTCATTTATTTGAATCATAATAAAAAAAGTCTGATTTGAATTAGTTTATTTTCAGGTTTTTTTTACTTTTACTTTTACCTTTGTTAGTTTCAGGTTATTTCAGTGACCATTGTGGGTTTAACAGAATCAAACCAACAATTTTATTTTTGAAATGGTGGTCCGACAGAATGTCTTTTACATATTTTTTATTATATTCTTCCTTAATTTGTCTCAACCCATGTGTTGTTCTTGTATTAGCTGCAAAGAGAAGCTGCAAAAGCTACACGTTTCTTCACAGGGCAGCATCGAGGGAGACAATATAGGAATGCTGCAGGTGAGAACCAAAGCATACGAGTTGGAACTATGGATGGTTTCAGTCTGCTGAGCATTTAGTGTGTGTGTGTGTGTGTGTGTGTGTGTGTGTGTACAGGTGGACTTTGCTAACAGCTTGATAGGTGGAGGTGTTCTGGACTCTGGTCTGGTTCAGGAGGAGATCCTGTTCCTGATGAATCCAGAGCTCATCGTGTCTCGTCTCTTCACTGAGAAACTTGAGGACGATGAATGTCTCATCATTACAGGTTGAAAAAGCTTTTCAACAAATATAAAATGTCATTTGGTGGCAGTATTGATTCTATTTGTGTTTTACACATTTTATTTTTTTCCTTCTGGTGTTTTATTTGCATCGACTTTCTGTCTTTTAGAGTTATAATTGTTCACATATCTTATTAGCACTTTGGTCAGTTGTGGCTGTTTTCAAAGTGATTTATTAATAAAGTTGGCTTGGCTATTAAGGCTATTAAGAAGGGGACATATTGTGAAACTCACTGTTTGCATCCCTTTTCTGCTGCCATGGGGGTCTTTACTGCCTCTATAAACACTCCAAATACAAAAATAGTCCATCCCTTTTCTGTTTGTGTTTGGTTTAAGAATGTGAAAAGAGCAGTTTTAAAAAGTCCCATATTGTGATGTCACAAATGAGGAAATTAGCATTACCATGAACAAATGAGCCGCACAAACTCCATTGCTGCAGGAATCCAGGCTTTCTTCAGACAGTTGGGTCGCCCGCAATCATCTCTTTCGTATTTTGCGGTCCTTTATGGAGGAAATTCCAATAAAACTTTTTACCAAGCCTCCCACGGGCCGAACGTTCAACCACACAGCAATAATGATCCATCTGCTTCGCTAAATCCTCCTCCAAACGTGCAAAACAATCGAATTATAGCCAAAATACATTGTTTGTTGCCACCCAGGTCCCATGACGCAATGCGAAAAACATAAACATTGACGTCGCAAAAGATCCTCCTATAGACCATAAGACTATTATGATTACAATATGTCCCCTTTAAAGAAGAACATAACATGAATTGTAATATTTTTGTGATTAGAGATTTATTTTTAAATGACACAAACCCACTCTGTCTCTGGTAAACATATGCTCTCAGTGTGGTTTATGTTATTTTTAACTTTGATTGTCTCTGTTTTAGGCTCACAGAGGTTCAGCTCTTATTCTGGTTACAAAGACAACTTTGAGTGGATCGGGCCTTATGAGGACAAACTTGAAAGGTGTGAGCAGGTTATGTGTTTGTTTAAAACGTGAAGTTTTTGGCCAGATTCTCTGACTCATGCTGATCCTTGTAGAGACCAGTGGTTACGGCTGAAGAGACAGATCCTGGCCATTGATGCTCTGCACTTCAGAAGCCGAAGCAGTCAGTACCACATGAACCCCATCACCCGGGAACTGAACAAAGTCAGCTTTGTTGTGTTGGATATCAGACATGCTAGTTTAGAGCGTCTATTTAAAGTTTATTTTGTGTGTGTGTGTCTATGAAGGCATACTGTGGCTTTAAAAAGCGCTACAAACATGAAGAACCAGACATCGCCACAGGAAAGTGGGGCTGTGGAGCGTTTGGAGGAGACCCTCAACTCAAAGGTGTTTTTTTTATTTTGCTCTGCAAGTTTTATTGTGCAGTTTTAAGATGTTTAAGTCATTAGTCATCTTTGTAATGATGAAACTTTATCTCACAAAGCATCCATCATACTCTGTAAAGTCAGCTAGCTGTAGCTGTGTCTCACTCGTCTCTGTGCTGTTGCTTGGTTTGTGTTCAGCTCTGATCCAGCTGATGGCAGCAGCGAAGGCTGGGAGAGGTTTGGCTTTCTTCACCTTTAGAGATGAAGTCCTGATGGAACAACTACAGCAGATCTACCACCTGCTGGCCACCAAGGAAACCACAGTTGGTACGAGTTCTCACAAAAGAAGCTGCATTTCTCACATTTCTCCTGTTTTCTGCTTTACAAACTACAGTTTGTTTCCAGATGAAAATAAATCTAGTTTCCACAGACCAAGCCTCGTTTAGGTTACAATCCTGTTCAAGATGAAATACTGTTTATGATAAAACACATCCAACTGACTCTCTGAGTTCTTGGAAACAGCTTTGAAAATCAGAGATCATCTGTTGCTATACTCCTGGACAGACTAATCTGTGTTTGAGCCTTAATAAGACAGCAGAGAGGAGAGATAGGGAGTTGCACCGAGCGAGAGACAGTCGCAGGTTGTCAACTCACCTGAAGGGAGGAACGCTTAATGACACAACACTGGTCTCAGTCGTCTCTGTTGTGTTTAAATGTTCACTTGTTGGTGCTGTTTTACAGGCAAACTGTACGAACTTCTGGAAAGATACTGCACTATACAGCAGAGAGCAGGAGATCAACACCTGTTTGACTTCATCCGAAAATCCATCAGACCCTCCAGAAGTCTGCTGTGAGGACGTCTGAGCTGTTTGCACTAAAATCTGAAGAAATTATGTCATGAAGTAATAGAAGCTACACCTAAACAATTGTTTACTGTTTTATAACCGTGACCAAGTATTGATTTGTCCTTTCTTTGTATACTTTGTAAATAATAAACTGAAACTATTCTTAATGACATTTGGGTTGACTGGCAGGCAGCAGGAGCTGTTTTAAAGGACATCCTGATGCTGAAGGCAGCAGGTTCAAACCAAGAATCAACAGTTTTATTTCTTATTCTAAAGAGAGTCAAAAAGCTAACCGTCAATCTGCTGGTACAGGACAAAACCCACCAGAGGTTTAAAGTTGAATGTTTTACTCTCAGTAGGCAGAAAAAAAGTTTATAAAAAAACAGTGTTGGTATAAAAGATTATTCTTTTTTTTTAGCTGTAACTTTCTAAATGATAAAAATAAATCAAACTGGAACCATTTTCTGTTTGTGCTTCATCATTTAAACATAGACTCGTTTTCTGACATGTTGCATCTGAACAGGAACAAATTTTTTCCTCAACAGCATTTAAAGTCTTTATTTGCTCAAAACAATAAAACATGCAGCAGCGTATGAAAATAAATAATCTTACAGTTCATGAATTGTGTTTTTAGAAGTTCTCCAATGCTGGTTTGATTTTTCAGTTGAAAGAACATTTTCTAATTATTTGCAGACTTTGGCACAAAGAGATGCCTATGGTGACATGGAATGGTGCTAACTAAGAATAGACGGGTGAAAAAAGTGGATTAATGCAGGAGAGGTTTGAGACAGCTGGTGTCCCTCTGATACATGCTGATAAAAACGTTACAGGTCAGATAAAAGGTGCAGAGATGTATCCTGTAAACTGTTGGACTTTAAGAATAATTTCATTTTGATCCATGACTTTATGACTGATAACCTGAGTTTTATAAACCAGTGCATTATTTCATTAAGCCTTTGCCATGCTGAGGTTAAGAAGCTCTGCATGTGTTCATTAAGCATTTGGTTAACCTTCAGCCAGTCACCAAGACCCACAACTATTCATTTATTCACATCATTCCCTGTAAAATCACAATTATATGGATTTGATGCATGACTGGACTGAGCCACAAACTCATTCATTTTGTTTAAATTCCAGCATCCAATGCAAGTTTATTTCCTTCATTGTTTTCATTGAGGTCTGCATAGTAACAATGTTCAGATCAGTCGTGGGTTTTGTCTGAACATCAGTGCAAAACAGTGGAACCAGAAGACCCTGAATTCCATCGTCCAGGTTTGATGTTAGAGGATTTTAACGTTTCCCTGAGAAAGCATTCAGATCGAAGGCCGTGTCCAGTAAACGCTGCAGCTCCACCAGGTGGGTGTGTTTGTTTCCTGTAGCTGGTGCTGCTGCAGACTCCCGACCAGCATACCTACAGACAGAAACACAGACAAGCCTCTAAATATCAGTCACTTACATATAAAAACATTAAAACGTGTTGTACAAAGACAATCTGTGCTGACTTGTGTCAGCCAACGAGGCATTAGGAAAGCTATGTAATTTGCACCCCTCTATCATGTTTTACACCTCAGCTCCCATAGCCTTCCTACGGGGCGACGGAGGCTCTGGGGTCAGGAGTTTGACCTGTAATCTGTGGGTTGCTGGTTTGAACCCGGGCTCTGTAAGTGTCAGTCATTGTGATTGTGGTTTAAAGTGCTTTGGAGTCCCTGACTTAGAAAGATGCGTCACTAATGCAATATTGTTTTTATGTTCCATCAGATTAAGGCTTTCCCGTACACCTTATAGTTAAAACAGTTTTTTAAAGAGAGGAGCTGTTGTTTCTGTAGTGATGACATCACAACTGGTCAAAAATACATGAAGCTTTGTTCTTAATGTCAACATTTCTTTTATCTGACTTGATCAAAGACTATTTAATGTCATTATTAATGGACATTAATCTGGAGATGAAGCACAAGGTGAAATAATTAATTTAATCTTTATGCATCCGACCAGCTAAAAGTGTGAAATTGGTTTTACAAAGGTTCAGAAATGAAGAAATTAAATGTTCCAATTCACCCAAGGTGAAACTTACCAGATGGGCCGTGTACGGTTGATTGTGGTGCGGAGGCGAGGCTTTACGTAGTCATAGTAACCCTGGTTCTTGTGCTCTTCCTGACACCAGACCAGATCAGCATTCAGGTAGCGCTTAGCCTCTGCTTTCACCAGGTCAAATGGGAACGGAGACAGCTGCAGAAGCCAAAAGCTACTTTAGATTGTCCAGAAGGCCAAATTTTATTTTTATTCTGTAATATTAACTCAAGCCTTTAGGATATAGTCAGAGCAGTTTGTACTCGTATCATTTACCTGTTCAATGCAAACAACAGCAACAGCATCATCCATGTTTCTGTTCTTGCGTTCTCTGATCAGTTCGTAGTAAATTTTTCCAGAGCAGAAAACAACTCGCTTCACTTTCTCTGGGTTTTTGGCTGCAGGCCCTTCATCCGGGATGATGCGCTTGAAGTAAGTGCCTGCAGAATCAGAAACAAGAAAATAAATCAAATAACACACTTTACTGATACTTTTTTGCATTTTGTTTCTGTCGGTTCCCACCAGGCAGCATGTCATCAAAGCTCGACTTGGCCTCAGGGTGGCGCAGTAGGGACTTTGGAGTAAACACAATGAGCTAGAGGTTCAGAAATAAAGAGGAAGTAAAGAATACGTTAGGCTTGAACTGCATCATCTTGTATGTCAGATTCATCATGTGGGTCACTTACAGGCTTCCTGAACGGCAGCAGGATCTGTCTGCGGAGGACATGGAAGTAGTTTGCAGGAGTTGAGCAGTTCACCACGATCCAGTTACAGTCATGAAGTTGATGCACTGCAAAATCTTCAGAGAGCTTCTAAACAAATGGGGTTAAAATTGATTTAATGGTTGGAGATTCTGATCAAAAATTACTTTTATATGTTTTTGCAAATTAACTAATTTTCTTTGGTACATTAGTAGGATCACATCATGCTCAAATATTATTATGCTCATACCTCTCCAACTAATTTATGCCTTTCACTCTTAATAAGGATCTGTCCCTACCCACTTGTAGTTGTGGTGTACCACAGGGATCTATTTTCAGTTCCTCTACCTATTCAAAGTACAGAGAGCACCTTACAGCCCCCACTATGTTCACTTTCAAATGTTTGCTTTTTTAACTTCAAAACAGTAAAGACACCCCATAAATCCACCAGATCTCTTACATTAAACATTGTGATATGAACAATTTCACGAATCCCAACAATTGTTGCCCACAAAGAAACTTTTCAATCCATTTTGAATCCATTTTGCACAGCTTCAAAATAAGCCTTCTCATTCACACCTTCACTGCTTTGTCCCCTCTTTCCTTACCAACACATAGGGAAAATCAAGCTTTTTGATTGCCTGAAGCTGCATTTAACAGGCTCCATGGTTTAAATGATGTTTAAATGTCTATTAAGACTGAATGGAAAAATTAACTAACAAACTCACAGGAAAAACATCTGGGTCGTCATTGCACATTTGTAGAAATCTTTCAGGACGGGCAGAAGAGTGCTCTGGACCCTGATAAAAACAGAAATATAACAATAAAAAGCTATTATTCACCCATCTCTGCTCTCCCACCTCCATGCTACTAATGACTTATACAGCTTTTTCTGTTCCTACCATCCCCTCCATGCCATGAGGCAAAAGCAGCACGATGCCATTCTGTCTGACCCACTTGGCTTGCCCTGAGCTAATAAACTGGTCAATGATGCACTGAGCTGTGTTGTGAAAGTCTCCAAACTGGGCCTCCCACATAACCAGAGCATTGGGACTGGCCATGGCAAAGCCCAACTCAAAACCTGCACACAAAGAAGGAAACGTTAGAGGTCCAGTACCAAGTTCTGATCATTATTATGTTGATGCAACATGGTGTAATAAATGGTGTGTACTAGTTAATAAACTGTGGTAGTTTTGCTTGAGTTTATCATACTGGCAAAATGTGAGACTGGTCTGTGACTACGGTGAAGTTTTACAACTCACCCAGAACTCCATACTCAGACAAAGAGCTGTTGCAGACGGTGTAAGGAGCCTGATCAGGTGAGATGTAGTTCATTGGAATGCAGGTTCTTTTATCCACGTTCTGGTCGTGAAGAACATGGTGTCGATGACTGCAAAACAAACAAACAAGCTGTTTTTGTACTGGGTTATACTGGCACAGAGAATGAAAAAACAAAGCTGGAGACGATGCACGTGGTATATGACTACAGCTACAAAAAACACATATAGATAACAGAAAGCTTACTGAAGTCTAGAATTTGACATTAGGTTTGTTATTTTTTATTAGGAATAAGCTTTATGTTACCTGAATGTGCCCCTCTCTACATCCTGTCCACTCAGACGCACGTGAACACCGTCTTTCAGCAGAGAACCGAAGGCCATATACTCTCCCAGGGCCCAGTCACACACCCGCTGGCCCACCATGGTTGCACGTCCCTTTAGGATACGACTCAACCCTGCAGCATGAACATGACAGCAGAAACCAGCTCAACAGAGTTCCACGACTCAATCAGAGGATTTTCATAACAACCGGAGGAGGAGGATGGAGCGTACCTCCATGAATAGTGAAATCCTTCACCGGGACGGAGGCTGCGATGTTTCCTATGTGACTGAGCTCGTCTTCACTGATTCCAGTCGAAGGACAGCTCAAAGTTTTAGGCTGACCCTCCAGAGTGAAAAAATCTAAATATACAGACACACAAATCATTTCTCCCCACAGCCCAAAGAGAACACCTTGTTGTGTTTGTTAAAACCCCAAATATATTGGGGTTAGACTTAGAAAAACCTTTAAATGATGAAGTCAGTGTTACCTGGCCAGGGGGAGTCCAGCCAGTGCTTGATGTGGAGGATCTTCTCATCTTTGGAGCGAGCGTAAGCATCCTCACAGATTTTATCGTACCTGACCACTTCCTCCTGAGAGAGTCAGAGCATCAGAGTGGGACCACATGTGGAGCAGCTGTTAGCTTCTGGACACTTTTAGCTGTGAACTTTTAGTGCTTAGTGTTTTTGATGATCTCATTTGTGTGACTCTGACTTTTGTTTAAATGTGTTCAAAGACTTGATACATGCTAAAGTCATCATTTTGAATTATTCATCATCTATAATCCAGATTTGAGCCCATAAATGCTCAGAATTTATTTCAGTTTTAGGTTGAAGAACAATCTTCACCTGACAAATAAATTGGAGATTGTGCAAGTTAATAAAACAATTAAATTAGAAAACACACTGACACTATGAAGTGTTTTGTGAACAAAACAGAAATCTGAAGATAAAACTCAGACCTCAAAGTGATTATTTCACTTTGACCTGAAATCAAATCAAATTTTTAATTATTTAATTTGTATTTAAGTTTTTATGGATGATTCTTTATCTTTCTGCATGAAATAAAGCATATCTTACTAAAACAAACATATTGTCACTACGAATATTAAATGTGGTCACCGAATTAAACACAGTTTAATGGTAGAAAAGCTAACAGGATAAAAGAAAGCCAAATTAAAGTAAAGTTAATTCATTGCACAAACTTTAGACTCTAAACTGCTTCACCTCGTAGTATTGAGTTGTAACGACTCCGTCAGCAATAAGCTTCTCTGCAAACTTCTGCAGGACTCCCTTCTGCTTCTTGATCTGTTTGTACATCAGCGGCTGGGTGAACATGGGCTCATCCATCTCATTATGGCCGTTTCGTCTGTAACACACCTGAAAACAGCAGCCATGATGTTTCCTCACCATCAAGTCTGTCAGTTCCATTTGAAATTTGTAGACTTTGTATAAAAGGGGAAAAAAAGCTAATTATCTCATTTGATTTACATCTGCTTTCTTTGTTCTGGTCTCCTTTTTCAATGATTGTGTCACCATTAGCTTCCGGTATTAAATTTTCCACACGGATGCTTTCTTGTTAAATCATTGAGACCAGTCAGAGGCTGGCTCTATTAAAAAAGGCAAACGATCAGAGAAAATGCCATTTCAAAGGCATCCTCGCCTCTGTCAGTGTTTCTCAGGACAGCTGTGGCTACAATGTAGCTCATCACCATCAGTGTGTGAATGTACGAATGATTTGCTGTAGTGTAAAGCGCTTTGATGTCCTCTGACTCAGAAAGGCACAGGTCATTTATCAAATTATCCTTCTCACATAAAGCTATCTCAGCAGCTTTATTCTTGACAGTTTCAGTACCTTCCAGAACAAACTGTTTTAGGGCTCTGTCACTTTAATAAAACAAGCTGGAGCTGGCCACGCCCATCAATCATATAATCAGGCTGCTATAAGCTGAGAAGCTCCAATGTCAGGGAGGGGCTCGGAGTAGAGCCGCTGCTCCTCCAGCAGCAGCTCTCTCTTGCAGGTGAGAGGTGGCTCTATTCTAATTTACCCATTTTGTGACATCACAAAAACAGCTTGTTTTAGGCACATAACTCCTAAAACCAAACACTGACATAAAATGGATGGATAGATTTCTTTTTACATTTGGAGTGTTTATTGAGGCAGTAGAAACCGACACGCCTGGCAGCACAAAAGGATGAAAAATGTGAGTTTTGTGTAATATGTCCCCTTTAAACAAATCCAAGGCTGTCTTCTGACTGTGGCCAAGGCAAATTCAATGATTGAAAGTTGAAATAATGAGTTTGGATGGACCAAAGAGCAGGGTTTAGTAGTGCACTATTAATGAAGCTTCAGTTAATATGTCCTCTAACTTAATGGTTAAAACCCTTAATCCTGCTTAAGATTCTACAGTTAAGACACGTAATTTCCTCTTACTGAGAAAATAGATTAAGAATGAGGAGAAACAAGTCCTTAGGAAGGGTTAGAGCTGTCAAAATAAAAAGCTGGAATACTAAAAACCAGAGAACACTTTTTTAGAGGCGGTTGGACCAGAAGAACTAGAGCAGATTTGATCTCTAGTGAGATTTTATCAAAGATGATTCTTTTCTGATTAATTATCAGCATTTCTGTAAAACTTTCACCAAAGAATGAAAAAAAAGCTTCTGTCCTAACAAAGATAATTGTTTCTAATAACGTGGTGTCATTTTTGTTTACCAGGTCGACGACGACATCTTTATGAAATGTGTTCCTCCACTCTGCTGCCACGTTGCACACGTACATTACAGCCTCTGGGTCGTCAGCATTAACGTGGAAAATGGGAGCGTTGACTACTCGGGCGATGTCTGTCGGGTACGGAGAAGAACGAGCCATCCTGGGATCTGTGGTGAATCCAATCTGTGTTGGGAAAAGAATGATGTCAGAAGCTACAGTCACTTTGACTAATAAATAAATATCTAATGAAAATGATCCTTAAAGATGTGAGAAGAGGAGATTTTCCACAGCTACTGTTGGGCTGACACACTCAAGTATATTTCTTAGGAACATTTTAAAGAAATCTATAGATGTAGGACCACAGATGCTGGTGTGACCTGATAAAAGTTAGATATGAGTCAGCCACATGTGCAAACTTTTTAACTTTCCTTTTAAAATGTACATAAAACAATAAAGTGTTGAAGGTTATTTTTCAGCAATTATCTTTGTAATTCTGTGAAAAGTGCTATATAAATACATTTATTCTTGTTATTATTGTGTCACAGTTTGTAGCTAAACTGATTTAAACATAGTTGAGGAAATCTAGTCCGATATGCTGGAAAAAAATATATTTACTGTTATCAACAACTTGCTTGTTTGTTACATTTCTTCTAATAATTGTTTAGCTGTTACTTTCCCACCACCTTCCCATTCCCTTCCAACTGACACATGCGCAGATAGGATGGAAACAACTTAAAGGAAAAGTTCGCTTTTTTAGACATTAAGTTTTATGTGTTCCTTCACCCACCCAGTGCTCTGTAAACTTTGACCCATTTCACACACACCCCCCTGCTCAGAGATTTTCAGGGGAGAAGTGATTCAGAAAGGTAGTTCTGGCTAGTTTCGGGGGCGCTTTATCTGCGCCGTTTAGCCTCACAAAAGGATTAGCCTCTGAAAGCATGGCTAATTTACATCTCACAAACAAAGAGAAAAAATTTACAACGTCACATTACAACGGGACTAGTTTTTGTCATTCGTATCCCTGCGCCGCTCTCCGCGGATATTAAACAGCGCTCCGTATGTCAGCTGTTTCACTGCCGAATGCCGAAAACAAGTCAGACTCCGTCTCATCTGATGACGAATTTCATTTTAACACTATATCAGATGAAGAAGAAACTTATTTTACTACTAGGATATCTTTATGAGCCAGAGTACACGGATGAAGAACTGCATTTGCTACACAAAACACACACATCAACACAGATTGTTGACAAAGCTACTGCAGTCGATGATCAACCATCAGTGTAAAGATGATTGCATAAATAATGCGCTAAAATGCGAAGATGATTGCATGAATACGGCAGACATAGCGGAATAAATAATTTTTTAAAAACAAAACTTACCCAGATTTCTGGTACGGCCGAACTCTTCAAAAACAGTCTTTCACTTTTCCCGAACTTTTTCCTGATGTAATCATCCTCTTTGAAGTGTGCACTGTACAAACGAAAGGTTTTGACTCATTCCAGCCGAGTATCCTTGGAGTAGCCGATTGCTAAAAGCCACTGATGCCTTAGAGAAACGTCCTTAGCAGGAAAAGTGTCAAACCGAAAAGGTGATCCTGTAACATCCTTATTGTTACAACCCGGGAACCTGCAGGTACGCACCATGGCTCGATATATTTAAGAAAAACTACTTTTAAGTGAATTTAGAAGTTGTTGTTTCACTCATACAGCCAGGATTAGCAGCCAGACGCGAGTCACGTGACGCCGTTCTATAGCTGCTGCGGGGAGCGGCGCAGGGATACGAATGACAAAAACTAGTCCCGTTGTAATGTGACGTTGTAAATTTTTTCTCTTTGTTTGTGAGATGTAAATTAGCCATGCTTTCAGAGGCTAATCCTTTTGTGAGGCTAAACGGCGCAGATAAAGCGCCCCCGAAACTAGCCAGAACTACCTTTCTGAATCACTTCTCCCCTGAAAATCTCTGAGCAGGGGGGTGTGTGTGAAATGGGTCAAAGTTTACAGAGCACTGGGTGGGTGAAGGAACACATAAAACTTAATGTCTAAAAAAGCAAACTTTTCCTTTAAGTTGTTTCCATCCTATCTGCGCATGTGTCAGTTGGAAGGGAATGGGAAGGTGGTGGGAAAGTAACAGCTAAACAATTATTAGAAGAAATGTAACAAACAAGCAAGTTGTTGGTCTTGTTAATGGCGACCAATAAAGTGTGAATTATAATTTCAACGATGTGGTTATTGAATTAACATTCAGAACTAATCCAACCAGGTGATCTACGAGTATTTCATTATGTCAATATTTTCGTCTTGTGTCTGTGTTAACCTGTGATGAATTGGTGACCTGTCCAGGTGAACCTCAACCCTGTGCTGGTGTCTATTATAGGACAGACTTGACTTATCTCTAATGACCTTCTGACTCACAGTGATGCAAGGAACTGTTCTAGTCTGGTTCTGCTGGACCTGACTGCAGCCTTTGACCATCACCTGCTACTGGATAGGCTGAGAGACTGGGTAGGCCTATCAGGAACTGCTCTGGAGTGGTTTTCCTCTGATCTGTCTGAGCGTTCCTTAATGTGCAAACCCTATTTAAAACTTTTATTATGGGGGAGTGTGACAGGGAGAAAGAGGGAGCCCTCAATTTACATACCCAGGGGGAGCCCGTCTCCCCATAATGGAGGTGATCGGATGGACCACTTCACTCCCCCCAAGCCTACTGGTTGTGCAGCGCACCAGGCTAAAGACCAAAGGTGACAGATCATTTGCTGCTGTGGCCCCCAGACTCTGGAACTCTCTCCCCCTGAGCCTGAGATCAGTGGACTCAGTGGTCTCCTTTAAAAAGCAGCTGAAAACTCACCTGTTCAGGCTGGCTTTAGTGTTACCTCCTGCTCATCCTCTTCTTCCTCACTAACTTCTTTTCATGCTGGTGTTTGTCAATTCTGTATATTTTTATACTCCCTTTTTTCTTATCTTAATTTTATTTGATGTTTTCTTTTTTAAATTTTACCTTTTTTGAAAATTTTTATTGTGTTGTGAAGCGCCATTTTTCATTATATGAAAAAACGTTTTTCTTTTTCTTCTTCTAAAAAGGACATTATCGAGCAGTCTGAATTATAAGTGAATACCTGGTTGTTGACCACCACATGGATGGTGCCGTGGGTGGTGTAGGACGGCAGGTCAGACAGGTGGAAGGTCTCGTACACGATACCCTGACCTGCAAACGCAGCATCGCCATGAAGAAGAATAGACATCACCTTTAAAATAAAAAGACACATTTAGAAACCATCAGAGACTTTATAGATCTACACGTCCCTATTTGGTGTACCTTTTTGCCTTCAGTGTCTCCAGAGTAAAACTGCTCAGCTTTGGTCTTCCCCTGCACCACGGGGTCCACGGCTTCCAGATGGGATGGGTTTGCCATGAGAGACATGGTGATGTACCTGTCACTGACCCGGTTCATCCTCTTGTGATACATCCCCAGGTGGTATTTCACATCACCTGAACCCTGAAAACAGTAAAAAAGTAAAAATCTCCAGCTGAAGCCAAACTCAAACTGGACGTCAGTTAAATGATCAAACTCTGACTATTTCACTGATATAAAGATTTTAGAATAACATAAAGTATGATTCTGATATGTTTTTTGGTTTTCATTTTACCAGGTAAAATGTTTGAGATCTACTTTTCATTAACAAATGTGGTCAAAAGGCCCAGTAAGAAGTACAAAAACACATTAATACATATATAAAAGAAAGACTCATTTTGTATGTTTCTGTTAGATCAAATATGCTGAAGGTGTCACCTTTGACTCTCGGAGCTAAAATTTATTCTTGGATAGCCAGACACAAGCTTTAAACAGATGGAGCCGTTGTAGTCAGTTTTGTTAAAAATGTGAGCAGGTGATGTTCAGACCTCATCTGCAGCCTCCAACTTTGAGTCAAACTGGCAAAAGATTTGTTCCAGATCCTTCCGGATGACATTAGCTAGCACATTCAGCCTGCCTCTGCAGATGCACAAGAGCACAGAGGACATATTGGTGAGGGTGGTTTGTGTTTGATGGGAACACAAGTGGAGTGGGGAGGAGCTGAGCTGTGCATTAGTCAGCTGTACCTGTGAGACATTCCCATGATCACGCTCTCCACTCCACTCTGACTGGACTTGTCAATGACAGTCTTAAGGGCCGGGATAAGAGACTCGCAGCCTTCCAGACCAAAACGTTTCTCTGAAGACCACTTCCTCTGAAGGAACTCCTCAAACCTGTAAACAGTTGTAGGTGCTACTGTGTGTTGAAGCACGGAGCGTCACACTTTTACCCTCCAGGGTCAGAAAGGAAACAACAACAGACAAACCTGGTGGACCGGATCATTCTGGACAGTAACGTCCTCTTCTCCTCCAGAGTGAACTGCATGATTCCCGGAGTCTCAAACTTCTGCCTGATCCACTTGCACTGCTCCACATCGTTAATAAACATGAACTCTACCCCGATGTGCTGACAGTAGGCCATCTACAAGACAGATGGATGGAGCACCAGGTTCAGTCGTCAAGAAGAAAGAATTTTTTGTAACATTTTAGAATCAAAATCAACGTTTTTCTTTGACATTCTTTGCTTTTTCACGAGTTTACAGTCCATTTTTACAAAAAAATATTTCCTTGGACTGTTAAGCCATCAACTGATTTATTTAGAGTCTTTTAAGTCATTCAGGGACTGAAAAAGACTGTTGGACAATTAATTAAAAGCTGTAATCAGAGACAAGAAGGACCTTGTGGAAAGAAAATAAAACAAAACAGCCTTGATGACTTGGGGGTGATCTCAAAAACTGAACATCCAGAAAACTTAAATCCTAATGATAATTATCTAACAATACAGAGAAAATTAAAAAATGAGTTTCAGGTGGAAAATCCTTGAAATATTTAGCATTCAAATTATGAAAACAGAAGGATGCACATATTAAGAAAGGGTCTAACACTAACTAAGCATTTTTTGATATTGAATATTCCTAAATAACTTCTAAAGTTTTCGTAAACCAAAGATTAGTCATAGACATTCAATATGCCATCTGTATTAAAACAAATAAACTAAATAAATACATTTTGTTTTGCCCATCTTTCTTGAACTTGAACAAAGTTCAGTTCCTTTGAACTAGCAGCAGCATGGTGCTTTTTTCACTCTGCACACAAGGATATATTTTATTTGAAAGAAAATGTACCTCAAGGCGGCGAATAATCTCCCTGAGGGGCAACGTGGTCTCATTGCCACCTATGAAGGTGGTGGTGGGAAGTCTGAATACCTTGTCCAGATCACTCTCAGCCAGTCCATACAGACCTGTAGAGAACAGACATGAAAACAGGCGGCACAAACAAACACTAGCATGCAAACACGGATGCAATGACCTCTATGGGTGCCGTTTGAAGACTGAACATAAACTATGTGTCTAAATCTGAATTAGAGATTAGGCAAAGTAGAACATGAGAAAAATGGAACCTGAGGGAATTGAGATCAACACCAAGAAACACAAAACAAGATCACCAGATACAAATACAAAAATGCAATCAGGGTAAAGAATTATCAAAATATGTGTAAATTTTAATCTGTCAAATTATATTTACTCCAGGTTACTACAGTCAGACCTCTAGTGGGGACAAAAGATCTAAATAGAAATTCTTTCCAGACTCAATTTTCTACATCACAGGATTTCCAAATATAGTTTATTACTCCATAGAATAATTTCTGAATTAAACAGCTAACTGTTTGCTCTTAAATGGGTTCACGGTCACTGTTTTCAATTTAATTAATAAACATTATTTCATAAACTCATTTAACTCATTTAATCCCACCATTAAAAATCCTGCTTGTAAAGTTGTGTGTAGCTCCAGATTACAGAATCTTTTTATAAATACTGATTAAAGATCAATAAAGAGCGTTCACATGCAACAACATGTGTTTATAAAAACGACCGGTAATAATAGTCATCTGTTCTAACACTAGATAACGCAGATGCTACGTGTGTAGATGAACTGTGATCCTCCACAGAAACTCAGAATAAACAGACTTTTACTGGAAGAGCTGTTTAAATGATGTTGCTCTGAGTTGACTCACTGGCTGTGGAAAACCAAATCTGGGGCCATTTTGTGGAAATCCCCTTTTACAGAAGGTGGATTGATGGCTCAGATTTACATTGAGGTAATATCCTGAGCACAAACATCCTGAGATGATATAATAAAGCTGGTTTCATCAAACACAGATAAAGAAGAAACCTGCAGGACTGCAGCTTAGTATTTCTGTACTCAGGGAAAAAAAGCAGTTATTGTGAATGATGGGAGGATTTGTTCCAAGAGGACAGATTCAGCTCTCTGTCTTTGGTTTTTACTGTTCACAGAAAAGAAAACACAACTTCTCTTTGATGATGAAAGTCATGCATGATGTGAGCCTAAGATCTAATCACAGTAACGAGGTAATGATGCAAACACAGATAAGCCAGGATATGTTCTGTTTGACCCCATCAGCCACTGAGCAAAGGTTATCTCCAACCAGCAAACACACACGAGCCTTTCCCAGAAGAAAGTGGTGTACCGTGTCACCCGATAGTCAAGGAACAAACCCATCATCTATGAGATAATAAGCTAATGATAAACACAGGAGCCCTTTGGAGCTGCTAATATAAATGTGAGGTAGGTTTGGATTTTTTCGACTAGTCTGATCATGTGGTAAATATGGAGTTTAACATTTCTCAGATGTATTGTTCTGTTTCCTGATGGACTGTGATCTGTCTACTTCCTCTCACACCAAAGTTCTACATAGTTTAACAGAAACCTGGTCCAAGTTTCCGAACAACTGGAAGATTTTAAGAAAGTGCTACCTATTTTAATTGAGAAGTTAACCATCAATCAATCATCATTTGGTACCCTTACAAATCAATTTCAAGATGATGATGGCATGTTCTGGAAAGGCATCCAAGCTAGTTCACAGAGTTATTTAAAAACTGTTTGCTCTAATAAAACACGCTGAGGTGATATAACCAAATACTTTTAAAGAGGTCTATATCGTGTTTTATTTTATTTAAGTAAATCTCAATGAGCTTTTCTTACTTTCAGCTGTTTTCTGTGTTTCTCTGGTTCTTTAGAGGAAATGTTCTCATTTTTAATCCTACGTGTCCACTGCTCTAATACACAGATTTGTCTTCTAAATATTGTACTAAGAAACAATACTTGGTTTGAAACAGAATTAATTAACACGTTTTCAGTAAACAAAAGTGTATTTATATATGCTGTAATTGAATTTGTAAAAATCAGAGATGTCTAATCAAAACAGGCCATGAGTTTGTGTTGTTCCACTGCTAATTTGACTTTTTAATCATATTAAAAATAAGTATTCCACCTTAGATAGGCTGTTGGTCTCCTTGAGCCCTTCTCCTGCTCCTGATGAAAAGCTGTTCTTTTCTCTGACACAAGTTGGTGACAATGTTGGACAATATTGTAAAAATATTTTAATGTGTTTGTAATATCAATATTGCAAAGAACTGCAACATGTCATTAGGTATTATAGTCTAAATGACATATATGTATATCAGCTTGATGGCCTCTCACTGCCCTTAATGCCCACATCTGCTCCATTGAGCACATGAGTGTTGTGATGAGAGAACACAGAAAACGAGTGCGGACAATGTGGATTTATCAAAACCATCATCACAGAGTTCAAGAAAAACATCACAATCAGAAGTTTTTCTAAAACTGTAGAGCCTAGTTGGTGTCATATTACAGTGCTGCTGCGGTCCAACCATAAACAGTAGGTCAAAACAAAAGAATGGGATGTAAATGTTGCCATAGAAACACTGATTGGCTTCTTAGCCTCATAAAAACTGGCAAAAAAAAAAGCTGGACTGGAGGTTGAAAAATCTGGAAAACAAACTAGCCCTAAAACATTTTTTTCATGTCTCTTAAAATGTTGTAACATAGCTACAAATATACTGTGGGGATAAAAAAATATGAAAAAAATTAATACAGCGGTTCTCTTGCATTTGTATAAAAACTTCTGCCAATAACACGTTTCGGACCGAAAGTAACTATTAGACCATCTGGTTGTCGGTCTTGCCAAACCACCGCACTTCCCTGGGTCCTCCATTCATTACTTACTCACTTGTGTATTTAGCAACAGAACACCACTGGTGTGAGAGGTTCTCTGCTCAATAATATCAGAGGAGAAACAGCAGGCTGCTACCACTTCAACTTTAGGACAAACTACCAGAGTCCCCAAAAGAAAAACACCATTTGAAGTCACGGACATCAAAAGATGTTTGGACCTAGAAAACGGTGATTATTTTTAGCTCTATCTTGTGTCCTCTGGCAATGCGTGTTTCCGGTTCCGGTGGACGCGGATCCAGGGAAAATACCCGAGGGGAGGGGTGAGTACTCCGTGACCTAATTTGAGTTAAAAACCTAGCTTGTTTGCAGATTCGCTATAACAGCGTTAAGGCTCTTGTCCCGCATCCATCAGTCGTACGGCAGAAAATTCTGAAGGTAGAGTCGTAAACACACAAAGTGCTGGTTAAGTATCTAGAGGACCCTGACACTAACCCTCTAACTGACCCTGCTGAACCTCTCACTGACACTTAAACAATGCCAGAAGTAACCATGGCAACATCCTATTACTGGTCACAACAATAACCTGATTATGACCTCATGGGTCAAACCTTTTCATCAGACACAATGACAGAAACACACCGCTATAAAACCATGCACATGCACACACACGCGCACACACACACACACACACACACACACACACACACACACACACACACACACACACACACACACACACACACACACACACACACACACACACACACACACACTACCTTTGCGTATGTTAACACAAGAGTGAGCCAAACAGACGTTTTGTTCAATAGTTACACAACAGAAAGACTCAATAGCCATAAAACATGTCATCTTATCTTGTTTCCTTAGAAAACACAACATGCCATAAAAACTGTGTTGATAAGATAATGTACACGTTCTACAGAAAGCGATTAGGGCATGGATCAGTGGCATAACACACACAGTGAAACACACAGAGGTTTCAGTAAAGAGCCTGCAGATCGGAGCCTGTATGGGCTCTCAGTAAACTGCTGACATCAACATGCTACTTTAGCAGGCTAACGTGCTAACCTGAGCCTATCAGCAGCCACAGCATCGTAAAGTACACTGTCTTATCTCACAGGGGACACAACTCACTGTACAGTATGTTCTGAAACATGTGCAGAAGGCACAAGACCACATTTTAGGGGGATTTGGAAACTCACTACATGTCACAGATACTAAATAAGAATTAATCATTTAAAAATTACTTTTGAAAAAACAAGAAGTTTATTCTCTTGTAAATATTCTATCTTAGTTCTTATAGATCTCATTCTTGGACAGTAACAAACACTCACTTTCTCACTTTCTACACTGCTTTTTCCTGAGTAGGGTAACAGTCACTGAGCGAGAGGCAGAGTACACCCTTGACAGGTCACCAGTCCTGCAAAGCTCTTTCTGTGAGGCAACAGTGCAGCTGTGCCACCATTCAGCCAGGGACAAACAGAAACCCCTTTATTATTGGCTCACTCCTTCTAATACAATATAAAAGCTACAGTTATTAATGTGAGTAAATCATTAACCCTTTCCTATGCTTTAAAATAAAACCAGACAAGTGACACGGATGATACGCCTCCCCTTCCTCCACATAAAGATTAAAAAGGAGCTCTTTTTGATACTTTTCACTGGCCTGTCATCAATGAAACAACAAACAAATGTGAAGGCTGACTCATAAAGTTGATTTATGCAAAAAAAAAAAAAGAAAAGAAAAGAAAAAAGTAAAATAAAGAAAATGATTGGGACATGAGGGTTTTTGACCAACTGTGACAAACTGAAGTTGTTCAAAGAATTACGTACGGTAAGATGTTTGTTTTGGCTGTGGTTGCACCAGGGAGCTGGTGAGACTCACACAGAGACAGGTCAGACACACGTACTCACACCTTATGACAATGAAACATAGCCTGCTAGCTAGATGTTTTTAATCTGTGGGAGGAGCATCCAAATTAATCCCACACATGCATGGGAAGAACATGCAGCTTCTGTCTCTCTCAGATTCATTACACTGAGTACACACCTATGATCTATCTGCCAATCACTCGGCTGTCTCTGATCCAATAATCACTAATCCAGCTGTTATGTAGTCCTTTGGTTCCTTATTTCCTAAAGGCTCTGTGCCTGCATCTATTACTCACATAAAATTATGTCCTACCATATCATATATATATATATATATATATATATATATATATATATATATATATATATATATATATATATACATACACATACATATATATATATACATACATATATATATACATACATATATATAATTACAAAATCTGAATTTAGAAGCAGAAAGATTTACAAAACTAATAAAAAATTTGAAGCCCTAAAGGGAACAGAGGAAAAGTGTGAGAATTCCCCTCATTTTCCTCACCGACATTCTGAAAACCAACGGTACATGGTGTGTCATCAAAGTCCACACAGCTGATGCCCAGGGGATCCAGCTTTGCTATGTGATGTCCTCGTACCTAAAAACAGGGTGAAAAGGCTCAGTGTGTTTGTGTGTGTGTGTGTATCTATAACAGGTCGGTCTTCCTGAACACACTTCAGCAAGGTCATCGTCACTCACTATGTGTACACAACAACAGTCAATTCAGGTTAAAGGTTGTGAGCTTCCTGTCTGAGTCAAATCGAATTGATATTGGAACATCGATAAACAAACGTCTCTTATCTAAAAAATCCATAATCATATTCATCCCATTTTACAAAAATAAAACTCAGTCCTACATCCACTGACACAAAATAACATGTAATAAATTAGTGAAAGAGCAGGATCAGAATCAGAAGGGGGTTATTGCCATATGTGTGAGAAATCACAACATTAGGAAATTGCTGCGGTACTTGGTGCAAAACGAAAGATAAGAGATAAGCAAATAGAAGTAATAATATACTCATGATAAAATTATTATTATAAAAAGTGGCAATAATTAAAGAAGCAGCTACTATATACACAGTGCAGGTACTAATCAGAGTGGATCAGCTTCAGGTACAAACACAACACCGGGTCACGTGACTGGGACCAAGCGACTGGAGTGGGCAGCCCTAGGATTGACATTCTTGAGTCCAACAGCGGAGGGGAAGAAACTGTTCTTGTGGCGAGAGGTTCTGGTCCGAATGGATCTGAACCTCCTGCCAGATGGGAGCGGGTCAAAGAGACAGTGTCCAGGATGACACGGGTCAGGATGGAGATAAATCTAATTAAAACTGCTCCTTTGTTAATTTTTAGACAACTAATTACATCTGGTCACAAAGAAACTTCCTTAACAAATGAAACACAAACACAAAATCACAGCAAACATTATTTGAGTCCCTTTGAAAAACAGAATGACATCAGTGATTACATCGGCCATTGTGTCATTGCCAAAGTTAGTCAGTGAATATTATGGCATAAATAAAAACGAGAAGCGTGTGTTTTAATGTACCTGGTAGGCTCGGATCAGTGACTGCACTGCTAGATGATCCTTCACCAGCTTCTCCACATTGGGCTGGGCTCCCACCAGACCCTGGATACTGGCCATTCTCTCCGGGAGCCTGCCGAGTGGTGGAGGGCTCTGATAGGCTGCACCAGGTGCAGCTCCAGCATTTGCATTTCGGAAAAATATATCCCAGGACTGAAGAAACAGAAAGAAGTTATGTCACATCTGCTGTCTTGTTTAATCCTCTTCCGCTGAGTCACACGGACTAAAAATATGCTAAAATGCTTTTCTATTTGTTACACATTCCTAATAAGCAAAGAAGACTGGAGGAGTTCTGTTGTGTGGTGGAGTTGCTAATGCTAACGGTTAGCTTCTACTAGTCGAGACGTTCTCTGCTGTTTCCAAACAACAGCCTTCCCCGTCACAAGCCAAGATGGGTGAGTCCATGAATGTTCAGTGACAGTGTGACGTAGGTCAGGATTTTCAAATCCTAGAGTTTCACCATCTATTTTCTATCAGATGCTAAAGCAGGAGATAGGTGTAGGAGACTATTTTCATGTTCAGCCTGCATGAAAAACTCAGAGTGACTGATTATAATCAGAAATAATAATTAAAAAATCGTTTTTCAGTTATCTACACCTTTAAAGATCAAAGCTGATGAATCCCTCTCTATAATGGCTATTAGTATCAGACCAGAGTGCTGTATCAGTTCAAACACTCAGCAGTGCTGTTATCTGGAAATATGTGTAGGTCATTGGCTTCAAAATGTTCTGTCTTCTATCAAAAACAACATCCTGGTGTTTGTTTGAGCTTTATTTATACACAGGTCCACCATATAAAAGTCTGTGTCCAGGAGGTACAGGTTGTTCCACATATTCATGTCTATTATCTTACTGACTGCAGATTATTCATTTTTCATTAGGGCAGGGCAATGGTGGCAGAGGAATTAAGTGGCCGCCTTGCAATTGGAAGGCCGCAGGTTTGCCTCCGGCTCAGTCTGTCACTGTTGTTGTGTCCTTGGGCAAGACACTTTACCCAACTTGCCTGCTGGTGGTGGTCGGAGGGACCGGTGGCACCAGTGTACAGCAGCCTCACCTCTGTCAGTGCTTCCCAGGGCAGCTGTAGCTACGATGTAGCTCATCCCCACCAGTGTGTTAATGGGTGGATGACTGATTGTGTTGTGAAGCGCCTTGGGGGGGGGGGGGGGGGGGGGGGGGGGGGGGGGGGGGGGGGTTGTAGAACTCTAAAAAGGTGCTATACAGGTTATTTATTATTTTGTCCCATGAAAAGCAAAGTTTAAAGTTTCAGGTGCACAGTTGACAACCTACATTTGTACTTTTATGTTCAGTGTATTGAATAGGCATCTACTGAATAGGTATGAAGCAGCGCCTAGGTTTTCTAGCCTCTTTTGTCCAACCCCATGTGCTTGATCTAGGCGTTACCTTTGATTCTGCAGCGTCTTTTGAACGGCACTGAAAACAACTAGTTCAAAACTGCTTTTGTCATCTTCGCAACATCTCTAAGTTAATACTTTCATTTCTGAGTGCGATATGGAAATGATCACACTTGCTTTTGTTATGTCAAGGCTTGATTATTATCTTTTAATTTGTCTACATTCTAAGGACAAAACCACTTGTAACTTGTGCAAAATTCAGACTTCTAACAGGAGCTCATGAACATTCACATTTACTCCTGTCCAGGCCTCCCGTCACTGGCTACCTGTGAAATTTGGAGTTAATTTTAAAATTCTAACTTTAACTTATAAAGCCTTACATGGCCAAGTTCCTCCTTACTTAACTGACATGCTGCAGATTTACACTCCTGAACTCCACCTGAGATCAGAAAGCCAGATATTCTGCTCCCAAAAACCCATTTAAAGTCCTGTGGAGATCACTCCTTTGGCCCCGAGGTTGTAAAGTGCTCCCCCTTTGTACCTCTACTTCCTTTTGGGTAAAGTTCTTAAAGACTTGGCTTTTTAAACTTGCTTTCAACTAATTTAATTTCTTGTTTTTTTATCTTAAAACTATTTTACTCATGATTGTTTATTTTCTTGCATTTTGTTTCGTTCTACTGTAAAGCACTGATTTTTATGTGTGAAAAGTGCTGTACAAATAAAACTTACTTGGGCATCTATTAGGGCTGCACAATATATCAAAAATTTATCGTTATCGCAATATCAGCATGCGCAATAGGCATATCGCAAAGAACAGAAAAATATCGCAATTAATGGTCATCTCAGATTTTTGCTACACATAATGCATTTTGTCTATCAAATGGAAGCATGAAGTTTTTGACAAATCAAACAGAGCCCTTCACCCATTTGGCCAATCAGGTGGGTTCTTATAGGTTAGATGTCTTGGTGCCTAGGTGGACGGCACTTCATTTGGATAGCTAGCAAACATCTGAGTTAGCTTAGAGAGCGTCGCAATGACTGAGGGTAAGACGTGTGCGGAAAATGTTAGCGAGAAAGAACTCATAATTCAAACAACATGACTATTATTTCAAAGTACTGGTGTTCAACAAACACAAGAACTTTGCAAGACATGCCAAACACTTGTGGCAACCACGAGGGGAAACATGACAAATATCCGTTTTCACCTCCAACGCAACCATAAAGATCTATATACTGGGCTCTAGAAAGCTAGCGTTAGCAAACCCAAAGTCTCTGACGTTAAGACAAGTAAGAGCACAACAGCCCAGCAGATCCCCATGGGTGGAACTCCTTATGAGAAACCATCAAAGCGGTACAAGGAAATAACAGAAGTAGTCGGTAAGTGCTACGGAGTAAACATATTCATTTAGCTCTGTAAATGTTCTACAGCGTTGTCCTATTGTTTTAAATCGCTCCAACATATTTTAATGATTATTGTTTACAAAAATATTGAAACAGATCATGCTAATTTTGTAATGTAAACTTGCATGATTTCATTTTGTTACTGTATTAATACTGGATGGAGTGGTGTGTCTAAAGTATATATACAAAAACTGCAGATTTAAGTATTTGTTCATTTATTGCAAGTAATATCGATTTTGCAATATTAAGCACTGTTATCGCATATCGCAAGTTTTCCTAATATCGTGCAGCCCTAGCATCTATACAACAAAAATCAGATCAACAAACAAGCCTGTGTAGTCAAGATGTATCACTAGCAAGATTAGCTTCAACAAAGATCCAGACAATATTCACAATTATGCAAAAAACAATTTAGTGCAAACATAGCACTTTACTGCTTTAGAGATTGTAAACATTAAAGGGGCTATTTTTTTTTTTTATTAAAAACCGTTGTCAAATTAGGAGAGGAATGATGGGTCATTCTCTAGGCCGAAGCATGATGCGTCTTGGTCAGTGGTGTGTAATGTAAATAGTACATTTGTTGCTTCAAATTCATTATGGTAAAAAGGGTGAAGGGTCACTGATAGTACACAACCAGTACTAAATATCTGGACTGGACGTGTGCAGAGCTAACAGCAGAGGTGAACAGGTGCCTGAGGGTTTACAAATCATTCTGAGGTAATGACCCATAACAGACCTCTTTTCCCCCATTTCAGCCTTTAGTGTCTCTTTAGGAAACACAAGTAGCTGGATGTGCTAAAAGTGCTGCCATTAATCACACTTCATTACACACGTTTATGCTGTAGACATGCTGCTGCAAAATCAGATCTGCAGACTCAGAAACTCCTCAAGAAGATTCAGTTAAAGTAAAAGTGCATGGTGTGTTTATGCAGAAAACAGCTGATCTTTCCTACTGTGTTGTTCCTGATGAATCACATGTTTAGTCTGAGCTTTATTTAGTCTTTATCTACTTAAATGGTCTACATAATCCATCTGCCAGAATCTGTTAGCATTCACCTGAAGTTATTAAAAATTTGCCTGATCTATAAGTTTTGACAGTCATCAAACATAGAATACCTTGTGCACATTCCTGGGATTCTCCAGCCACGCGAAGTACATCTCCTCCACATAGTTGGAGCTGGTGCCATTTAGAAAGGGCTCAGCAGCCACAGATGTGCTCAGGCACCTCACAGGCTGACACGTCCTTAAGTCTCTTTCAAGCATCAGTGGTCGAGTCTGGAACAGGTTCTGGGCTGTCTGTGCAGTCCTTAGAGGCTGTAGCCTTGTAACGGTAGTCCTTAAGCGGTGCATGGCTGCAGATCAGCCACAGCTCCTCGCCCCCACCTCCCTTCTTGGACGAGAATGCAGCAGCAGCAGCAGTATTATCCCAACTGGAGAGACTCTCAGCTCCTCCTGCCAGTTTCTAATGATGGAGCCCGTTTCCTCACAAATCCTGCTTCTTGCCCTCTTCCTGCTTTCCTCTGGATCCAGTTGAGGCTAAAAGTATAAATAGTTTAAGTATAATAAATTACACAATCAGACAGCTGACAGATGTTTTCACATCCCCAGGCCTCAATTTGTTCTTACACAGTATTTTGTTTAGGATTTTAGAGGCTAAGAACTGTTGCATATGAATAACTTCTTCACTGATGTTGACAAGTTCTTTTGATTTTTTTCTCAAAAAGTGGCTCCTTGTGTTGTGCCTGTCAGTACAGCAATCATCATACTCCTAAATTTCATTTGATTCAATAATTATACAAACATGTTTTGGAGATTCTGCTTACACCAGAAGGTTCTTACACTGAGGTGAAAGTTTAAAAAAAAAAAAAAAACGGCACTGACACTAAAACAGGAACACTTATAGGAAGGGTTCGCTCCAACTGTTAATGTTTAATCTTCACACAAAGATCTTGTGCGTCACATGATGACATGAGCCCAAGGTGGCCTAAAACTTTGCTGGCCATGCAGCTGCCACCCCAGTTTTAACCAGACTAATGTAGTTTTAATGTTTTCACAGTTACTCGTGTCTAAATCAACTCATAAAGTGGTTAATTTGTAGCTTTTTCCAGTGGTTCAGTTGTTTTTTACACAGGGAAAACTGCAAATGAAATCAAATGTGTCACTACCAAGCAGGTGAGCTTGTTAAGTCTGCTGATTGGTCAGACTGTTTCGGGGCGGGGCTAACAGAAGTAAACACAGGAAGGTGATGAGTTCTGACACTGAGCTAGTTGACAATACAGTCTAAAGCCCTCTCCTTGAGTCATTTATGAATAATTTGAACTGTTCTTTGTTTTTTCATGAGCCGAAGCTGATAAATCAAGTCATCCGACCTGATTTCAGTGAGGTAATATACCTTTTATTGTTCATATGAGCCTTAGGTTCATCACAAGCTAGCTAGAAGCTGTGGTTTGTTGCTGTGCTGAGATATGACAAGGCAACATTGCTGCAGATTCAGCTGCAGTTACAACGTTAAGTGAGGCATAGATTTTTGTGCCATTTCTCCATTATTACCACATATATAATTATATTACAACATTCACTCAGCATGAGAGATAGCCATATGAAGACAGTCCAAATGTTTGTGTCAAGTTATGCAGCTTAAGGCCAAAGTTCTGTTTCTGACAAAAGGTATGAATGTCTTAAACAAACCAAAGAATTTCTTTAAGTTGTCAGGTTCAACCAGTAGATGTGAGAAAAGTAAAACAAAAATGACAAGGATAAAAAGATCCAAATATGGAGGATTCTTTCCTCCGTGAAGAAAACTGAAAAAAAAAAAAAAAAAAGACAGAGACATTCTTGTTGGTTTTGTCAGGAGGACAGAGGAGCTTTATCACTGTCCACATTGAGTCCAGAGAAATTACAGGTTACATCTCAAAAAATTAGAATATCGTGAAAGTTCAGTATTTTTTGTCACTCACTTCATAAAGTGAAACTCATGTATTATATAGATCCATCACACACAGTGAAATATTTCAATCCTTTATTTCTTAGAATTCTGATGATTATGGTTTACAGCTAAGAAAACATCAAATTTAGTGTCTCAAAAACTTTGAATGTTGTGAAAAAGTTATATGTTGGAAACTCATGGTGTCACACCCTAATCAGCTAATTACCTCAAAACACCTGCAAAGGTTTCCTGAGCCTAAACGGTCTCTCAGTCTGGGTCAGTAGGCCACACAATCCTGGGGAAGATGTAACTGGACAGATGTCCGGAAAACAGTTGTGGACACTGGACACCCTCCACAAGGAGGGGAAGACACAAAAGGTCATTATTAAAGAAGCACAGAGTGCTGTATATTTATAGAAGGTGTGGTAGGAAAGGGTGCTTCAGCAACAGGGAGAACCGCAGCCTTGAGAGGATTGTCAAGCTAAAGCTGTTGTAGAGCATCACAAGACAGAGGCTGGAGTCAGAGCATCACGAGCTGCTACGCACAGACCAATCCTACACATGAGCTACAAATGTAACCTTCCTTGTGTCAAGCCACTCCTGAACCAGAGACAACTTCAGATTGTTGCTTAGTGGTTCAAATTCCTCTTTTCAGATGAAAGTAAAGTTTGTCCTTCAGAAATCAGAGTCTGGAGGAAGAATAGAAAGGCTCAGAATCCATTTTGCTGGATGTCCAGAGTGAAGATGCCATAGTCAGAGATGATTCAGAGCACCATGCCCCGCTGCTGGAGTTGGTACACTGTGTTTTCTAAAGTCCACAGTCCACACAAGCATCTACCATGACATTTTAGAGCTCTTCATGTTTCCTTCTGCTGAAGCTTTAGGGAGATGCTGGTTTCATTTTCCAGCAGGATCTGGCACCTGGTACACTGCCAGAGGTACCGATTCAATAACCATGATCATATTGTATTTGATAGTCCAGCAAACTGCCCCCCCCCCCTGAACTAATGTTGTTTTTGACAACATTAGTTCAGCTGATTCCTGCAATCAGACTGTGATCATCTATCACACATGTTGTTTTCCTACACCAAAAAACTTCCCCCACCAGGCGTTAATAGAAAAAACTGTTACCAGAGCTGATTTCAGATTCTAGAGAAAATCTCGGCTTAACTTTAAATTCAAACTTAAACTGGTTTTTTTATTTGTTTTTCTCTCAAAAAGATAAAGAAGAGTTAAGTGACGTGACGGCACTAGCATCAACGGACTCTACCATGTTCTTATTACAGATGCTACAGAGTGTAGTAAACCCAACTGAAGGCTCACGCGCGGCATTCAGTCAGGAAGTTAAACTAAAATCTTGGTATTTAACCGATACATAATTAAACACCTGCTCAAATACGTGAAGAACATTCGGTAGTTATACCTTTCATGGAGGTCTCCGCGCTTCTCCTGCTTCTTCCTCCGCTCGCTGCCTCTCGAGCGGTGAATGAAACTCAGCAGTTTCCTGTGCGCGCGCGCGGTCTAGGGGAGTCTCGCGCACTCGGACTAAAGTGCCGGTGCCCTGTCACTGGGTCACGTGACACCAGTGAATTCGACAGAGAAAAAAGTAGGCCTATTTTGTTTGTTTTTTCCTCAGCTGTTGGGAAAATAATCAGTTGATTAAACCACGCAATGAAAAATCTCTCAAAATGTATACAGAATTATAAATATGAAAAACCAGTCTGTTTATATCAGTAACAAGAGAAACAAAAACCACACTGAATAGTTAAAAATTAATGCGTTTCATTTGCCATTTTTAAAATTGTAACCAGTCAAAGATGAACACAAGCTTTTTTTTCCAGATACGTGAATGATGACAGTTTAAATAAAAATATAACAAAAAGCAACACAATCTTTAAAAAGTGGGCTACAAGATATACTATAAAAAAATAAACATTCAGAAGGAGGAGGACTCATCCTGTCAAAATAAGAAAGGAATAAATAACTGAATGAAATTGGGAATAAATTAATAGATAAATAAATAAATAAAAACTAATATTATCTTTTTATTCATCCACAGACTTGATGAGCACAGAGACTGATAAAACCTAAAGTTATACGCACCAAACTGAACTGTTCCCCCACACCTCCAAAAACATCTGCAACTCTTCAAGGAGGGCTTGCACCATCAAACACTTCACACTGAGGGTGTCTTGTGCTATCCTGTCTTGCTATTTTAGTTCAAACAATATCTTTTAGTTACTTCAATAATTCTGATATAATAAAATTATACATGAATGATTTTGTTTGTAGTCAGAGAAATTACACAAGTGCATATGGTTAAATATAAAAGACCTGGCAAGGTAAATACTCAGTCTGTGCTTAATTAACATTTGTTATTCCTGAATCAGTTTATTGAAAGACATAAACGTTCATTTTAAGTAAGGAAAATAACAATTTTCAGTTGTCCTGTATGTGAAATTGGCTTGACAAATAATTATATTCATTGCGTCTTACAATGATTTTTGTATTTTTGTATGCATGTGCAGACCTATCCAGGGTGTGTGCCTCTCGCCCGATGACTGATTCAGATGAGTACAGCTCCCCACGACTCTAAGGAGGAATAAAGGGTTAAGAAGATGAGTGAGTGAGTGAAAGATTTTCCTTAAAGCTGGGGGACAAACTGCAGCTTTGATTAAAACGAGTGATCAGCAGCTCCTGCAGATCCGGATGAAGGCTGAGGAGATAATTCAGCAGCTAGAATCAGGTGTGTCTGAGCAGGAACATATCAAAAACATGCAGCCACAGCGACCCTCCATTAGCACTGAGTCGCGATTTTCAGATCCTTCCAGAATGGAAGAGGGAGCAGGGATGGGAGCTATAGTCATTCAAATTTCAAAACACCAACTGCTGCACTTCCAGCCACCAGTCTGTGAAGCTGGTCAAGTTCACAGATGACTCCACCCTCATTGGCCTGATCTCAGACGGAGACGAGTCTGCCTACAGGAGGGAGGTGGAACGTCTGGCGTCCTGGTGCAGCAACAACAACCTGGAGCTGAATGCAGCAGAGATGATTGTGGACTTCAGGAGAGAGTCAGCCCCACTGCCCCCCATAACCCTAACAGACAGCCCCATCTTAATCGTGGACTCCTTCCACTTTCTTGGGACCACCATCACCCACGACCTCAAGTGGGAGATGTACATCAGCTTCCTCATAGAAAAGGCCCAGCAGAGGATGTTCTTCCTGTGGCAGCTGAGGACACTCAGTATGTCAACCATGATGATGGTCCAGTTCTACACGACCATCATGAGCCCATCCTCCTCACTTCCTCCATCACTGTGTGGTGCGCTGGGGCCACTGTGAGGGATAAGCACAGACTACAGTGTGTAGGGCATTCAGCAGAAAAGGTGATCGACTGTAATCTTCCATCGATCCACAATCTGCACACCTCCAGGGCTCTGAAGCGTGCAGGTCGAACCACAGCTGACCCCTCACATTCTGGTCATGGACTGTTTAAACCACTCCCTTGAGGCAGGAGGGACCATTCGGACCAGAACCTCACACCACAAAAAGAGCTTCTTCTCCACTGCTGTAGGATTCCTGAACACCAAATAACCATTACAACCACACAGATCTGCACTAGTCACTTTGTTTATTTCTTATGTTTATTATTCATAATCTTTTTTTGATGCATGCTATTTTTCACTTGCTTCACTTGTATGTGTGCACCATTCCACCGAAGCAAATTCCCAGTAACGTGACACTCTCACTTACTTGGCAGTAAAACACAATTCTGATTCTGATCATGAAAATCTCCTCCTCCTCTCCTTGATGACATCACACTATGGACCCCAGCTTTAAGTGCAGTGTAGTAACTCGTTTAAATGAAAGTGACAGAGAGCTGATACACTATTTGGTTGGCGGCACAAAACAAATCATTTATATGTAAGGGATTTCTATTGAAACAGTTTTTAATGACATTTCCTGAGGGAGTAAAGAGTGAAGAAGACTTTTCAAATCCAGTTTACTTTCACTGAGCCAGAGTGTGTAACCTCCTGGACTCTATATTTAGATAAAACAGGATTTGTGACCTGTTGTACTTTTACACGGAGTACACTGACAGGTGTCCTTCATTCACAGCAACACCCAGAACAGAGCAATAACCATTGACCTTTGTCCTCCTCATGAGTACACAAAGAACAAGTTCTAAAACTCATATAAACAAATCGTTAACATCATTAACAGTTTTCTCTATCTGAGGAACACTTTCACATCCTTCATTTAAGAAAAAACGTATGCCAGTCTTAAATATTTACCACTCTGCCTGAAAACTATTTTAGTTTGATCTTTGCTAACATGGTCTACTAACATAGTTATACCTGAACTCAAACTGAAAAATAAACAATTTATATTCATTATATTCATCACACACACACACACACACACACACACACACACACACACACACACACACACACTACTCCACCACAACCGCAAGACTGAGGGTCAGAGGTGGACGGGCAATCTGAGTTCTGGAGAATCCCAGAACGGCCGGAGTGCTCCGGGTCATTGTCGGATGATTTGCTTAACAATTGGCACAATATTCTCTCTAAAGAATTAGAAACCACAGTTTTACCAAAAGGAATGATGGCATCACTTTTGCATTCATATCAAAGTATTTTCCACTTAAAATCAGACTTTTTTTAATATCTCAGATGACTTTTTTTCATGGTAATGATTTAAATGCATTCCTGAAAATTTTAAAATACTGTCATTTTCTCAGTAATCTTTTCTTATCTCTTGTTCCAGGAGGCCGTGCAACAGCAACTACAGCAGAGAGTCTGATAGAACTAGTTCTGTTATCAACTCAGCTCATCTCACTTTGAATACCTACAGAATTTGTTTCCAAGAATTACTGATTAGAGGTGATGCATCTTCTATCAGTCAACCAGAATTCCCAGTGCAGACTACAGACTTGTTTAAGGATCTTTGTAAGCAATGGAGCATCGATTCCTTTGGAGAAGAGTGAAGTCGTCTTTGTGACGCGTCAATGGGGCTGGAACAGCTGCTAGCCAATAGTTGTCTTGCATTGCAAGAAGAAAATGTTCTGTACCTTCTCCATTGCCTGTTGACGACATCAATACAAACCACAAGTTGATAAGGTGTCATATTGTTCCCTGAAACTATTTATCCTCCATGATTCCTCACACAATTTCATACGGATGTGGTTTTTACTTTTGAGTGATGGTGCTGCTGTGACAAGTGAATTTCCCCACCGTGGGATCAATAAAGTCTATTCTATTCTATTCTATTCTATTCTATTCTATTTGTTTTACTTCTTTAGATACAGTACTGTGGTCTTTGGAGCAGCTGATGGTTTATTTTAATAGTTGCTGTGAATGACCTAATGGACATGTTTACCCTGTTCTTTTATGTTGTGTGTATTCTGTTATGATAATTCTAGAGAAAATTGACCCACAGGGGAAGGTCATCCCCTTGCAGACAAAAAAGTGGGACAATTTATAAATCAAATACAGAATATGTGGATGTGTGGTGAAGAGCATAATTTGTATCTCCACATGTTGATAAATGTAAATTTCTTTTAAATGTGTTTGTTTCCTTTTTTGTCGACTGTTATTTCTGATTTGCCGTGTATGCAGGGTCAGGAGAGGCTCACAGCTGCAGCTTTACCCTGCCTCATGCATGAGGTGTTATGGAAGAGGCCTTCCACTAGGCCTCCTGTCCTCATGTGTGTTAAACATTTTAAATGTGTGTAGTTGGTATTAATTGTGTACATGTTGATATACTATAGTAATGAGTGGCTACATTTAATCACTGCTCATATAAATGAAACAAGCTAAAGTTAACATGTGATTCCCAAAAGCTTGTAGACTAAACAAAATGACTTCACCTGGATGTGATTATGAACAAACACTGCAGGCGACGTGAGTAAAGCTGCTTTAGCTCCTCAAATAAGTAAAAGCATAAAAACGTTCTAGCGCTGTGCAAAACAATTAAGATGAACAAAATTTTTCACTCAAACAAAACTTGCGGTTTTAAAAATATTTATGATTAAACTTTTTGATTAAAACTAAATATAAATCATTGGTTGGATCAGTAAGTTAGTCTTTAATAGAAAAATAAAGATTTTTAAGGTAAAGTTTGGGATTTTTGTTTACAACTTTTTTTGTTTGTAGTTTTTCAAAATTTGTTTTGAACTTTGTTTTTTTGTTTGAAGTACCTTTTTTGATTGATTAATAAAGAAACAAAATGACCTCCATATGCAACCTGTGGTTCTCAAGCCTTGTGTGGCACTCAGAAGTAGCTTTGACCAAAAGCAACATGAACCAATTAAGTGTTAGTAGTTTTTATGGCCAAATCTTTGGATTATTGCATAGGATTTCCAAAATAGGACACTGAAAATTACTCAGTTTTAACTGGAATTAGCAAACGTATTGCTTATTGTAAATTAATTGAGTACACAGTTTTGCATACTTTCTGTACCAGAATGAGTGGCTTAAGACATCTGGTTTCTGCTTAAATTCATATTTTTAGCTCGTTCTTAGTTTCATTTCTGCAGCATTCATAATATTCAAAATCCATTAGAAAATAAATATTTTCCACTTATTTAGAAAACTGCTGCAAAAGCAGAAAAACCTTTGCCCCCAAATGAAAAAAATATTAAGGTATTGAAACTTGACAATGAGTTATTTTTATAATAAAAAAATATCTAAAAGCTAGGTGTATAATAACTTTGTGGAAATAGTTGTGGCGTAGGTAAACAAAGAGTATAAAAGTAGCTTGGGGTTTCTATGGCAATGGCAAGATTTGGCCAAGCAAGCCCAATTCTTGACCCCCTGGCACTGATAAAAGATAAAACTATGGAGGCACAAAAAAGATTGGAGAATAACTGCATATAAGAGTGACAAATGTCAGTTTCGTAAAAAAAAATATTCAGGGGGCATTCGGAGTTGAACCAGACACCTCTTGATCTGCAGACAATTGCTCTGCTGCTGAGCTATACCCCACTGAGCAATTCTCTCAGCAACAAGTGTCGGTAAAATAGAACCGTTCCACAGCGCTCATACAGAGTCTTTAAATGGTCTCTCAGTCTAAATGGAATTACAGAAATAAATGGACTTTTGCACCATAGTCTAATTTTTAGAGTTTCACCTGTACTGTGGTGGAATTTCTGTAATGTTTCTTACATTTTTCTTGTAATAGGTTAGTAAATAAATGTTCAACAAATATTCATTTCTGTTTTTCTCTACTGAACCCCCCCCCCCATCTCCTCAACCCATTGAAAGAGACCACAGCATACAAGGAACCAGTGAGGTTTTGCTGATTTCTGGCTGTCTTTCTTCCAGCTCTGATGTTCTTTAGCATGAAGAGACTTCTGTTGTGGAAATAAAGTGGACAGGAAATACGACGACTGGTTCTCGTGACGGCTTATGTTTATTTTTTCATATCCAGAAAGTTTAAAAACATCCTTTCTGATCATCTTTGTGTTTTTAACCCAACAAGGTGGAATTGATGTTGTCTTATGAAAAAAGGTCACCTATTTTGTTTCTGAGAAAACACTCCAGTCTGATATTTGTGTTTGTTGTCATTGGTTGATGATTTTAATAAATATAATTCATTTAAAAGGAGAACGGACTGGACTGTGTGTGTACAGTAAAGAGGTTAAAGGGGTGGTTTCTTAAAACAGCTTCCAGTAGTGGCTGAAATGATCACTAACAGTAGACTAGTAAAAAAACTGAATTTGCTCATTAAAATGATAAAACCAAAATCTAAAACATTAGCAGAATACAGCTTTCAGGCTGCATGTTGATGCAGTTTTGCAGAAAGAAGGTCACAGCTATGGCCTTTCTGCAGCGTTAGGATGTTCTCCCTTTTCTGTGTACTCCAGCTTCCTCCCACAGACCAAAAACATGCATGTCAGGTTGTTTAGACTCTAAATTGTCCCTAGTAGTAAGTATGTATGACTGTTTGATGGTCTCATTTGTCACTGTGATGGCCTGGAGACATGTGTCCCCCACCTCTCCCCTCACGGGCACCATCTCCCTGCAAAACCCGGCAGCAAACCACATCATTGATTTGGGATTTCTGATTTTGAGAGCCTGTGCAAACACACGTTAAAGGTGTGGTTCACTTGTTTAATCAATGCATTTGCAGAGGTCTCTAGTAGGAATGCCTTGCAAGTCATACTCAGGGGGGCAAAAAAAGCTCAGATGTGCCCGTTTCAGGAAACTAGCAGAATGCCACACCAGAGGAGAGCTGAACACGTCAGGATTTGGAGTCTTATTTCCTGATATTTGGACATCTCGCCTCGGAGTGAAAAACAACTACCACTGACTTGCAACATTGATGTTTTATCTCCACAAATAACACAAGCCTGGAGGAGCTTCTGCTGTGTGGTGGAGTTGCTAATGCTAACGGT
The DNA here is from genome assembly GCA_006937985.1 of Aphyosemion australe. NCBI lineage: Eukaryota > Metazoa > Chordata > Actinopteri > Cyprinodontiformes > Nothobranchiidae > Aphyosemion > Aphyosemion australe. The sequence continues at coordinate 702,058 of SSNS01000008.1, read as the reverse complement.
TAGCTTCTACTAGGTGAGACGTTCTCTGCTGTTTCTTGGACGCTAAACCAACAACAGCCTTCCTCGTTGTGAGTCAAGATGGGTGAGTCCATGAATGTTCAGTGACAGTGTGACGTAGATCTGTCAGGATTTTCAAATCCTAGCGTTTCACCGTTTATTTTCTATTACAAGCTAATGCAGTAAATATATGTAGAAGACTATTTTCATGTTCAGCCTGTATGAAAAACTCAGAGTGACCGATTATAATCAGAAATAATCATTAAAAAATGGGTTTTCAGTGAACTACACCTTTAAGTTCTATAAATAGATGGAATCCCCTGCACCAGTGCACTCCCTCTTTAAATATACATCATGAAATGCTAAAGACATTAAAAATGAAGAAATAAGAATCCCCACATGAAGTCTTCAGACATAATTTATAAGAGTCTGCTTTGAATCTAAAACACACACAATAAAAGACCAGCTGGGATATTTTTTTTTCTTTATGAAACAGAAAAGAGCCATTTCAAATCAGATCTGGAGCCAGCAGTTAGTCAGAAAGGCTTTCATGTTCCACAACAGCAACTTTACTACACAAATGTATCATAATAACAAGTAACACAGCAGGACACAGGGGCAGGAGCTCACCAGCAGCTCAGCCCAAAAAAACAGAAAGCCAGTCAAAATGCACAATAACATCCCACTCAGCAATGCATTAACTCTGAATATCATGCAATAAATACCACCACGATAAAACTGGAAATGTACACAAACAGCAGGATACTGTATGGTCAACCATTGTCATAGTTTCAGTATTAGTAATGTTCAGCACACAGAGAATCATTGAGGACAGAAATATCTTAGCATGCTGGTTTTTACTGTCTCACAGAGCAGCTTGGACAGGTCCAGAGGACACGCGGAGGCGTCGGTTCAGGGTCAACAACACTCCAGAGAGATAAAAGGCTAAAAACAACGAGAAGTAACAAAACAAAACAGATTAATAAATACACCCCGCGGTCTCTGTCAGAGAGACACAAGGTTCTGCTTGTTTGTTTTACACAGGCAGCTTTAGTCGTGCAAATGAAAAACCACAGGTCATACCAGGAATACAGGTAGAAGCCATGCTCATCATAAAAAAGAAGATAGAAGGGATTAAAATGGTTCAGAAATATACAGTACAGTAGAAAGAGCACAAGGATAGAATGCAGCCATAATAACGCTAAGATTAATGATTTATAGATGTGTGTATGTGGAGAAGGAAAAGCATCAACAGGAGTTCCACACAGGAGGCTGACAGAAAAACGGAAAGGTGTTGTCCAGGTGTGCAGCCACATACGGGCCAACCGGAGATAAGACCCAGGTGAACACAGTCTCCTTAGTGCAGCTGATTGGACTCCCGCTGAGGCGAAGATTATGTGTTGGTGTAGAGAGAGAAGGGCATGGTGGGTAACTAGAGTGCAGGAGGACGACAGCAATCCAGCGTTTCATCCACCTGCACCACTCTCTCAGCGCCGGATCAGTCACTCGGATCGTCGACTCCTCAGCTACACTTCACCTCCTGCTGCTGCAAAAATAGAATCAACAAGCTTCATTTATTATTATTATTATTATTATTATTATTATTATTATTATTAGATGTAGTTAATGAATCTGTCTTCACTTCTTAACGTTTTTAAAATCCAGTAAATTCTCATCAGCCATCCTCCTTCAAGGATGCAGCAGCTCTACTCTGAGCTCCACTAGATGATGCAGCTCCTCCTCATATCGCTAAGGCTGAGCGCAGCCACACAGCTCAGCTCCATGTCTTGCACCATCCTGCCATCGCTAAAGAGCAAGTAACCAAGATACTTTCTTGCTTGAGGCTCAGTCATCCCAGCAGGAGCATGCAACTTTTTCCATGGCTATAACCTCAGAACTAGATGTGCTGACTCTTCCAGACAGTTGAACTTGTCAACCATCTAAATACATGCTGAAGGTCTTTGCTTGAAGACGCCAATAAAACCACATCATTTGCAAAAAGCAGATAAAAAATCCAGAGGTTCCCAAACCAATTTCCTCTCCACAACTGCAGCTTGAGATTCTGTCCTTGAACACCACAAGCAGAATCAAAAACAAGGGATAGCCCTGGAGTCCAACCTACACCAGGAATGAGCTTGAGTTAATCCAGAGGATGTGCACGACTCTAGCTTTGGTTATACATATGGGGTTCCGAATGTGCCAAAAATGTGTCCTTGGATTCTGCTGCATTGTGGAGTAATTGTCTTCTCGTGTTGTCACGTGATGTTGTCTGGTCTGTTGTTATAAGTTGTTGTCAGGTGTTGGTTTTACCTGATTTGTCTTATTTTGTTGTCCAGCCTTGTTGTCACATGCTGTTGTCTAGTCTGTTGTTACACTCTGTCGACCCGTGATGTCAACAACAGAGTAGACATGTGTCGACAGAGCTCCGGTGGCCTAGTGGTAGAGTGTCCGCCCTGGGTTCGATTCCCGGTCGGGTCATACCAAAGACTTTGAAAAAATGACTTTGAAAAAAGCTCACCCCACCATGGGGATGTGATGAATACTTGGGACTTTAACTACATGTGTCGACAGAGTGTAATGACAAACTAAGACAACAGCATGTGTTGACAGAGTGTAAAATCGAATCAGGTAAAACCAACTCCTGACAACAACTTATAACAACAGACCAGACAACATCACGTGACAACACGAGAAGACAATACAGTGGAAATACACTGGAAGACCATAACATTACAGCAATGCAGAACAATTTAATAAAACAGATGATGTTAAATGTCATGACATGTTACTCCACAATGCAGCAGAATCCAAGGACACATTTTTGGCACATTCGGAACCCCATATATACAGGGACTGAGGGACACTGGCACCCCAACACACCCAGACCCAGATGACTTGTTTATTTTCATATTCAGCTAATGGCTATATGATGAAAATTGGTTTTGAATTCAGGGTAAAAGCATCCTGACTGAAGAGCGAGTTCATAAATTAAAACTTTTTTATGTTTCGTAGCTTTAGATTTGGCGACATCAAGTGGCATAAAAGAGAAACTACAACAACATAAGCTCCAAGCTTTCTAAAATGCCCAGAAAAGATAAACAAACAAATAAATCATTTTACGTTATAGAAGAATATTTGAAACAGTTTACACCATTGTCATATTGCTTTCTAGGCAGTAGATTATTTTAATGACTGCAGGTCAATTTCTCTCTTTACAAAATCTTATATTTGCAGTTTTTGTTGGTATGTAAATTTTTTTTTTTTTTGACAAAGGTCAAACATTGATGGTTTAATCTACTAGAATATACTTTATATTAATGTTTAATGACTAAAAGAACAACTGGGTCATGTGGAAGGTTGATTAGAGCTAGTGTCTATTATGATATATTACTTATTTATTCCCTAATTCCCCCAAAGCTGTCATTTTTAACTCTCATGAGCTGAAAAATTAGAATTAGAAACCTATTTTTATTTTCTAAAAATTTCCACCACTTTTTGAGCAGATTCAGGTTATGATTAATTTAAACCAGAATCACAGGAAGAATGATGGAACAAGTTTAAAATGGCTAATAATCTGGAACATCACTTGGACATGCAAAACGTCCCATATAGCACTCAGAGATTAGCATTGATACCAGAAGAAAAAAGCTGATGAATACATTTTAAACATGAATATATCCTCGGCTCAGATTCCAACAAAAGCAGCTTACTGGATGCGGCTTTGCTATCTGAAATCCACAAACACGGAGGAAAATAAAAGGATTTTTTCTATAAATGAAGAAAATCTGAAAAAGTTGAATCATCTGATCTTTTCCCATCACATAAAAACAGCAAATGTCACAGAGGAGGAGAATGTTTTAGTCATAGGCTGAGCTGGAATATTAAATTATAAAAAACTAAAGTACTAAATATTTTATTCATGTGCGCTTGTTCTTTTACCGCTTGTCTCTAAAGGACGGAGGTCTATTTGTAACTCCTGAACTCTTATTTCAGTTCACATGTGAATCCACTCAAATGAACGCTGAGTGTTTGTTCAGAGTGAACTAAAGTTTCTATACGTCGTTATCGACTGTGTCAGTCTTTTTTGTCGTCGTACCTCATCCCTGCAGCGGTGCAGCAGGGGCTCCTGAGCAGTGAAAGTGGACGTTTTGCCACCGGCTGTCCCTGCGGTGCCATACCCTCGTCTCTTCTGATTGGCTGGAGCAGGGACGGCCCTGGTTGTCCACAAACTGCGTCAGGCGGATATAGGCAATGCAGGCTGCGTCATCTCCGATCATGTGGACGTGAGGGTTGAGGATGGTGGTGTGGATAGGTTTGCTGTTTTTGGAAAGGACTGATGGGAAAGAGTGGTGTCACTTAAGGGGTACATTTTGAATTTGCACCAAAAAGCAGGTGAAAGTGTGGACTTACGATTGTCAAAGTAAAATCTATGGAAGTCCATGCCCTCCACCAGGTTCCCCAGCCCCTCAGGCTCAAACGAGGTGAGACCAGGGTCACAGATCTTCCTGGAGGAGTGTGCAGATCAAAGTCACAATTCTTACAAAATCTTACCCAAAATGCACTTGCTGTTGATCTCATATTAGTGAAAAGTTAAAAAAAAAAGGTTATTTTACTAAAATTAGCTAATGAGAAAACAACCTGTGATATATAAACATTTAGGTATTTAAACATGGCAGACTGTAATGTTATGTTTATTTATACCGAATTTTCACAGAAGGAATCCCAAAGTGTTTCACAGCAAAGTTACAATCAGGATAAATGAGAATACAAAACTACATTGTGCATAAAACAGTATCAGTGACAAAAGTACAAACATACACGTAAACAACAGCTAAAGATAATTGCACAAACTGACACAAAAAGAACGGCTTTGATTAGACACCAACTCTGTTTGTTAAAAGTATTTTAAAGTGTTGTTGCATCTAATACAACTCTATGTACGTACATCCTAAGAGCTCATCATTTGACCTTTGCACTCAGAAGTTTGGTTCAATGAAGATTCTTGTGTTTGTTTCCTAGTTTCAGGAGGGAAATTTGAAATGTTGCACAATAAGTCTGAATAATATTTTTTAAGTGGAAACAACGAGAACATAAGAAGGTTCTCTTCCTCGGGCTTCTTGAGATTATTCACTTTTCCCTCAGCATTTTAATCGTGGTGGTAAAAACATTAAGACATTTTGGGATTTATTTACTTTATTCTGGATTTAATGTTTAGACTTTTATCTCAAAAATGTATTTTTGTTTTGCAATAAAAAAAAATCCCCTCAACATTTGATCATGTTTTTTCTGGAAATACTACATTGACATTATTTTTCCAAATTTTTAGTTTTTATTGTCAAAATCAAAACTTATTCTATAAATAATTTAATTCTTTCCTTCAACAATAATAAAACACACACACACACACACACACACACACACACACACACACACTCACGCTGCTGAGCATTATTCTTTATACAGTAAGCTGGTGGCGGTGGAACAATGACTGTAATTGCTCTTTAATCTTTTAATACAACACATTTGCATGTCAATCAGATTAATGGTTCCTCCTGACTGATGAAGCTCTCATGTCTACTGGCTCCTGGCTGAACTTTCATCTGAAATGAAGGGTGAAGAAGGAGAGGTGGACTCACGCGTAGGCCTCAAAGTCTCCATTGTTGACAGCTTCGATCAGCTGCTCCGTGATCTTTATGATCTCCTGCTTGCGGGCTGTGGAGAGGAGAGGAGACAGTCAGAAAGATGTGGTCAAACCTGCAAAGCCACAGTTAGCCGGAGAAAAAAACTTAATCACAAAGATCAGAGGGCTGATCACAGTTCAGCTCCAAATCACGTCACAGCTGCTCACTCATGTAAGTCTCATAAGTTACTCTTCCTCTGACCTGATCTCCAAACATAGGAACCACCTCACAGCTTACGTACCCCCCATCGTCTGTCCAGGTGCCGCATCCCCCTCTACCTCCATTTATCATCCATCATATCTCCTGTTTGCATGTGAGGCTGCTTGAGCTCATCGTGCTATTCTTGTCCCAGCCCTTCGGATGAGATTTATTGTGTCCTTCTCCTGTCGCTTCCTCCCCACTCTGAGTGGAGGGCTTAACTCGCTCGGATTGTCTCTCTGCCTCCCTCCCTCCCTCCCTCCACCTCTCCCTCACTGAGTTCTGCTGTTCATTTCACATTCATGCATTTTTTATCATTAAAAACTTCATGGAAGTGCTTCTCTGCCTCAGAGCTGCATGTTGTTTTAAAATCAATTAGAACAATGTACGCTGCAACTGTGGCTCTTTAAAGTTCTTAAAGGGACAGGTCCCGCTCTAACAACCTCCAGCATGAGGCGTCTGTCTCAGCTTTATCATATGTTTATACTGCAAGACTCTGGCAACCATGAAAAAGTGGAGATGAAATAATCTTTGTCTTAAGCTGCTTACAGTATTACATATCATATGTTAGATCATAAGCCAAAAGGCTGCACACATAATGATTTCGTTTTCTGCATTCATACAAAAAACAAAAATGATGACGTGAGAAAACAAAATGAAAGAAATCAAACATGAACAAACTATTTAAAGTTAATTTTGTTTCAGTTGCAGCTGTGCACTTAGCTGTGATTTATATGTGAGCCTTGTCATGAACAGTCTGAGAAGAGGACAATGTGTGTGTGTGTGTGTGTGTGTGTGTGTGTGTGTGTGTTAAATTCTAAGTTAATCTGAGATGAGTTCAATGCCTTTTTGCTGGTAACTGATTGGTCAGAGGAGACTAAAAATGACCACTACTTCTTTCACAGCTCCCAGTTACATCATCATCCTGATCAGTTATGGGAGGGGAAATCATAGTCATGGTTATTTAACACAATTACTCACTTAGCAACACACTGAATCTAATTCTTAAAACACACCATGAATGCTGCAGTGAGGCTCTTCTATAAGCTGACCCTGACCACACAGAGAGCTCAGGACACACTAAACTGTATATTATGACCTGTTTTGACTTCGACACACTTTTCCACCCTTTTATCTGCACATTTTGGAAGACAAAACTTAAGAAATATATAATTTGATCACCAGTAGGTTTTTGGAGCTGATATTTCAGATTCTGTAAATAAACTGGTACCAATTTATGTCAGCAGGGGGCAGAGTTGTGCTGTTTAATGGTGATTAAAACTTGATCTATATTACTTTGTTATACTACCACCACCACCACCACTACTACTACTCCTACTACTTTACTACTTCTACTACTCCTACTACTACTTCTATGGTAAATGGTAAAATGGCCTGTATTTGTATAGCGCCTTCTTAGAGTTCTACAACCCCCCAAGACGCTTCACAACACAATCAGTCATCCACCCATTCACACACACATTCACACGCTGGTGGGGATGAGCTACATTGTAGCTACAGCTGCCCTGGGGCGCACTGACAGAGGCGGGGCCTGCCGTACACAGGCGCCACTGGTCCCTCCGACCACCACCAGCAGGCAAGGCGGGTTAAGTGTCTTGCCCAAGGACACAACGACGGCGACAGACTGAGCGGGTTGCGAACCTGCAACCTTCTAATTGCAAGGTGGCAACTTAACTCCTCTGCCACCATCGCCCACTTACACACCAGTAGCCCCCTCTACTTCTTATACTACCACCACCACCACCACCACCACCACTACTACTACTACTCAAAGCGCTTGCTTGTAAAGCGCTTAGAGTTGCCTTCGGGTAGGAAATGCGCTGTATAAATAAAACTGCCTTGCCTTGCTACTTCTACTACCACTACTACTACTACTACTACTACTACTACTACTAATGCTAACTCAGCATAGAAAAGCTGCACATTAAAACCTGCAAACTTCTCATGGTGTGGCAACATTGCTACCAACTGCAGCTCTCGGTCAATCACATTTTCATAAAATTATAATATCTTAATGTGAGAAAGGTACGTATAATTTATTTTCTGCCATACCATTGGTCTTTATCTCAGAGTTTTAAAGTATCTTATTGTTATTATTTAGGCTTGTGTCTCTTTTAATCAATCAGTTACATTCTATTAGGTATTTATTGGATCTGCTTGTGCTCCTCAGTCCAGTATTTGCTTTCAATGCCTCTCCAAGTGCCTTTAATTTACTGTGCTCTTTATATTTTATTTTTTGTATTTAGTCTTTATTTAGCAGATCAAAAACATGATTGTTTGCGACTGTGGCTAGACCAAAGGAGAGAAAGAAAGGCTATTAAACAAGGCAGGACTCATTAACTGTGTGCAGAGTGAGTCTGGGGGTGTGGCCTACCTTTTACGTCTTCATCTTCAATAGTGGTGTTGCTGCTGTCAGAGGACTCCTGAAATGTATAGAATGCAACTTTTTGATCACGTCGTGCACAGAAAACAACCAAACACGACAAAGGACATCAAATACACTCAGCTGTTTATATTCAATAAAGCATGCACACATTGGCACAACAAACTCAAACATCTACCATCATATCTACATTACAGCTCTGTGTTCACGCCATGGATTTAGCAGCAATACAAAAACACCACAGCTGTACGCTGCTACTCCAGCACAATCCTGTCTGCAGATTATGCTGAGTCAGTGAGGAAGGACACTGACGACACTGAGTCACACTTAGCACACCGTCTGAACGGGGGAATGGGGGTTCATCTGGCTGCTTTCCTGCTCACATATTTCTCAGCCAGTGGCAGGACCACTGAGCTCCAATTGTCTGAACACAGAGAGGCAGCACAGGGCAAGGGAGCACTCACAGCTACACACACACACACACACACACACACACACACACACACACACACACACACACACACACACACACACACACACACCCCTTTCGTCTATCCCATGCAGAAATACACACTAAATAAGTACACCAATATTCAACAGAATACCAAAAGTGTTTAAGCTGAGCCCACACAGGTAGAGGAAGTGTAAAGACGAAGGTGTCGGATGAAAGAAAGGACAAAAAGATGGAGATGGAGGAAGAGGAGGAGGATGTACCTTTATCCCATCTACTGGGTTATGGATAACAGTAGTCTGTGGCTCCTGGAAGAAGAATGGAGAGAAAGAAGGGGGAGAAAAGAGAAAATGGAAGTGAATGAAGGAAAAAGGATGAATGTTATGATGAAAATGAGTTTGGAAGAGGAAGATAAGCAGAGTTTAGGATGTAACACATGAAGACACAGACGCTCTGTTCTAAACACAGAGATTGTGATTGAAAACGTGAAAACAAGGCAAATCATTTTTTTCTGGATGATTATTAAAATATCTACAACATAATAATCCAAATGTTCATTACCACCTGGAATAAATCAACTCTCCTTCAATACATTAACCATGCATGACTGGAATAAAGAGAAAATGGGGCATTTTTTTCCTAAAATAAGTTGGATAATTTTTTCCACGTAAAAAACAAAACTGAAAAAATCGACAAACACATCAACAATTTACAAAGACGTGTTATCATTTCTCTATACACACACTTGGTGTTGCAGATTCACACACTCACCACAGCACTAAATACCAATGAATCTGCAACTGAAACGACTCCTCACTGAATACACTAAAAGCATTAACTTCTATTATAATTATAAGGATGAATACATATTTCTTTAGGGGCGTTTTTCAAAGACTCATTTGCTCACTGGGAACCAGAAGGCTGTGTGCTGGTAGTTTTCGGGGGACTTGTCAGAAATATTGTGGAATAAACTCCAGTCAGTGCTTATCCTGTAATTACAACATACCAATCAAAGAGATTCTATGCAGTGTTGGCTTGCTTTTAGCACCCCCTAGTGTCCGTTAGTGAAACCAAAAGTGAAACTTATCTCCTCGCTGTGCGTTAGTCTTTTTAACACCTTAATCTAACTGCTGAAATAATAATAATAATAATAATTCATCGAATTTATATAGCGCTTTGTTAGGACACTCAAAGACGCTGCATGCACGCTCACATTCACACACTGCTGATGATGGTAAGCTACTGAGTAGCCACAGCCGCCCTGGGGCGGTCTGACAGAGGCGAGGCTGCATTGTTGCGCCATCGGCCCCTCTGACCACCACCAACAGAGGCAATTCAGGTTAAGTGTCTTGCCCAAGGACACAACGACGGTGACAGACCGAGTGGGACGCGAACCCGCGACCTTCCGATTGCGGGGCGTCCACTTAACTCCTATGCCACCGTCGCCCCCAATGTCTCCTCAGCCTTCATTAGTGTCTACAGGAGCGGTTCATCACTAAATCAAACAAATCAGCTGTGTTCATGATCTAAAACATGCAGGAAACATGCTTGAAGCAGACACCAGGTATGTCAGGTCTATTTTTCTAAGTCTATCAGGGACCGGACCGCCACTCTGAAGTGGCAAGTGTGGTATTCTGGCCACAGAGGGCGGTGGGGGTCTAAGTGACATTTCATTAACCCTGTAAAGGATCATTTTAGCACAAACTGGCTCAAGAACATGATTTAAAAATATGAAAAACTTTCATAGTATGGCTTTAAGGTTTTATTTAGAATTAGATGGAAATTCTGTTGAAATTTTAATAAGTCAAAACTGTATTTGTTTTAATTAAGCCAGCATGTCAATGCAAAGCCTGCAGACTACAATAACCTTGTTACCTTACTATTAGTTTACCTCACCTGTTCATCATTGTATTTACATTGAAGCATCAGTAATTCACCTTTTTTTCACCATTAACTGACTACCATTTCCTAATTAACTATAGCCTGGCCTGCCAGACACACCCTCTGTGAATTCTTCACAGAGAACCTTCCGCTGTATAGAATAGACAGAGGGAGAGTCTGGCAGGCCAGGCTAAATTAACTAGGGATTAGTTCATCACATCGACACATCATCAACAAAGCACACCTGTTTACAAACAGTAAGCAGGAAATGGTCTTTAAATCTAATTAATCTAAAGTGTTTTTAGTGGGTTTAAAATGTGCCACAAACAAAGTGAGCTGTTAGTTATTATTATTGAGGATTACTCAGGAAGTCCTCATCAGTAATGCTGCAAGAAGGCAAAGACAGATCACCTGTCTGTATCTGAAACCCAAATCTATACAATAGCTAATGTGTGGGTGCCTAGTTGAATCAATAAAATCAGAAGCTATGAGGAGAAGCTAGCACATGCTAACAAGAGCTACCTGGTGTGTTCTGCTGTTACTGTGCATGTTTGAAAACCAGATGCCTCCCTCTAATCATGGTGAGAGCGTCAAACCCAAAATCTATAAGTGTTCATGTCTTATTCAAAAATGTGAAACAAGAGCGTTGGGTTTAGTTAAACTGGCAGCATTTCAATCATCTGTCACGGAACCACAGCAGGACGAAACCCTGCAGTCTAAATGTTAAATCAAACATCCTTTAGCCTCCCTGGCTTTGGGGTTTTGTTTTTTGTTTCAGATCAGTCGTGGTTTGCTCTGAATCTTATAAAGACCATCATGCAAAAAGTAAAATCTACATCAGGTTTAAGTTTCTTATAAACATGAAATTCAGAACTGATTACTCAAACTCGCTAAGATTCACAAATGCTACACACACCACACTCCTACTGTCTTTCACACATCCACACACACTGCATTTTAGATGTGTTGTGGACAGACAGACGGACGGACACAGAGCTGCGTACCAGTGCAGCTGAGGAAACGTTGCCTTTGGGGCTGGTGACTATGCTGTTTCTGGTGCTGTTTGTCTGCGGCTGTGCAGGAAACACAAAGTGTTGTATTAGTGCTCAGAAACAACTCGGAGAGGAGCCATCTGCTGGCTGTGAAGTGGGTGGTTACTGTAAAAAAACAGAGTGTAATAGAGGGAAAGAATAGATGATGGAGGAGTGCTTCAGACAAAGACAAACAGTGGGAGGATTAAACCAAATGTGGTTATAGCTCTTCATATTCATATCTATATGTAATGAAATAAAATGAATCCAGTCAGAGCTCAGGTTCTCCAGCATGCGCGTTTCCATTTTCATCTACCTTCAAGAACTATAGATGCTGTTTGGCAGATGGAAAATTAAACCGGCAGCAGCTGTGCACCTCTGTAACATCTGCCAGACACGAAGAAACAAGCAAGCTAACAACATTACAACCTCTCATTAGATACAACATTCAACAGTTTTATGTCGACAGGTCAGACTCAAACACGCACGCACACACACACACACACACACACATCATGCTAAATATACAGACATTCAGTTTCATAAGTACTCACTCAGACAGACAAAAGAGCTCAATTTACGATCAGAAACACCCAACAGGCATGACGCACAGATTTCACAGCAGAACTTTGTGTTCTCCTGCTGTTCAAAGGTGTTCAGGACTAAAAATAGAAAACCCCTGTTTATTTTTTTAGAGACAGAATTAAAAAACAAAAAAGGAGAAAAGGTCTCAGAGAGGATTTAAGGGGGAGAGAATCTCATGCAACCATCAATTTGAACCATGTTTAGTATTTTTAGTGTTCATGAGTAGAAATGTCAAGTGAGCTGTTAGGCTACTAAGTACCTGCAGTCAGAGCGAATATATCATAAGGGAGTAAATCTGGACCACTCTGCTGAATAAAGCAACAGCAGACCAGCATAGATCAGCTTCATGGTGTTGTATTAAACAATCTGGAGAGTTTTACTTTAAAATTTGAAATCATGTCATCAAGACTAAAGTATTTGACCCCTGATGTCGTCTGCCTTCGGATTTTTGTTTAATTAAAATGTTTCAGATCAACACATTAAAAATCAGATTAAGATAAATCTAATGAGTTAACCAGTGATGGGTTGTTTGGGTTAATTATAGAATCTTTAACTGGATTCCTTTTAGAGTTGGGAGACCCTCCAGAGCTCATGTTTTAAGGAGACTGTCAACAACAATTTGTATCAGTAGGTGGCAGAGTTGGGCTGTTTAGTGTTGATTCAAAACTATGAGGATAAACTGTAAGTGAGAAAATATTTTATTATACTAGAATCAGTCCAAACTACCATTAAAATGTTCAGACCAATTTAGGCTAAATACAATAAAACACTTGAATGATCAGTCACACAATAAGAACCTGATCACACAACTCTGCTATAAAAGCAGAGAAGAACTGAAACGGGAGCCAAGACGTCCAGGCAGAGTGTCAGTATGCATAAAAATGCTTTTATTTATTCATTCATCTTCAGGAGCATCACTGGTTAGAAATATGGTTAAAAAGTGCTGGATGACATACTACTAGTGTGTGTGTGTGAGAGAGAGAGAGAGAGAGAGAGAGAGAGAGAGAGAGAGAGAGAGAGAGAGAGAGAGAGAGTGTGTGTGTGTGTGGATCATCTTTGAACATAGTCGAGGCACATTTTTAAACATTTATCACACACTGCCAGTGTGTTTTGCCTTTGTTCTGCCGATTGTAATTGGTCCTGACTTTTAAAAACAAGACAAGATTGATATGAATTTCGCCTTCAAAATAAAAGCATGACTGAAAGCAGAATGTAATTAATTTTTAACATTAGTCATTTTGTCTATTATATTATTTTTGTGATCATTTTGACCTCAGCTCAACATTGATGTTACCAAACACAGCTCACCTTAACCAGGTGTCACAGTGGTTTAAAGTTTGGTGAGAGGCAAGTGGAATCACAAACTGGTAAATTCTGCATATTGGCTAAAAGGGATCATTTTAGGTTATTAAGGCTTGGTTCCAACTGCAAATTGAAATTATTTATTTAAACTTGCTTGACAATAAAAATGTCACATCATCCATTAGGTTTCACCTTTTTCTTTTTAAAACATTTTCTTTGATAACAGATGATTGCATGATTAAGGGACAAAATGCCTGCCTGTACTGTGCCACACAGTAGCAACAGTCTATCAGAGTTAGTGATTTTCCAGGGTTTGTCCTGGATGTTGTTGACCCTGCCCTGACCTCTGAGAGGTCTTTAGGTTCGGTACCCGCCGCCTGTGAGAACTCAACTTTCATCAAACACATGTAGAGGAATTAACAGTAAAGTGAAGCTGTAATGTACAGGAATACTAAAATAGTTCCCGGGTTGTGTGCCATCATGTAATACTGTGGTGCTGCTAAGTCAAGCCTGTGATTATGCAATGACAGATTAATCATCTGACAGGAAATAATCTGAGATTAGCATCAGTCTATCCTGGCAGAAAGGACAGAGTTGGCAATCCAAGAGAATAGGGACTGGAGGAGGAAGAAGGAAGGATGTAGGTTAAAGAATCAGGAAGAGAAGGGAGTCACCCAGATGTTCCATAACTTCTGTTCTACCTCTGCATCTCACAGGCTTCCCATCAGAATTCCTAACCTGGATCTGGATGTTCGGAAGCCACTGTAAATTAAAGAATCAGCAGCAGGATTTCCAACAGGAACTGGAGTCTCTGACTGGGTTTGTTGGATTATTCTGGCGGTTTGAAGAGCTCACTCATGCACTCTCTCACCACTACGTCATATACCCAGTAGACTCATTAGGGCTAGGGTCTGAAACCGTTATGATGGTTACAAGGAGCCACTTCACAAGGGCTGACCCTAACCTAGAGCTGCAGGTTACAGATGCCTAACACAGGGATAGCCTAAACACAGCAAACATCATCATTATGCACCACATTTAGTTACATATTGATTGTGGCAGGATACACCTATGCATGTCTGAAATTAAGTGAAAGCTTGTTTTGGTGGTTTTCACTTGGAAAAATGTAATTAACATAATTTATTTCCATACCACTGACTAAAACTTAACATGTAATTCCTTTGTATTTATTTATGTACACATACACATGTAGGTGATTGTAACTATTATCACAACCTTTAAAATACTAAAATGATTAAACCTCTCTAGGAGCTCTACTTTTATAACAGAATTAGTACTTTCCTCAAAAACCAGATTTTTTAAATCCTATGTGTGTCTTCTGCCCTCTGGTGGGCGATATAAGTACTGCATGTGGCAAGTACCAGTTTTGTCTCTTGATTACTGTTGTACTATTACATAACTACACTCTGCAACCCTAATAGAAATTTAATTTCCTCATTTATTTATTTATATTTATTATTTATTCACTCATTGTCAGTTTTTGACAGGATCTGTCCTTCATACTGCTGCACTCAGATATTTGCAGAAAAATCAATTAAAAAACAATTGCAACATCAGATGAAAAACAGGTATCAGACAGTGGTACACCAGTGATGTCAGATGTCTAAATTACTGCAGTTTCTGCTTCTAAAATGTCTCTTCAAGAAATTAAAAAGCACACAAACCAATTATTTAACGAGTTTTGCTCTGGCACCAAATAATTATTCAGTGTGAATAATGTCTGCGGCAGAGTGGTGCAAAGTGGTGGCAGTGCCAAACGGAGAGCAGAGTCAGAATGAAAAGACTCTGATCTGAATGAACTGGCTGCACTAAGAAGTCAGGGGGTTTAAATCCGTTTTTAAATAATAAATGTAGATTACCTTTATGTTTGATTCCTCATAACTCATTAATCCACACAAGTAAATCATTTTGTGTCAAGGATCTTCACTGACTGTTGAAGCACATTTGCTCTAGTTGCGTTTCTCTTCTGTATGAAACTATATTTGGAAAACATCAAACAACTACAGCTCATTAACTTTTGGAGTCAATTCAGTTCAACATCTTGCTTCCCCATGTTCCACAGTTTGGCACGATGTCCCACTTTTTGACTGACCCAGCCACTGCCTGCTGAGGCTTTCTTGTCTTACATTCAGTCACTGAAGCCTCATAGAGCCTGTTTCTGATGTCAGTCAAGCTGAGATCAAGGTAATTTAGTAATTTTGCTAAAATCTGGACTAGTTTGGACTAGCAGAACCGGGCAGATTTTGACATCCATGTGCTCTTAAAGGATTTTGAAACCTACTTCAAAGGTTGAATATGGAACAATTTAATAAAAAGCTATATTTAAAAAAAAATAATACCTCCACGAGGCGTTTAGAGGTGTGCAGAACGAAGGTACAGTATTTCCTTTAAAGGAACACTTTGGCAGTTTTGGCTTGTTTTTAGCACCCCCTAGTGTTTGTTAGCAAAAGCAAAACTTTTTTTTAACCAGGTTCTCCTGATCTCAGGCGGCTGCACTGATCTTTGTGGCTGGCATGAAGCGGTGAAGGAAGAATCCGTTTCTGAGAACCCCTAACTCTTATTACAGTTAAATCATGAACATGCAAATTTTCTTAGAAAATTATTTTCTTTATACCAAAGGCATCCAAACCTTTCCAGAAGAGTCTAAATTGCTGAGTGGAAAATGCTCACAAGCCGTAAAAAGTTAAAATCTAAAAAATTGCAAAGATTATTTTTTTGTGAGCTCATAAAAAAGTTTAACTATGTAAATGGCACCTTCTTAGGGTTCTACAACTCCCCAAGGCACTTCACAACACAATCAGTCATCCACCCATTCACGCACACATTCACACACTGGTGGTAATGAGCTACATTGTAGCCACAGCTACCCTGGGGCGCACTGATGGATGCGATGCTGATGAACACAGGTGCTGCCAGTCCCTCCAACCACCACCATCAGGCAAGGCGGGTTAAGTGTCTTGCACAAGGACACAACAGAAGCATTCTCTGGTGGGAGCCAGGATCAAACCTACAACCTTCCGATTGCTGGACAACCTGCTCTGCCTCCTGAGCTACTGCTGCCCTTCCAACTATACATTAAAGTGCAACATTTCATTGTCAATATGAACATATTTGTTTTTCATAGAAATGATCTATGAATCTTTGTAGAGATATGAGGGTTCTCGGGTCGACTGTTTTCTAGTTTCTTGGTTTTGAAAATAAATGTGAGCCCATTATCAGCAACAAGAGCAGGATGTGGGTCACTCTTTCAGGAGTGTTTGCTGTATTTCCTCATAAGTCTGCTTTACAGTTAGTGAGGTTTTCATGTTCCTGTAAATCTTGAATTAAATTCAAAGCTGTGGTCAACAACAACAGTTACATTGTATTGTTCTGAATCTTTTTCAGTTCAAAAATATGTCTGCATTTATTGTTAAGCCTTACATTAGTGAAAATATTGACTTAAAATTTGATTGTAAAAAAAAGTCTGCATCAAAAGTCTCTTCAATGTAGCATTTGTAGCTGAGGGCTGCACAAAATCACTCAGAGGGCCGTAAAAGGCCCTCGAGCAGCAATTTGGACACCCCTGCTCTCTATATGTATTTTTTTCTGAGGTCATACTAATTACAAACACCATGAGAAAAATAAAAATGCACACCAAACAAAAGCTCTGGTCTCATGAGGTCAAAATAAGATGTGTTTCTTTTTATAAAAAATACTTTAATATTCCATGAAGTTTAGTTGCTTGAAAACACCTGAGATGAAGTGAAAACGGTGCAGAACATTAAAAGAGGGAGCATCCATCTTACCTTGACATCAGCCTTCTTGTTGAGGAGACTTTTGGCTGCTGCAGAAAAGCAGAACGACACACCCTCAGATGGAAGAGTACACATCATAAACCTTCAGATGACCAAAACTCTTCAAATCTGCTCACACAAATGCACGATTATTCATGCATGCGTGCAAGCTAAAGCAATCTAGCTCATCAGCAAGCCTGAAACTTACAAATAAACTTAGGTGACAAAAGACTTCCCTTGTTTTCCCAAAAAAATAATGTTAAAACCCACAAATTTACTCAAAAAACACACTAAAAATCATCATTTAACCGGCACCTCCTAACCCTGATTCGCTGCTTAAAGCATTAGATAAGCTGCGGGCATCAGGCATGAGGGGAGGGAAAAAAAGTCTAATTCTCGAAATAATCCAAATACACTCATACACAGATGCACACAGATAAATGGGGGATTAGGCGTGGGACTATGGAGGAAGTGGAGCAGAGATGCAGGTGAGAATGGGTTCAGGAGGAAACTGGATTACAAGACTTCAGTGATGCTGTTGCAGGACGCGAGGGCAAAACTAAAACATTAAGCTGCATAAAAGTGTGTGCTCTGGTGAATAAATGTGTTTTATGAAGATAAACGAGGAGGAAAGCGTAAAAAGCAATAGTCATGCTGACATTAATCCCTCATCACAGTGACTCTAAAGCTCTGCGCGGGTGTTCGTGCTCAGTGTGGCAGCTATGATCCAATATTTTTTTATTTCCGTGCACCTCGCGTTTAAAAACCCCACATCCTGAATTCTGCATACAGTTCAAACTGTATTAATTTGTCTTCTAATTCCTGACAAACCAAAAGAGGTCTTAACCCATGACAGGCGCAGAGATCTGAGTATTACCCTCCTCTCCGAGATGAGAGACGAGGCTGCTTACCTTGGCAAACATTTCAGATGCATTAAAGGCAAATGAAGATGGGGGGGGGGTTTAAGAACAGAGATTAAACACAAGCCGAGAGGAGCTGGAAAGGCGGCGACTCTGGGAGATTTCCATTTAATTGTGTGAGATCAGTGAGAGGAAGGGATATAAAGACTCAAAGGCAGAGGGGGGTAGAAAGGGTTCACCTTGCTCCACGATACCGGCGGTGGTTCCTGCCACTCCGCTGACGGCAGCGGGGGCTGTAGTCTGCCGACCCACTGAAACACAAGCAGAGAACCAGTCGTTTTTTAGTTTGGACCTATAAAACAATACTGCTCTAAGAATGGAAATGCTGGTTCTCTCAGCCATTCCCTTGAGATTATCTCTAGCAGCTCGTCTAAAAGCACTCTGGTCCAACGCATCCATCTCAGATGGGTTTAAGTGGGTCACTGTGGAGGCCCGTTTACCTAACACACCTCCGCATCGCTCTGAGTTGGTCTGATGCAGTAACAGAGCTTAATGATGTGTTAGATCTACCTTAAAAACAACAACTGACCTCAGACCAGCTGGCATGGTGTGAGACATTAAAGTTAAAGTCCCACTAGTTGTCACACACACTGATGTGTGGTGAAATTTGTTCTCCGCATTTGACCCATCCCATAGGGAGCAGTGAGCTGCAGACATGGCCACTCTTGAGAACCATTTGGCGGTTTAACCCCCCATTCCAACCCCTTAGTGCTGAGTGTCAAGTCAGGAGGCATTGGGTTCCATTTTTTTCAAGGTCTTTGGTATGACCTGACCAGGATTTGAACCCTGATCTCCCAGTCCCAGGACTCATACCACTAGGATACTGTTTACAGTTCATTTGTGTCAGACTGATCCATGACAGCTGAGTCCTGTAGTTCGTTACCATCAGAGTGAGCGAACAATGGATGTTCTGTAAAAAGCTTTGAGTTCTTTAAAAAGTGTTATATAAATCAAATCCATTATTATTGTTTCCCCATCTTTATGTTTCTGTTTATCTTCTTGGTCTGGTGGGTTCTTCCCAGCAGCTCCAATAAAAGTCTGATCCACACAAAACCCTTCAACTCAGATGCTGGTTGAGCTCCAAAAAGGCAGGAACTCACTGGGATGTGACTGTTGGCAACTAATTACAAACTGAGACAGATTTAGGACACGTGGTGATTAAAGTTAGAATCTCACCGTAACCAGCTGAAGACACAAAACTTTAATAGGACAGGAAAAGGAGTAAACAAAAACACTTAAAGGAACTAGAGGCAGGATCTTTAAAAAATCTGTAAAAAATGAAACATGTATGTTCATTTTTTCAAAGCTAATGGGTGATGAAGCGTTATAAACCTAAAAGAATGAGGCCACCCATGTATCGTTCCATTTTCTTAAACAGGCTGTTTGCTGCAAAATGCGCTGCAGTTCGGTCACGAATTTCCCGCGCTGCCCTACGGATATGGCGTCAATTGACACTGCTTGCGCGTTCACGACAGCTTCAAAACAGAAAGAAAATGTGTTCGACACTGCAGATCGGTAGGTGGCGCTATTGCACCTTAAGTTGCTTGCCAACCGCCAAACTCCAAAAGAAGAACTGTGGGAATGGATTCTACTGCAACCAGCAAACGACCAAGCGTGGCACAAAGGAAGTTTATTCAGCGGCATCTCGTGAGTCAAAAACCAAATATGGTAAAAGACAGGCAGGGACCCGAATCTATATCGGATACGTGATTGACGAATGGAGGCTGCTTCAACTATATCTGGGACTCAAAAAGGATGCTGCCATGGCTCATTTCCTAGTGAGCAGGTAAGAAACATTATAGGTTGTGTTTAGAGATGATATGACAATGATCTGACCTCACCGATGACTCAGAGAGAGCTAGCGTGCAGTAGCATTAGCTGTGATCATGCTACAGTAGTAGCATTAGCTGTGATCAGGGCTGCAGCGTGGATTGCTTCGCCGCAATATTGTCCGTGAGAGCGGCGGGGAGTTGCCTTTTCAGCGTGAGATATTGGAGGTGTGGCGTGAGAGCGTGTGAAGAGGGTCAGGTAATGGTATTTTTGTGTTTGTGTAACATAGCCGTCTGTGCACGCTCCCGTGCTGGGCTGCAGTTACTCGCAGAGCCGGGCGCGTCGCTCGTGAGCATCGTTTCTTTTTTCCTGCCTCTAGTTCCTTTAACAGGTGCATCTGGACTAAGAACTTCACAGAAAAGATCATTAAAATAATTCAAAAACTTGAAATGTATCACAGTGTGTAATGAATCTGTTTCAGTTTTTAAATCACTGTGGGAAAAAAAAACATTTTTATTAATCCAGATGCATTCATAAATGTAACATATATTGTTTTATACCATGGTAGGAAATCATTCCACAACCAGACACAATAATATAGTGAACAAAAAAGCCAATTATCACAAATCAGTCTCCTATTGCCAATCATTTCAATGTGCTTTTGGTTATAGGTTTTGCCCTTTTGGTCCCTTTGTGGTCCCCGTTACACACCCATCCTTGAAATGGTAATGAGCAGTGGGCTGCAATTTGTATCACACCCGGGGGGCAACTTGGAGATCAGCACCTTGTCTGAGGATGCTTCGGCGTGTGGTGGGACCTGGGATATATCCCATGACCTTCGGAAAATTGGACAACCGCTCTACCCATTCAGTCATGGTTGTCGCCCCAAAGTCACCATGTAATTAAATACTGTAAACTCTTCCTTAGCTAACCACTTTTTCTGCCAGCGTCCAAACATATGGTGGATGATTAAAATTTGCCATCTTTGTTATTTTACTCAGTCGCTGAGCCGCCCACCATCCTGCCTACCAAACCGAGCGCTGTGATTGGCAAGACTAATCTGGCCTGCTGAGGTTCTGATGGAACGTGGCTAGACCAACATGCAGAGCAAAACCATTTTTCTCCTGCTACGGTGTGTCTAGATTTCTAGGCTAGGTAATTCTATCACTTTTATGGATTTCTGAAAACTTGGATTGCTGCTTCAACCTGTGACTACTAAATCTGTAATGTTGATGTTTTTTTTCAATTGCATCATACGCCACATGATCTAGCCAGAAATAAAACTTGTTGCTAGTGTCGTATGTACTGATTTAGTGCGATTCTGTCACGTTGGGGTGCTACAAAGATCCCCAAAGCAGATTAAGGAGACACAGAGCTGAATCTGAACTAAAACAAACCAATAATGAAAACCATGGAAACAAAAAACCAAAACCAATGCACAAAGAGAAGTATATGTAAAAACGGGGAGGCTAGCAGGATCTGACAATGAGATCTTCTTCTCTCAAGTTAATTGGCAGATTGCAAAAGACTGAACGGTGCATACTGCCACCTACTCTATGAGTGTGCAACATCACCGTAACAAACTAAACTCTCAGCTATGTTTCTCTTAAATAATGAAACAGTGCTTTCCTATTTACTGCCTCCTCATCTGTTCCTAAAATCCCCACCAGTGGCCATTCTCTTCCTTCCTCCGGTACTGTGCTCTGCTGTTTCCTCCTATTGCAGTGCATTAGATCTGTGGGTCCTGCTCTGGTACGGTTTAGCCACATATAAGTGAGATTTATTAATTAATTCAGAGGACAAATAAACCCATATTTATAGAAACAGCTAGGGTTAAAAATATCTAGAACTCCGAGGCCTTTAGGGTAAAACATTTATCTTTTCCTGAGAGCTGATGGTGTTTGAGTCCCAGAAGGGGAGATGCAGCCTGCTACAGAAGGTAAGTGGGATAATTCATCATCTCTTCAGTAACGTTCCAGGCGTTGTTGTAAAATAGCAGCAGTAATCTACTAGCCTGGCAAGCCATCCTATATATGTTAATATATAATAAAGAATAAAAGAAATAAAGAATATATAAACTTTGCAAGGCAAGAATTTGGTCTAGTTCACTAGGCTATAGTAATCTACAAGAACTGTCAAAACACAGAAATTCTGTCGCTGTTTTTCTTTCTTTTTTTTTAATAAATCAGATTTGTTTGGAGATATTTCCAGGGAATCAAAGACTGACCTGGACTTGGCCTCTAGTCTGTATCACTTGTGATCAAACAAGTTTGTTTGAGCATCAAAGAAATGCTCAAAAGCCAAATATCTCTGTGATCTTTGCTTACAAATTCACTGCTGTGTGAGTGACTGTGAATGTGTGTGTGTGTGAATGTGTAAAGAGAAGACAGAGGACAGATGGCGTGTCACTCCATCCTCCTCACTCTCATCTTTTGAAAGAACTTTACTCACCAGAGAAGTTCCTGGAGACGAGCATGGTGGTCAAAATAGCTCCCTGTAGTGCAAAAAGAGACCACAGTTAGCTTAAAAATGTCCTGTCACATCAGGATGTGTGTGTGTGTGTGTGTGTGTGTGTGTGTGTGTGTGTGTGTGTGTGTGTGTGTGTGTGTGTGTGTGTGTGTGTGTGTGTGTGTGAGTGTGTGTGTGTGTGTTATACACTCTGATGTGTAGAACCTCCAGAATCACCAACAGAATACTTCTAAAGATCACAATAACTGAAGAAAGTTTAATGACTGACTTTGAACTAATAAGACAGTTTCAATAAATTTATAAGTAATTAAATGATCAAGATTTGGGATTAAAATGATAAATGACCTGTACTTGTATAGTGCCTTTCAGAGTCAGAGGACTCCAAAGCGCTTTACACTACAGTGAATCATTCATCCATTCACACACACATTCACACACAGTCTCATAAAGTGCATAAGAAAATGTTCGTTACTAAAGTTGCTTCACCATTTGTAGAAGGGTAAAAGTTTGACTCAACAAAACATCTGCAATCATTTCTAGGTTTAGTTTGAAAGACTTACGGAGCAGTTACTGTCTCCATTTGTCTCATTTCATGTGCTCCAAAACTATGGAACTCTCTGCCCCTCCACGTTAGGCTGGCACCTTCAATCCCAGCTTTTAAATCTTGACTGAAAACACACTGTTTCTCCCTGGCTTTTAATTCTTAAATCAGGTGTTAGTATCAAGTATATAGATTTACCTCCAGCCCATTGATTGCTTAATTTTACTTTTGTATATTTTAAGGTTTTTAGCCTGTTTGGTTATTAGTCCTTTCTTTTTAAACCTGGTTTTAAAATTAAGCTTGTTGGTTTTTCTCCTTTCTATTTTATTACCTACATTTTTGGTTTTAGTTCTTTTTAACTGAACTTTCAAATGTTATAATTTAGTTGTTTTTTTATTGTGCTGCTCTATCAGCTGCATGGCTTTGTTGAAAGCGCTTATAAATAAAATGGTATGGTATTTCATAGTGGAAGATGACTTTGATGGGTTATTTAATGGCTTCCCTTTGCTTAACATAAATGAATTGTATTGTGTAACTGCATGTTCAGGTTCCTGAAATGCTTGCTATTTCCATAATTATCACTTTTTTAAATAAACAGTAATGGTTTACTTTTAACAAAGCTTTCTGGAAAACCATAACCTCAAATACTTTGATGTTTGAAGTTATAAAAATGTTTTGGATGTTGTAGAATAAGTTGCTGTTACTGGGTTCAGGCAGCAACAGAGTCACTCTCCAGCAGAGAAAATAAAAGATTAAAAGAAATCCTCCCTTGTTTGCACCAAGGATGCCTCCACATCTCAAGGTGGCACATCAAAAACAAACGCTTTATTATGCTGTTGTTCAACTTTAACATAGGAAAAACCATCTGATAAAGGCCTGCTTGTTTTATTATTCCACAGTTCCTTGCATGATAAAGGACAAAGAAGTAAATAAATGCACACCTGCATGCTGAAAACAAAGAATCACTGTATCTCTTTTTCTCTCTTTTTATTACATCTTTTTACTTTTTATTGCAAATTTTCTTGAGATATTGTGAACTAATTCCCTTAAGATGTTCCTCACCTTTAATTTTTAGATTGTCTGCAAGATATCTCCACTGCAGTTTTTCACCATTCTTATCTCATTTCTAAGCCAATAAAAATGTCTAAAACACAACTTGGATCCAGATCAGTAAAACCAAACATCCATGTGACCCATTTAGTGTTTCACACCTTGAGTTTCCGCCTGGCGTTAAACTTCTTCAGGCACTCGACCGTCTCCTGTCTGTGCATCATTGAGGCCACTGTTGAGCGTTGCTGCAGGGAGACAAAAAGGGAGATGCTGAAAATAAAACATCACAGAAAAGCAGCTCTGGCAGTGACAGGTTTATGTGGGCAGAAGCTGTTGGAGAGAGTCAGCTTTGTGCAACAAATCTGTTGATTCAGAGGCTCCTGGGGTAAAAGCACTTCTGGAAAGATTTCAGGCTCAAACCGATCCAGACTCAAGGTTTCCCTGAGAAAACAGGAGAGGGCATGCTACTTACGCAGACCCATGGGTGCTTCAGAGCCTCCTGAGCTGTGATTCTCTTGGCAGGATTGATGGTCAACATCTGGTTGATCAGATTTTTAGCCTCCGGAGTCACTGTGTCCCACTCTGGGGAGGGAAACTAAACCACACCCACGTGCGTGTTAAAAATATAAACATGTTGGATTTGAAGTGAGGGAAAGGCGGAGGCTCACATCGTAGGCTCCAGCTTTGATCTGCTGGTAGAGTTTGTGCTGGTCTTCGTCCCAGAACGGAGGGTAACCAACCAGGAGGATGTAAAGGATCACACCTACACACACAAACACAACCTTCGTCTGAGTGACACACAGGAGAACGAGGAGGAAGAGGCTTTGGCAACTCAGCAAAGAGCTTACCACATGCCCAGATGTCTACAGGTTTACCGTACGCCTCCTTCCTCAACACCTCAGGGGACAAGTAGCCAGGAGTTCCCGCAAAACCTGGAAACAAACCCCAAAAGGGCTTGGTTTAGTTCAGCAGGTGTGTTTGTGACGTGGAGATGGCTGAAAGAGTGGAGCTGAGCTACCTGGAGAGGGTCTTCATGTGAAAATAAATGACATCACCCACTTTACACCTGTTCAGCTGCTTGTTAGCACATATATCTAATCAGCCAATCACATGGAAGCAACTAGGTGCATTTAGGCATTGATATCAACAGAATGGAGAAGAAGTGAGATTTAAGGGATGCATGGGTGTTGGTGACAGACTAGCTGATCTGATTAACTGCTGGTCTACTGGGATTTTCACCCACAACCATCTCCAGGGTTTACAGAGATTGGTCCAAAAAAGAGAAAATGTCCATTTAGTGGCGATTGTGTGGACAAAAATGCCTTGTTGACATCAGAGTATTCAGATGTGAACCTGAGTCATGATGTCGAGTGCATTAAACACACCCAGATTCAACAAGGAGGGAAAAATAAGCTTTCATCTGAGGTAATATTGATAATATTGAAACTCTTGGTTGTCTTGCTTTGATTTTTGTTATGAAATTTAATTTAATGTATTTACTTGTCTAAGGTGGAAGTTGTTTTTGTATGTTATGTTTTACTTTTTTGCTTTGAGCCTTATGTACATGAGCTGCATGCTAAATGATTTTTGTTAGAAGGGTTGGCATAATGAGCATGTGCTTCAGCCAATACTTTTTGATTAGCCTTGTTTCGTGCTAATTTGCTTGTGGTAGATCTTTATTCTGTATTCATTGAGATATTTGAATGCTAATCATAAAAAAGGTGGTAGGAGGTGTATTAATATTAAAGGATGGGTCATCGTGTCATAAAGGAGGATTCAATCTTATAACAGTGAGCCTTGAAAGACCTAGTTAGGATGTCCTACAGACATGGTCTGGACCGACGGACCCAATATAGACATGATTTGCACGTCCATGCGACGTTGAGTGTTTGCAGGGTCAAGCCTCCAGGCAAAACATTACATAAGAAAATGGGAGGACGTCACCTGTTGAAAGATGTTTTACTGTAAGAAAAATGTTACCCAATCTGTGTGTGGAAATATTTCCTTTTCACTTTAGTAAAAGTAAGGTGACGAGACACGGGAGTGTGTGTGTGTGTGTGTGTGTGCATGCGTGCGTGTGTAAAACTCACCAAACCAAGCCTGCTGCTCTCCTTGAACCTCGATAGCCAGTCCAAAGTCTGCTAGCTTCACAGCAGCGTTTTTACACTTACTGGCCAGCAGCAGGTTCTCCGGCTGCAGGTGGAACAAACACCAAGAGTCAGGTCTGCACCACCTGACCACAATCCTGCTGTCTCAGTCCACCTGTGATGGACTGGGTCTAATCTGACGGCAGGAAGAGGTTAACAAGCTAAAGTAGATTTCTGTTGTTGGTGTCTCAGATCTGAACAAGTGCTCTGATCACCTGTTTACCTCACAACAGCTTCAACATGCTCACAAAACAGTCAGCAAGCAGGCAGCAGCACAGCATGGAGGCAGGAAGCAGCTTTTCACATCAGCAAACAACTCAGTAGAGGTTCTTTCATATAGCGCCTCGCCAGATAAAAATCACGAGGCACTTCACAAGAACAGAAAATAAAAAATAATTTAAAAAAAGAAAAGTTGGAGTAAGTTGGATAAATTCAGGTGGGTTTTTCTATATGTCACCATGGCAACAGCTTTACAAGAGTCACCAGTCTGTCAGTCCGTGGATGTGTTTTTAATGTTTAATCAAGCTGTCAATAAAAACCATTATTAGTGCTTGTAGTGAGTTTATTTTGTCTTTCTACTTGTTCTAACTTCATGAATGTTAAGTTTTGAATTTGTCTGAATAGCCTACAGCACCTGTGATTTTACTAGGGCATGTTGGGTAATTCTATAATATCATTGTTGCTTTATTTAGCCTTTTGGCTCTGTTAATGAATAAATGTATCGTGGTTTCAGTCTCAGCCTTTCTTTTCTTTAAAGTAGCCGTGCTGTGTTTTTTTTAAATCTACTGCATCTTAAAGATGACTGTTTTCCTTCTTAATGGTGTTTTTGTATTTTTAATGTCCTACTTTAAGTTTAATGGACTATAAATTCCTGTGATAATAATTAAATTACTTAGCAAATAAATGGATGCAAGCATTAAATGAGCCGAAACAATGAATAAATCATTTAGTTTTATCAGGTTTTACAGTAATCCCTAAACACAACGAGACAGTCCCTTGTGGTGAGACACAAGAATAAAATCATCCGACCATCCTTACACTGAAACAGCACTAGTTATGTCTTCGTATCCTGACAGGAATGCAACAGCTGGATTCATGACTTTTGATTTTCTGCACATCTGCATGGCTGCAGTTCAGCTTCAAACAGCAATAAGAAGGGACATTTTATGACTTGTTCTCTTGTGTTTCAATAGTTAAATAGTCTATGTTTCCTAAGTTCTTAGCACAAAAGTAATGTCGGCAGTTTTAATCTTGACACGTTCAGTCCCTTCCAGAATGAGCCGTTTCAGGGCTCTGTCACTTTAAGAAAACAAGCTGAGGCTGGCCACGCCCACCCCCCACTCAGGCTACTTTAAGATAACCCAGAATCCACACTGGAGGCATCAGTGTCGCGGAACGGCAGCAGGACAGTTTACTTGCGCATCAATCCACATCAGGGGAGCGTCAGGTACGTCTTCCCCGCTGGATTCGCGAGATCACAAAATCCCTCGAGACTTCCAAGGTCACTGTTTGTTTATGCCATCCACCATTAAATGATGATGAAGAAGGAGATCACGTTTGATATCGCTGTTTGATGTCATATTTAATGTTGTGAATCTCCACTGCCAGGATTAAAGCAATGAAAATCACATCTCTGCAATAGTCTGTCTTTTATTTTGAAAATTTCCGGATGCTTTACACTGACAGCGTGTGTGATTTCCTGTGTAGCCCTTTTAACTGTGGGAATTGACGGGTCCCAGACGCGGCTTGTGGCAAAAATAGAACCAAATTCTATCTTTAGCGGCTGAGATGCGCCTGAATTGTTCCGCACTGCGGCCGGTTTGGATCAATCCATAGACTCTAATGGATTCTATTTGAAGCAGACTTTTTTCTGCCGTCCTGTACCGCTGAAGTCTCAAGTGTGGATTAAGGGTTAGAACGTCCAATATCTGGGACGGGCTCTGAGTAGAGCTACTGCTACTCCTGCCTGGGAAGGTTAGAGGTGGTTCTATGCTAATTTCCCCATTTGTGATGTCACAAATTGAAACTTTTTGAAACAGCTCATTTTAGGCACATAATGCCTAAAACTAAACACTGACAGAGAACGGATGGATGGATTTTTTTCACATTTGGGGTGTTTGTGGCGGCAGTAGAGACCCACATGGGAGAACAAAAGGATACAAAACTTTATTTTGCATAAATGTCACATTCAAACATTTTTTTCTTAATAAGAGTTTTTTGACCTTATAAAGAGCGTCAGTAGGTTAAAGAACAGCTAACAGTAACAATGATGAGTGTGCACACACACACACACGCACGCACGCACGCACGCACGCACACGCACACACACACACACACACATACACAACCACTCAGAGAAACTCTGATACACTTAAATGCATACACTCAGGCTGATACTGACAGATGGGACTTAAAGCCTTTTTGCTGTTCGTTTACTTGAGGACGACCAAACACAGCTTGTCTGTTTGCAGCAGTCGTGTTTCTGATGATGATGTAACAACAAGCTGACAAACACGTCTGGCTTCAGCAGCTCGTTGCAGATTCTGATCGACTGGAGTCTTTAAACAGGAAACTATCCATCCAGCAGCTGGGTGTGTTTTCCAGCTGCTGGACAGATGTTATGTTGCCACCTGCAGGCCAGTTTTCAAAGTCTATCAATCAGCTGCAGGAGCATCAATTAACATTTGCTGCTTATTCTTTGCACTAAAATTTAGAAGACTACTTTCTCTGGTAAACCAACTTACAGAAAATTGATCAGAGTGAGAAATAATGAGGGACTTTAGCTTCATATAAAAAACATAAGACATTATATAAAAATAAAATTTACTACATTGGTTTACGTCAAATAATGACACCAAAAGTCTAAAAGTAACTGTTAGAATGTATCATTAATGAAATTTCATAGTGTAATTTAGAAAAATAAAGAATTTATGAAAAATTATTTTTAAAATCCAAACGAAGAAAAATATTTAATGTTTTAAAATTTATATTTAAATCTTATCAGGTTTTATGAAAATATTTTTTTACTTGTCTTATTTGCCTCTTATTTAATAAATTATATTTTATAAGCAAAATTTTCAGCAAATTACAGCATTTTCCCTTTTATGCATTTCAAAATAAAGTCAATAAAAATAAGTCTTAAAAATGTATTTAAAAGCCAAAACATTGTTTGGTTTATTACATCATACTCATCAGTGATAATGTTTATTAAAACAAATTTTTAGCAGATAAAAAAAATTTTTAAATCTCCAGATTTGATGTAAACATCTGGCACATCAGAATAACAAAATCACTTATTTAGTGATTGGTTTTCCCACATTATAAAAGCCAAAACATTGTTTGGTTTATTACATCCTACTCATCAGTGATAATGTTTATTAAAACACATTTTTAGCAGATAAAATAATTTTTTAAATCTCCAGATTTGATGTAAACATCTGGCACATCAGAATAACAAAATCACTTATTTATTAACCCAGTGATTGGTTTTCCCACATTATAAAAGCCAAATAAAAAAAACCTCCTTTTTCTCTAAATAATAAAAAACTGTTCAGACAGAGCAAAGGAAAAATAGGAGTGATCGTGTAATTTGTCCCTTTCCCTGTTCTTCCTCCATCACAGAGGAGCTATCTAATTTAACAATAGAACTGTAACGTGTCATCAGCCTCTATGTGAAGCTCCTCCTGGCTTTAAACCGGTTTCCTCTCTGTGGACACAGAAAACACGACGTTTATAAAGATCTGGGGAGGAAAAAGTATTGATCCTCCTTGTATTCTGTGTCCTTTTCCTCCTTTTTTCAGCCTGTTTAATGAAACACTAGACGGTTGTTTCTTTAACTTGATAAACCTCCACCTGGGAAATCATCACAGATCAACCTCAGACCTTCATTCCCTGGCCTCCTCAGAGAGGACAAACATTTTAACAGGATTCTTCTCCAAAAACAGCGTTCTCTAGTAAACAGGTATTTCTTTTTATCTGTAGGATGAAACAATT